>OX103971.1:16671997-16696597 GCA_944470395.2 Schistosoma turkestanicum
GGATAGGACATACATTAAGGAAATCACACAATGGCGTCACAAGACAAACCCTCAATTGGCATCCTCAAAGTCAAAGGAGAAGTGAAAGACTAACAAACACACTACGACGAGAAGCAGAATCAGACCTTTAAAAAATATAAACAGTGACTGGGTAGAATTTGGGAAGGAAGGTTCTGGATGGAGTGTGTTGGAGAGTGCTGGCCTATGCTCCACTGGGGGACAATAGGCGAAAGTAGCTAAGTAAGATGACTTCTAATTAGGATGAAACATGCTTCCTGGATTCCACTGTTATCCACTACTCTAATCTGCTATTAATATTATGTATGGGAAAAGAGAAACGAAACTATTGTGATAATGACTTTACAATATGCTTGTCGAAATTTATTTGTGAACAACGACGATTCATGGTTTCATACATATATTAATTGATAAAATTATTTCAACAGAATGTAAAACAAATCAAAGTTAAATCAGCCATATTGATGTGATGATTCACTTCAACAAAACAAGGTTGTGAAGATTGCTGAACTGTACTGAAATCGAAAACTGGTCTAGGTTATATGACCATTTAAAATGTAAAATCAGTGAATAACCATTTTGTTCTAGTATGGAACTTGTCAGTAGTGCACATCTCCTCCAACTCACATCCCCAGGAAGTTTGTTCTTACAACAAACGCCTAACTTCAATGTTTCAAAATCCAACATTTGCAAATATATCTTTCATTAATTCAGGATGTTGCGTCACCCCCTGTGTTTGTTTTTCCTCCCAAGGTAAATTCGTCACAACTAACATGTTTAGACTACACAGGATACAGTTTCTCACCTGTATACCACAAGCTTCCTCTTAAAGACAATCACTAGTAAGCATATTGTGAAGATTTTTTTAATCTGACTTAAGATAATGATGAAATATGATGGTAGAATATCTTGAACTGACTGAAGTGATACTTGTATGTCATTGGATTCCAGCACGGTGATCAATATCAATAATACTATTCTGTACACTGTGATTACTCTGTTCACAATTGATTGCTTTGCTGATATTTACCTATCATTTATGCCATTAATGTGATCTAATCTAAAAGAAAAGAATGCAAATGATAATTTACAGATCATTTCCGTTAATTTCTTTTTTAAATTTTATTGCATAATCAGCATAAATTCAATGTCAATTATCGGTAAAAATTTAATTAATCACAAAAACTTACATAAAAATCAATCAAATATTTAAATTTAAATATGATTAAAATTATATACTAAAGTTGAATATTGAACAATGTTTGAAGCGGTAAATTCAAATTTTACTGATTCTTATTTGAAGTGAACAGTTGGTAAAAAGGAAAGATTGTGTAGAAATTTTTTGAATAACAAATTTCAGGAAATGGCTTTTTGTTTAGTTTTTAAGCCTTATCAACTAGATCTACCTATATAATCTTTTGTTTATGTTTATATTAGGATATTAACTTTGCACTTTAACGCGTTAATCTTGAGGAATCTATTCAAAGAGTTTATAATATACGCAAGTGAAATATTGGATATTATTATATGTAAATCTGGATAGGTACTACCAAGGAGTCCCACATTATTAGGACGAAATGGTCATCCAGTGACTTTCAGTTGCACTACTTGGATCAGTTTAGGACCTCAATAAAGTTCAACAATCTCTCTATGATCTCCAAGCAATAAATCTTACTAAATAATAGCTCAATAATGTGTGCACTGAGAAGTTGTAACCGGTGGCGTTCAACCACTTTGGATGTGAGATAGTTATGCACTCCAGGCAATTGATAAGGGTTGCGCATTATTATGAATTAGTTTAATTTAAAGACTAAAACCGTTATATGCCAGCTCAGTGGTCTAGAGGTTGAACGTTTACGTTCGAAGCCGAAGTTCTTGGGCTCGATTTCCCGATGCAGGGTCATGGGTGTCAACTATTGAGGATTCAAATACCAGAACGAGGTGATCCTACAGCGCTCCTAGGTTCTTGATAATGATCTATATAAGGTCAGTTAGCGATTTAAACTAAGAAGTACTTGGATATTTTGGGAGTAACCTAACATTTTTTGACAGTATGGGATTGTGGATATTACTGAATTTCGTTGAAGTTATAAACTTGTCTAAATTACATGACCATTGAAAATCTTCAGTCATTGGATTACCATTTCATCCCAAGTATGGGATTCCCCATCAGCATACATACATAACCCTGCAAGAAAGAATGAAACCCAATACCTTAGATTTTATGAGAAAAAGCTTAACCACCGTGCTAGAATCCAGTGATGTGCAAGTATAATGTTTATCAATTCGAGATATTGTATCATCTTCCATTGTTGTTGGTGAGTAAATGACTTACACCCAACAGTAGTTAACAATTTGACAAGAATAAATTTTCACCGGACATACAGTCTCTGGAAATAACCAAGGCATTTATTAATATTTGTCATTAACATAAGAACGAACAGTATCGGTGTTCATCTAATTTCTATTAGTCTAATTACAATGTAACTATTATTAGCAAAAATGGATAGCGGTAAGCAGTGGAATTCAAGACTCACGTTCTTCCTCCCTTTTTGGGAGTCGTTGGATGGATCTACCTGCATCGCAGAGTTGATGTTCACTCGGGGACTCGAACCCAGTACCGTACGCACCTAACGCCATCGAGTTATACGCACTCAACTACTATGTCAAGATATCCAATTTCTTGTGCAATGAAGTGGAGGTTACAACCTAAAGGCGATATCGAATCAATCCGCAATGGATACACATACGCTAAATAGACTGACCAATTGTAGTCCTAAACATAAGTGGAAAGATTCAAACAACTAGTACAAAAGTAACTACTCGTTTTCGGTAAATCAAAACAGTGTATAAAGTTGCGCAAGACTATGAATTGATCGAAGTTAGACATTTACACCATTAGATACAAGCTCAGTGGTCTGGAAGTTAAACATTCGCGAGCAATACCGAATCACGTGGGTTCGAGTTCTGCGAGGTGCAAGAGTCGTGGATGCACACTGCCGATCAGTCCCATACCAGGATGAAAAGGCCGCACTGGAGCCTCTAGATGTTTAACGACGGTCTAACATTGATCAATTCATGATTTCTATAAGTAATTCAACAATCTCCACAACACATAATACAAATCAATTAAAGACAATCATCAGACAACCTTGGCAATAAGGGTCAACACTACTGTAAATCGAATACCTACTATAATACTATTACAAATAATATAAAACTAGTGTAAATTTATACTTTTCTCTAGCAAGTGCCAATTAAGACAAGAAACATATTCCTTATATTATTATTATTATCGCAACTGATTATACAGCCATTCACTTAACATGGAATATTTTCTTACACTTTCTATAGACATATTTATAGTAATAAACTATTTCATTCTATTAGAAAGTTGAAACTAGACAATAATATTGCAATCAATTTGTCTGGATTTTAATTAACTTTTATGGTGAAAATTATGATTAAAAAAAACACATCAGAACGCTGAATTTTTCCTAATGTATGCAATTGAATCCAATGTCTATGTAAGTGTGTATTAGTGTGATTAGAAGTGAATATGTGCACATACAGTAAACGTACTGGAATCAGTGCGTTTTTTTTAATGGATAAGTATTTCATGAATGAAAGAGTGAAGAAAATACTAGTTAAGATTTTCTAACAATCTCATTTGCCAGCCTAGTGGTACAGAGGTTAGCCGTTCGCGTGCAAAACCGACGGTCCTGGGTTCTTATCCTACAAGATGAAGGAGTCGTGGATGTGCACTGTTGATGAATCTCATACCAGGACGAAACGGCCATCCAATGCTTCCAGTTTTCTAATGGTGTTCAAACAATGATTGATTAATGATTCCAATATGCAACAAACACTAATCTCCGTAACTCTAATTGAAAAATTATATATATATATATATATATATATATATATATATATATATATATATATATATATATATATACTGAAAACATGGTTTTTATCTGATGAAAATGAGAAAATTTGTCTGTTAAATAAAGAACACAGATTAATTATTGTTAAAAACAAGTGAGTAAGACCGAAACTTTTTTCAGTAATAATTAATATCAGGAAACTTATTAATCATGATAAATGAGTTTACAATGTATTATTAAGTATATTGATAGTTGTAAACAAAGGTATAATTATGCGTAGTGTATAGGTGAATATGGGCTGTTAGGTTTTCGATAACAACTAATGAATAAAGAAAATTTTTGTATGTAAACTTTAATCTATCAGAATGACAAATTAGATTCTTAATTATAGAATTATGAAGATTGTTGTGTCACATTGGAATCATGCATCAGTCGATAATAGATCACAATTAGAAACCTGGAAGAACTGGATGGCTGTGAAACCCTTGTATGAGACTCATCATCAGTGGGCATCCACGACTCCTGCACCTCACAGGATTCGAACTCGGGGCCTTAGGTCTTGCGCGCGAATGCTTAACTTCTGGAGCACTGAACGGGCGTTCATCGGTGTTAATGTCTAACTCTGGTCAATCTAAGGAGTTCGCACAACCTCATCCTTTGTCTTCGGTAATTACTGCCTACAACCGTCAGAGTCGAACTCCACTAGTCAAATCTTCTTACCAGAACTGCGAGAATTTCCTCACGAAGCCAGTCAACAGTGAGCACATTTTCCGATTGTTTCGATTAAAGTTATAGAGATCAGTGTTTTCACACACTGAAATCATCAATCACTGTTTGTTAGACAAATGAGTAATGTCACTCAAAATCCCTAGATTGATCAGAGTTAGACATTGACACCGTCGGTTGCCGATCCAGTGGTCCGAAGGTTAAGCGTTCGCGCGCATGACCGAAGGGCCTGGGCTTGATACCTGCGAGGTGCATGAGTTGTGGATGCGCACGCCAGGAAGGAACGTTCGTCCAGTGGTTCCAATGGTTCTAATGGTGGTCTAACAATGACTGACTGATAATTTCACTGTGTAAAAATTACTGTTCTCCTCAACTCCAACTGAGAGAAATATCAGATAGCACGTAACCTGTTCAAGGTTTCCTACTGACTCCCCCCAACCATCATCTCACACTTTGTAATTTCTATCACTTGATTTATTTGAGTTTTGCATTACGTGGTTGTGAAGATTGTTAAGTTACACAGTTTTGAAACCATGAATCGATCAATGTTAGACCACCATTAGAAACCTGGAAGCATTGGACGGCCATTTCGTCCTGGTATGGGACTCCTCAGCTTGCAGGTTTCTAATGGTGGTCTAACATTGATCGGTTCATGGTTTCAAAAATGTTTAACTTAACAATCTTCACAACCCCGTAATGCAAATTACCTGTGCTCACTAGTGACTAGCTTCGTGAGGAATCTTCTCCGAGTTCTAGTGGGAAGACGTGACCAGTGAAGTTCAATCTGTTCGGGTGTAGACAGTAACTACCGAAGACTGTGTATGAGGTTGCGCAACTCCGTGAATTTGATCAAGTTAGACATTAACACCGTCGGATACCGGCTCAGTGGTCTATCGGTTGGGGCGTTCATACACAATGTCGGGGGTCATGGGTTCGAATCCTGCGGTGTGCGGAGGTCATGGGTGCGCACTGCTGGGGAGTCCCATACCAGGACGAAACGGCCGTCTTGCAGTGCTTCCAGGTTTCTAATGGTGGTCTAACATTAATCGGTTCATTATTTCAGTTTGTTTTGCTTAAACAAAGAAGAGAATTTTCCCAATCGTCGATTAGACAAAGATTAGTGTTTTAATGTTTTTTATAAAAATTAACCTATGCAACTAGTAATCTTCACTTAATTTTCTACTGAATTGCTTCAAAAGTTTTCCCGTTGTTATTTGAGAATGAATTTTAATGATAATACAGCACTGTTTTTTCTAAAAACCGTCTGAATAATTGCCAAATCCAATAAATTATTATATTCAGATTTAGTAAATTTATAGTTTTGGCATTTAAAAATATAAACTTTCTAATATCTGGCAGACATAATCCTATTTTTTGTAAAAAAAAAATGGAACCCACATTGGAACTACGCGCAAAATCACTACTTACTATACATAGTAGTGGTGTGAAATGAAAAATTCAAACTAAAAAAAAGAGGAATGTTTTTTTTCAAATTATGTTGAAAAGAAGTTACAGTTACAAATTACAATTGAAAGTAGAAGCATAAACAAACTGATGAATACATATCATTGAAAATGTTCTATTTTTTTCATTCTTTTAAAACAAAAAAATTCACTATTTAAAAATGCATGAACACAATTCAAGAAGAAATTGAATTCTGTCAACAACAACAACACCAATAGTAACGAAAACAAACATTTTGGAAAAAGAAACAAGATGAAATCAATTACTTTTGATAGGATTATAGTGTGTGTGTGTTTCAGTTTGATAAATTTGTTAAACTTTCTGATATCCTTATAAAATTTATTGATATGTGGAAATATTTAAAAGTTTGTTAAAAAAAAAATTAGTTTTGGCTAACATTCTACTACAGGTTGGTTGGTAGAAATTTGATTTTATGTATGATTCCAGTAAGAGTTGAATTAAGTGAGACTTGAATGTTTCAAATATGAACATGACTGACTGACTACAGACAATACCCATACATGGACTCAAACAGTTCATATTCAAATAAAGTTTTAATCGAGTTTAAGATATGTGTGACGTTTGTTGATATTTTTTCATCAAGATAGTAAGTATTACGCTACTACAGACAAATGCAGCTAGGTGTTTTTAGACTTTACAGATGGCCTAGCTCTTCTATCCCACATAGAACAACACATTCAGGAAAAGACGGCCAGTGGGGCATTAGCCTCAGCAGCAGCAAGTTTAAACATACACAACATGCACCAACCGAATCACACTTGAAGGATGTAAAAGCCTTTACATATTTAGGCATACGGGAACGTACATGCTGACTAGATTGGCCTGCAGTCAAAGAGCACACACATGAGCAGTTGCCCCCGTTCGGGCACTTATGAATCAACTCGATCCCTCAAACCAGTGCACTAGCCAAAGTCCCCAATCGGCAAGGGCGGCAAGGCGGGCTTCCACAACTAGTCCTGGCACCCCGAAATGGATTACCGAGCAACCCAGCAGCCGTTCCAACCGTCCGGCCTCCAACTGCCTTGCACTGATACAATCGATCGGAGCCCCCAAACCCCACATAAAGCTAAAGATCGAGTTTGTCCCACAAGGTCAGCTGGAACGTATACCCTCCCATGGGTAAACAAGAATAATGTTATTCTGTGAAAAGTGAAAAAAGAATATCTTAACTAATAAACTACCATATATTCGCTTATATCCAAATACCTAAAAGCTGACAGCAATTATCAGATTACCCTAACTGCAGCAGAGCAAATAATCATTCTGACAGAAATCATCCTACAAATAATTTGTTTTAATAATAAGATGAGGTCAAAAAACAAATCATCATTTTAATACGTGTTATTTTATTTTAACATTTTTTATATACCATAAATATGAAATAATGATCAACCTAAACTACCTTTGATGTATGGAGAAATTGATTTGTAACATTAAAAGTTCATCGAATTTCCCTCTGTCTGTTCTTCACTAACCTTATTACTCTCTCTCTCTCTCTACATATATATATATATATATATATATATATATATATATATATATATTTGAAATGTCTTAACAATATATTAAAAGAAATAATATGATGTACTTTTCTAATTAACATTATACAATAAGATGAACTGAATAAAAGTACCTTTTTTTGATAAGGAGATATAAATAAATTTACAATTAATATTATTATTATTATTATTATTATTATTATTATCAAAGTACAGAAAATAATTTACAGTAGTAGTATAAATACATTCCGGGGTTATGAAGATTGTTAAGTTACACATTTGAAACCATGAATCAATCAGTGTTAGAATTGATCAAGTTAGACATTAACATCGTTAGATACCAGCTCAATGGTCCAGAGGTTAGGCGTTCGCTCACTGGACCGAATCTCCTGGGTTCGAATCCTGTGGGGTGCTGGAGTCGTTGATACGCACTGCTGATACCGTCCCATACCAGGACGAAACGGCCGTCCAGTGTTTCCAGGTTTCTATAATGGTAATCTAAAATTGATCGATTCATGGTTTCAAATGAGTATTACAAATAGTAGTTTATTGAACCTTAGAACCTTCGATCTCTCTAGACCACTGAGTCAGTATCCAACAGTGTTAACATCAAACTCTGATGAATCTAAGGATTTTGCACAACCTCGCACTTTGTCATCGGTAAGATTTAAAGTATGGGAATACTATCTAGCTTCCCTGAACATTTATTGACCACATACTGATGAGTCATGTCAAGTACTTTAATACACAATTCGCCTGATATGTTTAGATTGAGTACATTCTTCTTGGTAGTACATTGCTTCTTGGTAGCATAATAAATATTTTTAATGATTCCAAACATTTTAAGAATCAACTATTTTCAATCTTCATTTAGTTAGTCATAATATCTATCACTGTATTTCATAGTTCGTACAAAATACATAAGGCATTATCTTGATTCTGATTGGTTAACTCAAGACTGTAAGCATACTACACTTATTCTATATCAAATTCTTTACAACATGTAGGTTTTGATAGTCAACTATTCTTCTGCTGATAAATGAATTATTAGTCTGTTTACAATGATAAAGTTGAATAGTATATTATTACGTGTTAGAAAGTTTTAAACATTAGAAACATTTGAACCAATCAGAACACTCGATAAACTGATGGGAAATAAGACCGTTTCATTACCAAAGTTATATTGACCTGTGAATTCAATTATTAAAGGTCCAAATTTAAAATGTTGCCTGTACAACCCGAAAATAACAACTATTAATAGATTAAACTGAACAATGAATGGTCTGGATATTTATTTTAAAATTGATCGCTATGGATAGTTAGCTTCCTTATATGAAGAACCGATTCGCGTTTGAAGTTTTTCTCAATCTAACTTAAATTGAACACTTTACGCAATTGTAACTACCACATATCAAGTTGATGTAGCAGCTTCGTTTTAAAAAGATGAGATTTAGAATGAGCCACACTGACTTTTATTTATGGCTTCGTTAGCTGAATGCCAACATGCCTTTCTGATGAGTATTAATCACCGGAAGAACTAGGTCAAAGACTTTTCATCGGTCACTTTCAACCACATCATATTTATCACAAAGTATATCTAGTGAAGTAAATAACGTTTGCAAACATCTTAAATACCATCGGGATGGCATAGATACCTATTAATTTACGTCATATCTGCTTTGAGATACTCAAAATATGTGTGATATTTCACTTTCTCCCGTTCATTTATTAAGTAAACACCGTAAAAGCATCATTTTCAATGGGGGATTTCATTTTAAGCTTGTACTTTCAGTTTATTTGATTTTTTCTAGCCGAAAAGTTAACATCCGCTATAATGTCAAGTTCATAGAATACGTATGTAGATAGCTTCAGATGACTGAAATGAAACGCTTAGCGAAAATCATGCTTTAATATGCCATAGTCACCCAATAAATGAACGGACAAATATTCCGAAACACTAAATGAAGCATCATTATTGAATACTGAAAATAGGATATTTATCCTACCTTGTGAGAAACGCTTTTAAAATGTTCATTTTTAAAGGACTGTAAAAAATCTGTTAACTGATTAGTATATCGGCTTCCTTGTTAACATTGAATATATTGCAAATGCAATCAAGAGGTTCCCCTTGAGAAAAATCGAATATAAACTTAAAAGGTTTTCGAATATCTTCACAGAATTCACTGTTCTTACGTTCATAGAACTGATAACTATTTACTTATATAATTTAACATTGTGATTGTACAACTTATTACCTTATGGATAGCTAAAACATTTAGACTCGATCAATTGCTGTAACAGTTTAACATTTTCTTCCGCGATATCAATGAACTACTACTATAATTTAACTACAGAAATAAATGTGAATCAATATTCTAACTCCTTCAAACAGGTTATATTCTAAAAACTAAACAGGTGTGCTTTAAGTTTATAGTGTTACGCATCTCTTGTTACACAAACTGAAGCATTGAAATAGTAATGATTACAAAGGTTTATCACAGTGAATAAACGCAATTGAGTTATTAATAAAAACTAATTAACTCAGCTATAAATATTGTTATATTTAGGATCATGAATGAGACTTTACAAAAATATTCAAAGTTCACCTCCATTTTGATTCTAAATCTCATCTTTTTAAAACGAAGCTGCTACATCAACTTGAAGTGTGGTAATAACAATTGTGTAAAGTGTTCAATTTAAGTCAGATTGAGAAAAACTTCAAACGGGAATTTTAAATTTAAGTTGTTATCCTGCATTGACATAGTAATGACTACAAATACTTAGCGCAGTGAGTAAACATCAATCGAATACTTTTCTATCGAACTTCTAGTATGTTCCAACTAGAGATTGATGACCCAACCTTCAGAATATTTTGGAAATAAAAGAAGCTAACAGTAGTATTACGCACTTCAACCAACATTTAAAAAAAAACTTGAACATTTAACCACTCATAATACGAATTTCTCAACACCTGGTGAGATCATACTTGTATAGTTTAAAACTTTAAAATGAAGATTATCAAAAATACATTTTGTTGGTCGATTGCAGTAACGTCTTCACAAAATAATGCATTCTCCTCAACAATATCTAACCACTTAAAAATAAAAACTTTTACTGAACTTTAAAAGTAGTTGCATTTATTAGCTGTAAACATAATTTCAGCATAATCTTACGTAACTGTTTATTTTCACCAGTCTAACAGACAGACAATCATTTCAGTAAAGCATATAACTTCTATGTTTCATTTAATTTGGTTTATTACGAACAAAATCAATTGGTTTTCAAAAAAAATTTTCATCACCAGTTTTTTTTTTTCGCTCATTTCAAAAAAACTACATTTTTGTTTACAATAATCTGTTTATGGCTTTCATGATAAATTACACTTTTTTTGGGTGAAAATATTCATAGTATATGAATACTTACTACATGCTAGACATTTTAATACGTAGGCTTAAGTAATTAGGAACGTTATACTAGAGACAAAACTATATATATATATTCACGATATTTAAGTAGTATCTCGTCGGTTAAATGAATTTAGATATGCCAGGAAATAATAAACCGTATGAGAAAACAACAGTTAAGGAAGTATAATAAGCGATAATCAAAAAAGTAACTAGTGGGTTCAAGTCTATAGTGAAACTGTATGTATCTACAACCTATTCTTGTTGTTGTAATCTAAAGTTTGTTTTTTTAATTAATAAAAGTAACTATCATCATGAGCAGCACCAATGTAGTCAGTTAGTCAATCAGTCAGTCGTTTACTAAGTAGGACATGACATTGATATATAGTGATCCAAGGAAAGATGAACTATGGAAGGATTGTCCAGATTTTTTCATTTTTGAAGTATAAGAATCACTTTTATCTGATGATAGTCGACATTTTAGTAATACAACTTAAAACGTTATTGAATTAATAATCCTTAAATTGTTAAGTTAACATATATAGGCTGTCTACTAATGTCTTAGTGTAGTGAAGGAAAACTCAGGTAAGGGCAACCGAATTGTATTTATCGAAAATTACAGAGTTACTCAGTAAAATCGGAAAACCATATCGTAAACGGTTAATTTGCAAATCTTCATTCCATCATCAATCCATTGTCTGACATTTCACTATTCATGCGTTTCATACAAATTCCATTTTGTTCCCACTCTTCCTTTCTTGATCTTCCCTCATCTACTGCTGCAAGACATTACGTTTACACTCATGTCATATACTACATATAAGTAGCGCACACCCCATTAGTACCGTTCGAATAGTGTGTATGCTCTAACTACAATATTTAAAATATATGAGACACTGTAGTTGAGTATCGAATTAATGAAATAAACATTTAAAAATATACTTATCATTTGAAATATTTATTCGATAGATAAGTTCCAGTGGGAGAGATGGCCTGTGAGTTGCAACATGTTATTCGTGTAAATACAGCAGTTTTGAAGATAAGGTCAAAATTTCTTATTTAACATGACATTCACTCACTAGAACCATGGTAAACAAACGTCAACATACAGTTGTTTTTGAACACATAAAGTTGAGTTGGTCTTTTCCGACCAATCAAGATAGCTTCGAGTGGTTTGAGTGTGTGTGGGTTTTGATGACATGTCACAACTCTAAAGGCTGATTTTGGGTCAATTTGATGACCACTCATCATTAGATGTTTTGCTATGGACGAGGCTGGGTTTCTTGATCGATTTTGAGATGATGGGCTAGGTTGATGAATTATGGATTTGATTAACCATTTTGGAATATGTTCCCCTTTCCTGTCTTCGAATCGGCGATCTATCCTACCCAAGTAACTTTCTCCGCAGCTACATGTGAATTGGTAAATACAGTGGGATTTGGACTGAATCGGTCTTGGAGACTTGATTGAGGTAACTGAGATCGATTAAGTTGTTGTGATAAGCCTCAGATTAGCTGCATTGAAGGTCTTTTTTATTGTAGATGCAGTCTGTTTGGTTGTGATTTTCATGCAATGATCACCCTTGAAAGGTGACTGTATGTACGCGGGTTTCTTGGGCACATCAGTTGCTATCAGTTTCGTCGTAGTTGTGTTCTGATGACCAATAAACGTTTCGGGATATCCGTTTGATTTAAGTGTGTCAGTAATAAGCTTGAATTCGTCGTTCAATGTATCAGCAGTGCAGATTCTACTTGCTCGAGTGAATAAAGTTTTGACAACAGAACGTTTAGATTGTATGAGGTAGAAACTAGTGAAGTGGAGGTATTGTCCCGACCAGGTGGGTCTGCGGTGTACTTTTCGTCTGATTGGTCCGTCTGGACGGCGATGGAGCAGGATATCGAGGAAAGCTAGTTCATTATTCTTTTCTTCTTCATAAGTGACTTTCATATTCGCGTGAATCGCATTAAATAAATCATTGACTTCATTAATATCTGTAGAATGTGGTAATATGACAAGAATATCGTCGACATATCGTTTGTAAAGTGTAATACCATCGATGAAGTGACTCACTTGCCTTTCTATCATTCCCATGAAAATGTTTGCTAAAACAGGTCTGAGAGGGCTTCCCATAGCCACTCCATCGATTTTCGTATATGCTTTACCTTGGAAATAGAATTTTATATTCTTTGTGCACAGCAAAATTAGATGTCGAAGATAGGTAGTCGGAATGGGTATTCTTATGTTGTGTGAAGTTATGAAGTCACAAATAAATTCCACAGTTTCTTCGAGAGGTACATTTGTGAACAAAGAGTTCACATCGAAAGAACACATCCGACTATTAGAAATATTCAAGTGTTCCAAGGTTGGGAGAAGTTCAAAGGAATCAATCAGAGTATGTGTCGACAGTTGTTTACAAACAGGATCCAAAATTCCTTTTAACTACTTTGCTAGCTTATGGTATGGTTAATTTATCATGGAACATATTGGTCTCATAGGTGTTCTAGGTTTGCGTAGTTTCAGTAAGCCATACATTTCTGGTGTGCATGTATGCTGACCTTTGTTTACCATGGTTCTAGTGAGTGAATGTCATGCTAAATAAGAAATTTTGACCTTATCTTCAAAACTGTATTTACACAAATAACATGTTGCTTGTATATGACTGACGAGAAAGCACGAAATGGTACTATCTCACAAAATATGTCTTTTCATTTCTCTGTTCAAATTCAAATACTTCAATGTTGTCTCTTATTGGTCATCCGGACTGTCAATGTTATTTCAAATGTTACTTCCTATTGGTCGTCTTAACTGTCAATGTCACAGACTTCGATGCAGTTTCCCATTCGACCAAAATGTATAAATACGCATTATCTGCAACGTTTTTTGACCACGACCAAGACCAGGGCTCGGTCCCGGATCCCTAGTCCGGGATCCTGATTCTCTTCTGGATTCGGACCTCGTACTTTCTGGGTGCTTGCAGAATGCAGGTTCTACTGCATGTCAAGTCTAGTCTTCTTTTACTAAATAAGAGGGGTTGGGATAGTCGGATTTGAGTAGTATATCGTGTCGCTGGATCCTCGATCATCGCTCTCGTTTTCCGACTAGGTAAACTCATAATAGTTGAAGTATATCGAAGCTATCTTGATTGGTCGGAAAAGACCAACTCAACTTTATGTGTTCAAAAACAACTGTATGTTGACGTTTGTTTACCATGGTTCTAGTGAGTGAATGTCATGTTAAATAAGAAATTTTGACCTTATCTTCAAAACTGCTGTATTTACACGAATAACATGTTGCTTGTAGTATGTGACTGACGAGAAAGCACGAAATGGTACCACTATCTCACAAAATATGTCTTCTCATTTCTCTGTTCAAATTTATCAAAGGGAACCACTGTTTTGAAATACTGTCATCTGTTAAAAACTGATTTTTTTTTATCTAATTCAGTTTAAGCAGTTAAATAGTTAAATAATTTATAAAGTGTAACATTATCAATTGTTTTTTGATTTTTTATTTGGATTTTGTCATTTATCTGAAATTTAAATTTGTAAAGATTTTTTTTCAAATAACCAATTAATAAATAATATACAATGCATGGTTGTGGAGATTGTTGAGTTACGTTGAAATTATGAATCAACCGGTGTTAGACTACTATTAGAAACCTGAGTGAACTCACTGGATTACCATTTCATTCTGGTTTAGGACTCACCAACAGTGCGCATCCACGACTCACACTACTCACAGAATTCGAACCCAGGGAACTTCAGTTGCGCAAAACCATAAACTGATCGAAGATACAGACGTTAACACCGTTAAATGCCAGCTTAGCGGTCCAGAGATTAGGCTTTAACTCAGTGGTCGAAGGTCATGGGTTCGATACTTGCAAGTCATTGATGCGAGTCATTGATGTGCACTGCTGATGAGCCACTGGCCACAATGAAATGGTCATCCAGTGCACTTACGTTTCTAATGGTCAGTCAGTCAGTCAGTTGCAACGTAGAACTTCGTACGTATGTACATAAGTTCATGTTGCCATACCACATCAGCACACAGAGACGCAAATATCAAATCAAATCCCATAGTGATAAAGATAGAAGAGGTATTAATGGTAATAAAGAAGACTAGGGTTTGAAGATATTATTCAAGAAGTATAATTCAGTGAGAAAAGTTTAGAAAGACAAAGGTAGAGGTGCTGACGAATCCAGAAGATTAGGATTTGAGAGAGCTCAACGAATGGATGCACTTGCGCCATTGCAAACGATTTTGAGCCCAACCACCATATCAAGGTAGCAGCTTCGGTCGGGCGTTTCTAGTGGTGGTCCAACATTGATAGATTCATGATTTCGAAATAAGTAAAAAAACCAGTATTTTGCAATGTTTATTGACTAAAATCTTTCACATTACCTGAATAATGTGAGAATTAAGCTGAATAATTCGATGTAAAACAAATAAAAGTCCTCATTATCATACTTTACACCCATACTTTTGATTTGTCAGTAGTTATGACGTACTATTTATTTGAAGGTTTTTTAAAGAAAACAAATGAAATAACACAACTAGGAAGAAGTCTGCTGTATTATTTATAATAATAAGCATACCATTATCAAAGAAGGCTTCAAATATGCCTAGCTATTATTTGAAATTCAGTTTAATATCTATTGAAAATTGCAAGGGGCAAAATGTGATTTAATTTTGGCAGATAGAAAAAAGAGTATTGTTAAGAGGAATTTAAGATTGGTATAACTATTTCGCAAAAGGATTGAGCTAGGTGATGAGGTTTCTAAGCTCATGCAGAACCTTCCTTCTTTATCCAGGCTTAAGACTGGCAGTAATCCAGTGTTACACATGCATGTAAACACGTCCATTTGATATGCTTGAACTATTACGAGTTTACTTTAGTCGGAAAACGAGAGCGAGGATCTGGCGACACGACAAGCTACTCTAATCCGATTGTCCCAACCCCCATTGAATACCAGAAGAAGACTTGATATGAAGAAGAACCTGTATTCTACAACATCCAGAAAGTACGAGGTCCGAGTCCAGAAGAGAATCAGGATCCCGGACTAGGGATCCGAGTCCGGGTCATAAAACGTAACAGATAATGCGTATTTATAAAGTGGGGTCGAGTAGGGAACAACATTGAAGTCTGTGACACTGATAGTTAGGACGACCATTATATTGACCAGTAGGAATTGACCAATAGAATTAGACCTGCAAAAATAATTCTCTTGACATATTTGATGAATATCCTAACACCCAGGATAGGTTACAGGCGGCGTTCATACATCTTAATATCTGACTGATAATCACGGTTGAATTACCCTCTAATAATAATCCAGTCTTATTTTTTTTCATTTACGAAAAAGAAATTTACAGTTCACTATAATTAATGTCTGATAGAATAAATTGTTTTCCCACTTCTATTTTTAGACGTTTAATGATAGAATTAATCAAGAAGTCTACATAAATTAGAGAAATATGTGCGCCGAAAAAGGAAACACAGTTCGAATTAACATATTTACGTATTTTTTTTTACAAAAGTTTTACACAGTACTGTGTAGGCTGTTACATTTTCTAATTGCTTACATTTTTACAAATTCAAAAGTAATCTATTGACAGAACTTCAATGTATCAGTAGTAAGTCCTTAAAAAGGATGTTGTTAGTCAGTAGTATACAACAGTGATTAGTAATGATCATCCATTCACAGGTAAAAATTGAATGCTACATTTTTAACTATGCCTACATTAAAACACTAGGTTTAAAGAATCAAGACTTTTGTAAATTTAAAACAACCTGATGTCCGAAATCTACCTTCAAATGATCCATTGTAGTGAACGAGAACACAGGTGGGATAACCGAATTGTATTTAACGAAAATTATAGAGTTACTCAGTAAAATCGGAAAACCATATCGTAAATCGTTAATTTGCAAAATATCAGTTCATCATATCGAACTGGACTGTTCGTGTTACAAAACATCAATCCATTGTCACTATTTATGCGTTTCATACGAATTCCATTGTGTTCTAAGTCTTCCTTTCTTGATCTTCCCCCATGTTCTGCTGCCAGACATTACGTTGACACTCACGTCATATACTACTTATAAGTAGTTCACACCACACAATGAGTATAATTCATACAATTTATAGATTGTGCTTTTTTCAAACACTTTATTCATCAAAAAAAACCCAAATATGAACAGCTGCTTTTTTTTGTTTTCATTCAACCATTCATTGTATATTGATCATCATTGATTGAATATTGAATCAAAGTTTACATTCATCTGTCCCAATTCTATTCATAACTGATAACTGGGTCAAAATAAAACAATAAAAAAATAAACCTATGTATCCTGCATCTTTCTAACAGAGAAGACATTTTCTTATTGTTTTTGGCTGTTTTTTCTCCTTTTTTTTCGATTACTGCTTTATTCATTATTGAATAAGATCAGAATGATTGTACTGAAAGTAGAGAACCAGAGACAAATGTAAACAAAGTAAAGTAGCGAATCAATGTATATATATAATAGATACATGGCATTATAAGGTAGATTCATTTCTGACATAACAATATTCTGATTTGATTTAAAAATTATTCAATGTTCAATTAACTGACACTCATTTTATTGAATCTTCTTAACACCAAGAGACTAATTTTGTTTTGTCTTTTATTTCGGACTCCATATTGACCACATTATAAAAATCAAACTAACAGAATACATTGGTTGTTGTTTAAAATTAGGTGTTCTTTTTGGCGAACAGATGTAGGCCATAGATAAAATGCTTATAAAAATAACTGAAATTTGATGATTAAAGTGAAGGGACCTAGGTCAAGGAATACGTTTTTGTTGGGGATGTTAGATCCCCGAAATTCGCTTGATAATGCCTTATTTTGGTTTTTGCGTTTGCCAGCATGGGCTGATCAGTTGACCTTCAGATTTCAATTCCCACCAGGAAAATCCATGGCTGTGATTGACTGCTGTGTATTTTAGTGTGCTATTTTCTTAACTGTCTCAAGGACGTTTCTATGTTGTATAAATAAACGAGAGTTGTATGCTTGATTGTACTGTGATTGCTGAGTGTTTGTAGAATATACTTTCTACGCTTACAAAAACTTTTTACTCGCTTTGGGGATTCAAGTTAGCCTACCTGGACGCTGGTAAAAGTCTCGTTCGCGTTTATCGAATAAGGTAAACTCGTAATAGCCTCAAGCATACTTAGTGACGAACTTATCAGTTTTTAGTTCATATCAACACATCTATGGATCTAAATAAATTCTCGGGTTTTTAAAGAACAATTTATTAGTCACGTGAAAAAATCTTTAATAAGTGAGTTCATCTGTTTAGAACTTTATACAAAGGATACAGTCTAAAAGGATAATGTTTAGTTCCGATTCATGTAACTTAATTCTGATGTTTTTGATTTCAACTTTTATAAAAAGTATTAGTTCTATGAAGATTTCTTCTATTCTATATAATCTAACGCTCGTATGTACCAAATCTAGGTCGGCTCATTTCAACTAGTTAACATCATACAGTTCATGCATGCTTCAGCCTTATTGGAAAGTGTGTAATTTAACATTGTTTAAATTAATTGAAGTAGTTTGAAGTTTAACTATCACATTTTGCCCTACTTCTAACTATTCTGTGAGTCTGATCTCTTAAGCTGATTTCCTTGTTACGAATATATTTTAACATTTATATATAAACTTTAATTTATTGATTCTGCAATTGACTTTTGCTGATTAACAACTGTGACTTTCATTGAAATAATAAATCGATCATTGTTGAAGCACCGTTAAAAACCTGGAAGCACTGGATGGCCATCAATTCCTAGTATAGGACTCATCAGTAGTGCGTATCCATGACCTCCATGTACGGAAGTCAAACCCAGAATCTTCGTACTTATGCGCAAACGCTTAACCTGTAGACCACTCAGCCGGTGAGCTTTGATCAAACCTAGATTTTGCTCAACCTCACCTAATCTTCGGTAGTTACTATCTACATCCCACAAGGTTAAACTCCACTTATCACAGTTTCTTATTAGAATACCCGAGAATTCCCTCACGAAGCCAGTCACTAGTTAATACACTGAATGGTTGATTCCTCATTTCAATGAAACTTAACAATCTCCATATCTCGATACTGAAAAATATAACTTTATTATAACTAAGAATAACCTACATAATGAACTTTCTGTGTTAATAATATTCATGCAGTCACTAGTGATGAACCACAGGAATCTTCTCTTCGCTCTGGTGAGGAGCCAACTGATAAAGTCCATGAAATAGGTTTCACTGATAATAATTGTAGAATGTTACAAATTGATCAAAGTTTCAAACATAGATATGCACTTTAAAGTATTCTGTAATTGAACAACATAGTTTTTCAGATCATTATAATTTGGCTTACATCAGCTCATAATGTAAACTGTTATTATGACTTTGTTAAGAGTATATGAGGATCATGAAGTTCTATGAAATACCTCTGATTTACAAAGTAATGCCATAAAAACAAAGTAATATAATTTTATAAATATTGAACTTCGGTTGGTATTGAAATCGATAACGCTTGTTTTGTCCTATTTTGGACTCATCTTTTTGTTAATACTCAAACTAAGACTCGAATTCAGCTTGTTTCTTTTCACATACTAATGCACTACCCACTAAAATACTTAGTACAGAAAATCAATAGCTAACTCAACAGAGATGAATTTGATTTCTTAAAGATTATTGCTTCTCATCAAAGATGTTATGGATTACAGTTGATTATTCTTTTCTACTTTTCACTGATAGCCGCTATCTAACTCTCATAAGAATTTATGACGACATCCTGATCTTTAGGCAGTACTTACTCACTTACCTGCTTGCTTACTTACTTACTTGCTTACTTACTTACTTCACTTACTCACGCCTGTTACTCCCAATGGAGAATAGGTCGCCGACCACTATTCTCCTACCTACTCTATCCTGCCCTTCCCTTTCCAGTTCTGTCCAATTTTTGTTCATTCTTTTCATGTCTTTCTCTATTTCTCGGAGTAATGTGTTCCTTGGCATTCCTCTTTTCCTTTTACCATAAGGGTTCCAAGAAAGGGCTTGTCGGACGCAGTTAGGTGCTTTCCTCAATGTGTGTCCTATCCACTTCCACCGCTTCTTTCTGATTTCCTCCTCCACTGGAATCTAGTTTGTTTTTTCCCATAGTAGGTTGATGCTGATGGGGTAATTTTTAGGCAATCGTCACAAGATACACATATTGTAAAAGTGACTGATTAACTACAATCTTTCAGAAAAACCCACATTAATTTCATTTCACTGCTATGATATTTAATTGGCTTCTTTTTGTGAAGATTCCTAACTTTAAATAGATTACATCACTAACTGATCTTAGTTAGATAACCATTAAAAACTAAAAAAACATTAGATAACTGTTTCTTTTTGTGGTGTTGATCAAAACAAATATGAGAATTTCACCAATGTTTCAAACTATTCCAATGATTTTGTATCGTTGATCCAATAAAACATGTTTGATGTCCAAGTAAATTTGTTTATCACAAACAGCTATCATAGGAAAGAGAATAAGTACATAGCTTTTATATGATATGATTAGAATGTTAGTAGGTCAATAGTTTAGGCATATTTTGTGATTTCTGTTAAAACATTTGTATAATATAGTTCGGGGGGAATCGTATTTATAGTAGCTGTAGTAGTAAAATGATGTAATGAACAATCATGAACACTGATCGGATATTGTTCGAAGTTAAATTTTGTAAACCACTGGATCCCAACTTAGTGAAGCGTTCAGACGCCTAAGAAGAAGTCCTGAAATCGATTCCTAAAGATGGGTTTTCTGGATGTGAATCCCCATACTAGAACGAAACAATCATTCCATGCCACTACGATTTTCTAACTTAGATCGGTTCGTGATACCAGTAAGGTGTGAAATACATACGCTGTATGACAAAAGATGCCTGAGAGTCAATATCACGAAATAACTGAAGTTACAAACATCAGTCACTAGATTTCAAGATCGAGGTTAGCAGAACAAGCTACAGGTCAAACGTGCAGAAATTCGAATGCTTCACTTCTATCTGAAGTTTGTGCTGATGATGATGTTCAGGAGAACATTGAAAGTTCCACAACCAAAACACCCAGCTCAGAAAACCAAACATCACCACCAAAACCATCCACCTGAGCTACAAATCTTCTCCACCATTTCAACTAAACCAGTTGTAGGTTGAACGTTCTCCGAGAGACCTAAATGTCTAACAGGGTTAGAGATTCTCATCGTAGTTACTCAATCCTTCCTAGCTTTCAGGTTTTGTTTAGTTAAATTCATTTGTAAATGTGAAACTTTAAATACGACGTTGCCCAATGTATGAAAATCATTCTAAAAAATCTATTTTATACGTACACTTCAGTTATTTTTTAATGAGGTCATGAACCAATGGGATATTAAATGAAATTAAATTTTTAAACCATCAAATTCGGACTTAGTGATTTAAACGTGAAATGTTCTCACTCATGACCAAAGTTCATAAGTTCAATCCCAAAAAAGCAGACTCGTGGATGCAAACTGTTGAATATCTACTCTACTCTACTCTCTTTCGCTTTCATACTATGATTTTCAGTGGTTTTCTTTTCAGTGTCAATCATGATAAATGTTTTACTAGAATTATCAAATTTCTTTTTAAAGACCTCCATTTGAAGTTTGTGCTGATGTAGTTGTTCAGTAGAAGAACAATGAAAGCTCTACAACCAAAACATCCAGCTCAGAAACCGATACACCACCACAATCATCCACCTGAGCTACACCATCTCAATATCATATGAGCGCGACACACTTCTTGTTGTATGAAAATGGGAGAATTTCTCCAAAAGTCAGACTTGCACTCGAGAACAACTCTACCTTCTCCACGAATGTCTTCGTCAGCATGTCCTGACATGTGTCAAATACAGACCACCAATCAACTGCCCAATGGGATGGCAAATAGCTGAACAAAGTGGAAGACATATGGTACAACTAATAATCTCCGATGCACACTACAAGATCCACAAATACCAGCACAACATGGATGAACAAAAAAGGAAACTAGTTTAGTACACTTTTTCGTCAAATATTAATGATATAACTTAAAAGAATAAACGAACAAGTAGTTTTTGTTGTTTTAACTAAAAAAACATACGATTTTATGATAACCAACCTACCACAACTTCAACCACTCCCCACGCTCCGCCTACTCCTCCTCCACCTGTTTTCATCATTCAAATGTGATTATTTTTCTTTATTTATTTATTAGTAAAAAAGAAATTGATGAAAATTTTCTTCATCAGTTATTCAATTCTTAACAATTTAATCGTTTGATTCGTTTTGAAAAATAAGTCACAAGATTTGATACTGTAAACCACACTTGAAATTTGACAGGTTGACAGTAATTACGTCAAATGTACAAAAAGAAAAACAATTAAACCGGTTAAAACTTCCAAAAAAAATTGTTGTCTGACGTATATCGTGCATATTATGAACAAAAAAGTTTGTTTAAATGTATGTAATTAAGGTTAAAACGTGTTATGCATGTCAATTGATATGCTTGAATGTTATTACGAGTTCACCTGACTCGGTAGACGAGAGCGAAGACAAATGATAAAGGGACACGATAGGCTACTCTAATCCAAGCGTCCCATGGCCCAACTAACTAGAGGAAGAAGTCTTGATATGGCGTAGAAAGTGTATTCTACAAGCACCCAGAAATCGAAGTTGACAAGCACATAAATCGAATTTATTTATACATCGTAGATACGTCCTTGGGAGAGCAACAAAAAATAGCGTACTAAAATAATACATCAACCAATAACAGTCAAGGATTTTCCGTGTGAGAAATGTAATCTCAGGGTCAACTGATCAACCCATGCTCGAAAACATAAAATCCAAAATTAGGATCTTTATCAAGTGAGTTCTGGGGATCTAACATCTCCAACATAACGATACCGTTTCTGCATATCATTGTTTACAAAATCTCCTAAAACAGTGACTAGATCATCTCATCACCGATATATACATATATATCAGAAACATTAGGGTTTCCAATCCAAAAACGTTAGTCATTTTTTTCACTATAGAATTATGGAGTTTGTTGTTTTAGACAGGAATCGTGAATCAATCATTGATAGACCACCATTAGAAACCTGGAAGCACTGAACATCTGTCAAGTCCAATTATTGATTAATCATTTCATTCAAAAGAAATTTGTAAATAAAAATCCTCTCTCCTGATGCGATGAGTAATAATTAGATCGGTCAGAGTGCAAATGACTCATGAAATTGATTTTTTCCAGATGTTGGTGAATAATGTAAATCACATCTGGAGAATGGATGTTTTTATTGAATGATATAGTAAAATGTGTTCACATAATAATTTACTGATTGATTAATGTTAAATACTATTCATTTCAATTTAAATATATTTGACACTGAGTAGATTATAGTGATAGTGGTGTATTTATGTTTGGATAATGAAACAACCAACTAAGTAGAAATTAGATAACATAATATAATATACTGGTCACGGCTTCTTACTAGAACACTGAGAATTTTTTCACCAATCTAGTTGCTAGTGAGCACAATTTTATGACCAGTAGAGTTCAGCCTTGTCAAGTGTAGGCAGTAACTACTGAAAACAATTAGTGAGGTAGCGCATTACCTCGAATTTATTAAAGTTAGATATTAATATCGTTGGATGTCGGCTGGCTCAGCAGTCTAGAGATAAGCGTTCGCGCGCGAGACTGAGGGTCTCAGATTCCATTACCACAGGCGAGCGTCTTGGGTACGTACTTCCGATGGTCTTCATATTTGAACTTGACGGCTATCCACTGCTTTCAGGTTGCTAATAATGGTCTACATTGATCGATTCATGCATTCAATCAAACTCAACAATTTTCACAACTTTACAATAAAATTTATTGCTATTAACCGATCGATCACACACCATTTTACTATCTTTCTATTTCTACATCTTTCACTTATTCCGTTTGGTTAGAATAAGTCAATAAGGTTGAATGTCCATCTTGGGAATAACATACTTATATATGAAATTGTGCATAGATTTCATTATTCTCTGTTAATAAATAGATTATTCAAGTAATTGGCCGATAAAATTTATCTAATAAAAACATTTTTTTGTGATTGGTTATTTTTAATATTTGAATTTCATTGTACAAATTGTAATCATAAATTAAATTAAACTTTAATTGGTCAACAAATCTTAAGCAGTAATTATTTTGACTCAATGAAAATAGAGTAGATTACTTGTCTGAAGTAGAAAGTTCTTTTAACAGTACAAACATTCATTTGAACTAAATGAATAAAATGCTTGATAACTAGAAGAAAATGTTACATTTCATTGCATTTTAGTACAGTACTATTGTGGTGTGTACTACTTATACGAACGATATAAGTAGTATAGGAACGGGCGTGAAAGAAGAATTCGCACGGTCAGAAAAGGAAAACGGAAAGCCAATGGAGCAAAAGCAAGCAATCAATAGGGTACCAACAGGAAGTAAAGGAAGCAACAGCAGGAATGGAAGAAGGATG
>OX103971.1:16697096-16713146 GCA_944470395.2 Schistosoma turkestanicum
TAGCACTGTCTGACCTACTCTGTCCAGGGCCTTCTTTTCCAGTTCTACTGCAATTGCTGCTCATTCTTCTCATATCTGTCTCCATTTCTAGGAGTAATGTGATTTTGTTGACCTACCTCTTTTCAATTGAGCTTGAGGATTCCAGGAGAGGGTTTGTCTTGTGAAGTTAATTACTTTAGTTCATAAAAATTAAATAAAACTAACATTAAAAACTGATTAATTCAAACATAAATAAGATTATTCAATGTACAATGGATATTTTAAACAAATATATCAGTAATGTGATGAATAAACAATGTTATAAAATAAAAAAATTTATTATGTTGTTATAATGCTGCTACGTAGCTATTCAAATCCTACCGGCGCCCGAATTCAAATATTCCAATACGATCAAAGTACTATTCCCAAATCTCCTATATATCAGAACGCAACACCGTTGGATGGAGTTGTTTGTTGGGTCGAGTACAGAAGAGTAGAGGTAGGCAGAAAGGAACGGAATCGTAAAGTCTTACAGATAGTGCGTATTTATACATTTAGGTCGAATAGGAAAGAGTATCGAAGTCTGTGACATTGACAGTTTAGGTCGACCAATAGGAAAGAACATTTGAAATGACACTGACAGTCCGGATGACCAATAAGAGACAACATTGAAGTATTTGACTTTGACAGTTAAAACGACCATAATTTTGACCGATAGAATTATACATTCAAAAATAGTACTCTTAGGATATTTGGTGAATATCCTAACACATATAATAATATAAATTACTTTTATTATTTTATTCAATGTTTATCCTCTCCTGAATATAACAGAGTTCGTTAACTTTTTCTCACTAGTATCTCAAATATTCATTCTATAATGCTGTAATATGCTGTTAATGATATGTGTTAATCGATTGAACTACAGAAAATTGTATTTATTAAACATATATATTCATATGTGTACTTAAGTGAAACACGAAAGTTTGTGATTAACTTGTAATGAGATAGTGGAGAGAATTTTTAGGTCAGGTGGATGATTTGTGATGGAGTTTCATTCTCTGACCTGAATGTTTTGATTGTAGAGCTTTTATTATTCTTCTGACCGACATCATCAACACAAACCACAGTTAGACAACGACAGGTTTAAGGTCAGCGACAATCGATCCAGATCGAGGTCAACAGTATAAGTTACGTATTATACATGGAGAAATTCGAAGACTTCAATTCTACCTGAAGTTCGAGCTGTGGATGTTGTTCAAAAGAACAATGAAAACTCCACAACCAAAACATTTAGCTCATAGAACGAAACTCCACCACAATATAATGAATAATATTCGCAATCACGTTTTACAAACTCTAATGGTTGTAATCCGTTGATAACGTACAACTTTTATTCAAATTTCAGCAAAAGACTTAACAAATACTTTGCAATAATTATAAGTCGTTTATTAAATGCATTACGGGGTTGTGAAGATTGCTAAGTTACACATTTTTGAAACCATGAATCGATCAATGTTAGATCACCATTAGAAACATGGAAGCACTGCAAGGCGGCCGTTTCGTCCTGGTATGAGACTCCTCAGCAGTGTGCATACACGACTCCTGGTGGTCTAACATTAATCGTTTCATGGTTTCAAAAAAAACAATTAACAATCTTCACAACCCAGTAATGTAAATCACCTATGCTCACTAGTGACTAGCTTCGTGAGGAATCTTCTCCGAGTTCTAGTGGGAAGACGTGACTACTGAAGTTCAACCTGTTCGGGTGTAGACAGTAACTACTACCGAAGACTGTATATGAGGTTGCGCAACTCCGTGAATTGATCAAGTTAGACAATAACACCGTTAGATACCGGCTCAGCGGTCAGATGGTTAGGCGTTCGCCTACAATACCGAAGGGTTCGAATCCTGCAAAGTGCTGGAGTCGTGGATGCGCACTGCTGAGGAGTCCCACACCAGGACTTGATGGCCGTCCAGTGCTTCGAGGTTTCTAATGGTGGTCTAACATTGATCCATTCATGGTTTCAAAAATTTATTAAATGCTCATACTTCTTAGTTTATTCTTAATTGACACTGATGGTACAGTTCAATGAAATCTTTAATCCTTGCGAAAAAAAATCACTCCAATAACTTGTTAATTCCATTGATCTACTAGTTTATAATCAGAATAAAAGTTAATTGTTCAATCTCACTGTTGATATATTTTTGACATCGATTTACAAAAAAAAACTCATTTGGGGGATGATATTCTTATTCATAGGATTTATAGAACAAGTTAAGTATTTTCTTTTTTTTCTTCCTAAGTATCATTTGCTTGATCGCCATTTCAAACAACTCATTGAATTCATGATGGCATAAAATTTCTAAGATTAAGAAAGTTTCATAGAAGATAAATACAGAAATCATAACTGAAATTATTCATGTTCGTAATTCATATTTCCTAAATTTTCAAATTCTTTTGTAATGATTTAGTCTAAACTTTGTTTTATACAAAGTGTAGTAAGCATTTTGTAGTAATTCTGTGTAAAATTCACTTCTCTATCCTCTTTATTCCAAATTCATATGATATTTATTCAGTAATCATCAAAATTTCAGTTAAACTTATATAAACAACTAAATGAACTGAGTCAATAAATGATTGTTTTGATGTGAAAGATCAATGAAATCTGCTTATGTAATCATTTGAATCCTCTTCTTCGTATTGTTGTGCAATCCTCATTGTGTTTCGAGTTTCAGATATTCATTTCTCCATGTTCATAGTTATAAAAAAGCCTATACAGTCCATTAAGGAAAATATATATGACTTAAATCACAGCTCCAGTGATTGATAAATGACGCTGAACGTTGTTTATACTGTCCCTTTTCTGATAGTCAAATAAAAACTATCTTAAATAATTTATTTCCTAAAGAAATCCTAAACTAATTCGAAATCTAATGATTTCCCATTTCATTGTATTGACTTAAAATAATTTCTGTGAGTTCTATTCATCAAAATAATAATAATAATCATTCGATATTTTAGAGTTATGGAGATTAGTGTTTTAACACATTTGAAATCATCAATCAATCATTGTTAGACCACCATTAAAAACCTGGAAGCACTGCAAGACGGCCATTTCGTCCTGGTATGTGACTCATCAACAGTGCGCACCAACGACTCCTGCATCTCGCAGGATTCTAAACCGGGACCTTCTTTATTGTGCACGAACGCACTGCTGATGAGTCCCATACCAGGACGAAACGGCCGTCTCTCAGTGTTTCCAGGTTTCTAATGGTGGTCTAACAATGATTGATTGGTGATTTCAAATGTGTAAAAACACTAATCTCCATT
Source organism: Schistosoma turkestanicum (assembly GCA_944470395.2). Classification (NCBI taxonomy): domain Eukaryota; kingdom Metazoa; phylum Platyhelminthes; class Trematoda; order Strigeidida; family Schistosomatidae; genus Schistosoma; species Schistosoma turkestanicum. The sequence continues at coordinate 16,700,410 of OX103971.1, forward strand.
AATCTACTTGAAAATATCGTAAAGTGTGCTCACTAGTGACCAGCTAGTTTCGTGAGGAAATTCTCGGAGTGCTAGTAAGAAGACGTGACCACTGGAGTTCAACCTTGTCGGATTTAGACAGTAACTACTGAAGACAAATGGGTGAGGTCTCGCTAAATCCCTAGATCAATCAGACATAAACATTAACACTGTTGTATACCGGCCCAGTGGTCCAATGGTTAGATATTCACGCGCAAGACCGAAGGTCCTCGGTTCGAATCCTGTGGGGTGCTGGAGTCGTGGATGCGCACCGCTGATATCATCCCATACCAGGACGAAAGGGCCGTCCAGTTATTCATTGATTGATGATTTCAAATGTGTAATTATCATTCGTACATATTTAATTTTAAATCTTTTCCTGAATAGTAGTCATAATAATACTACATTTCAAACCATACATCAGAATTATAATGTTGTAGGGTTCGTCACTAGGTACGCTTGAAGCTATTACGAGTTCACCTTAGTCGATAAACGCAAACGAGACAATTACCAGCGTCCAGATAGGCTACCATGAATCCCAAGCTGAAGATAGAAGCCTTTTTAAGCGTAGAAAGTATATTCTACAAACACCCAGCAATCACACAATACAATCAAGCATACAACTCTCGTTTATTTATACATCATAGAAACGTCCTTGGGACAGTTAAGAAAATAGCACACTAAAATACACAGCAGCCAATCACAGCCATGGATTTTCCTGGTGGGGAATGAAATCTCAAGGTCAACTGATCAGCCCATGCTCGCAAACGTGAAATCCAAAATAAGACATTTAACAAGCAAGTTTTGGGGATCTAACATCACCAACAAATGTTGATAACATATGTAGACCATAGGTTAACAAAAATGAAACAAGCCATCAAAATGAACACGTTTATAGTAAAGCTGAAAATTAATTCATTCCATGCATGAGTTCAATGAAGCATAGCTATTACTAATTGAAGACTATGATATACACGTTTCTCAAGAAGATCATCAAGCTATCATGTGCTTGAAAAGAATATCGATTTGGTTTGATCAATATGGTTCAAATATTTCAAAGTTGAATATTGTTGCTTGTTTTAAATAACAAATTTTGTTTCGTTTTATAATTTGTAGGTTTCTGCCTATATTTTTCTCAGTGGTAATTATACAAATCGGTGTAACACAAGTAAGTGAATAATGATTTTATTGTTTTTTTTTACTGTTCGTTACCTCTTGTATATATATATGTATCTATTGAACAATTGTAGTATATTTCCATTTGAAAATTATTGACAAATACTGTGATTTGTTTATTTATCATATATCAGAGATATGTAGATTAGTAAATTTACAGTAAGATGTTATGAATGTATACAGAATTGACAAGGTGATAATCTTTTTGATTATAGAGTGATGAATATTGTTATTTTAGATTGAAATCGAGGAAATAATCATTGTTAGATCAGCATTAGAAACGTGGGAGCACTAGACAACCGATTCGTTTTAGTATGGAACTCTTCAACAATGCACATCCACGACAACCAGCCTATCATTCCTAGATGTACTAATCACCAGAACTAACACGGGAAAACTAGAAACTCAAGTATTTCGGAAGCCAACCCAAACAGACGTAATTCTCAACTACGACAGCAACAATCTAAGAACCCACAAGATCAACTGCATACAAACTTTGTTCAAGAGAGCGAAGACACACTGCAGCACATACGAAGCATTAAAAAACGAGGTAAAACACCTGATGACTATCTTCCAAAAGAACGGCTATCCACGCAACTTCATCAAAAAACATCAACCAAAACAATCATCAGAAGCGTAATCAAGTACAGAAACAATTAAACGCATTATCCTACCATACATCAAAGACATATCGGAGCATACAGCACGACTACTGAAACCATTTGGAATAGGTGTAGCACACAAACCACCAACAGAATCACTTCAGTCAATTCTATGTAGACCAAAGGACAAAATGACAAAGGAAGAAAAAACCAAATATCATTTACAAAATAAATTGCTCAAACTGTGAAAAACACTACACAGGACAAAGTGGACGACCTCTTCAGCTCCGTTTACGTGAGCATCAATTAGCAGTCAAACGCCACGACAACTCTTCGCTTATATCAATACAGACCGACAATTATGGACACACATTTTATTGGAACAATGTGGAAATACTGGATAGGGGGAGGACAAAGAACACTAGAGAATTTTTAGAAGCTTGGCACTCAGGTCAATCAGCAATCAACAAACACATCGACATTGACTCAATCTATCAACCAATCAGAAAAATCATGTGATCAAGGAACAGATCAAAAGGGGTATGCAATCAAAACGAAGTTGCAAACAACGACAGGTCAAAGGTCAACAGCAACCAATCAAGATCGAGGTTAGCAGAACAAGCTACAGGTCAAACATGGAGAAATTCGAAAGCTCCACTTCTATCTGACGTTTGTGCTGATGATGTTGTTCAGATGAACAATGAAAGCTCCACAACCAAAAGAACCAGAGAACGAAACACCACCATGACAACCACGCCTAAACTCTTGACCGCTGAGCCAGCCGGTATCAAATGATGTGAATGTCTATCTTTGATTGATCCAAGTTTTTCCTGCAATCCCATCTATTGTCTTCAGTGGCGCCTTCAGGTTTCTAATGGTTGTCTAACAATGACTGATGCATGATTTCAATTTAAGGTGATAATCACTCACTTCAGCTCTTTGTGGAAAGATTAACAACTAGACAAGTTAACAGTGATACATTAACTGGAATTCGGTAACTACCGCTGTGTATCATGAATCTAGAAATGTAGACCGTCGGCAAGATATGAAGATACTGTAAAGCTGATGAGGTGTTCTAAATTCGGATGAAACACTAGTTAATTGATTCCTACTTTTCGGTGACTGTTAGTTGCAAAAAGAAAACAAATAAATGAATGAACTGCATTTTAATTTTGAGCATACACAGCTCTCTGGTTCAATCTCATCATTTATATCATTACCTATTATTTGATAACTTATCAAAGGGAGTTGTAATTTTTAAATAAATTTAACTGTTGTTCATTTGTCAAACCTCTCAGCGTATTTTACCAGACTTTTAAAATTGACAATACTTTTTTTCCCATATCTATTATACTAATTACAAGAATTTACATTTCAGAAAAATATTATTGTCTTGACTATAGTTTTCGCCAGATTCTGATTTACCAGTAATATGAGGAATGTACTTGAATAGGATATCTGTGAAGAAAACCCAAGTCATATGCAACCTTGAAACTGTTGAAAAATGAACACTCAGTATTTCTATAAACTTTCATAGATTTTTATCATAAATCTAGTTCAATGTTTCACTATAGAAATAAATTGGGATGTATGCATTTTTTTTCAATCGGATGAAAACCTCACCTTTGTGCTTGCTAGAATCATATCTAACCTCTTCACTTATACTGCACTACCTTGAGCTCATTGCACCAATCAAATCACTCTTGATGGAGATGCTTTCGAGGACGTTAACACCTTTACATATCTTGGCAGCATTATTGACGAGCAAGCTGCATCTGATGCAAATGTGAAGGCGTGGACTGGCATAGCAAGGGGGTGCATTTCTACAAATGAAATACATCTGAAACTCGAGATAAATATCAATCAACACGAAAATCAGGATTTTCAATACAAATCTCAAGACAGTTCTACTGTATGAAGCGGAAACTTGAAGAACTACCAAAGCAATCATCCAGAGGATACAAGTATTTATGAACAGTTGTCTACACAAAATACTTCAGATTCGTTGGCTAGACACCACCAGCAATAACCTACTGTGACAGAGAACAACGTAGAGTAAATCAAGAAGAAGCGTTGAAAGTGGATAGGACACACATTGAGGAAAGCACTCAACTGCGTCACGAGACAAGCCGTCACATGGAACCCTCAAGGCAAAAGGAAAAGAGGAAGGCCAAAGAACACACTACGCCGAGAAATGGAGGAAGACATGCGAAGAATGAATAGCATTTGTACAGAACTAGAAAGGTATACCTAGGACAAAGAATGTTGGAGAAAACTTGTCGGTGGCCTATACTCCATAGGGGTTAACTGGCTTCATTATCACCTTAGGCTCATCCAGTTCGTAATTCGACGCATTATATCAGTTACATATTGCAAACCTTTCTATATTTTCCCCTCACTCATTCAACTTTTCCGTATGCAATAACTTCCCTCAGCAACTATAATTCATCTATTCATGAGCTATTATTACAAAATAACATTTTTTTTCCTGTTAAACGTTTCATTCGCACCAGTCATACAGTTTGTCAAGTGTTCAGATATAATCAACCTTAAAGCCACCATCTTTAACTTGAATTATTGTAAAATCCATTGAAATATTCAAATACATCCCACATATACTTACTGTCTGCTGTAATTCAACACTTATATAGAATCATAACAGAAAAGCTTGAATATATAATTATTGGAAAATCATTTGTCATAATTAAGGATCGCTTGTCTTCGAACCATTCTTTCAACAATCTATATTGTTCTTTCCATCATGCTATTTGTTTTTTAATGTTTGTCTGAATTGTAATTAAATCTTCATATTGATATTTGAATGAGTTCCATGTTTTTTCTTCGTTTTTTTTTGTTGCTGAAACTTATCATCAGCAAATAGATTTGAATGATCCATACAGATGTCAACGTATATGTACTCCAGAAAAATGTCGATGTGTTGGTAGGAAAGGAATAGAAGTGAGTGAATGTATCTTTCAAATTTGAATCATATTATGTTATATTAAAACAATTAATTATTCATTTGAAATCATGAATCGACCAAATTTAGACCATCATTAGAAACCTGGAAGCACTGAACGGACGGTCGTTTCTTCCTGCTGCGAGACTCATCAACAGTCTGCATCTACGACTCCTGCGCCCCGCAAGATTTGAACCCAGGACCTTCGGTCTTGCGCGCGAGCATCTAACCCCAGTATCTAGTGGTATTAATGTCTAACTTCCATCAATTCATGGAGATCGATTCATGATTTCAAATGTATCACTTAACAATCTTCATAACCACGTAATGCAACTGATTATTCAGCGACCCATAAAAAATTTGCAGTGATATTCATGTGATAAAAAATCGTGTCGGATGAAGTTATGTATTGATTGATACTAAATAACTTTTCTTAACTTTACTTTCATTTTGTGCTATTCGTATTTTAATGAGTGCACTCAGTTGTACTAAATAAGTATTTCATAAGTATGACATGTTGAAATCGTGAAATGTATTCTGTCAAATGAAGTTACACTTGATAAACTCAGAATGTGGACCAAAATAATTGATATTTATTCTGTTCAGATCGCAAAAATAATATGTTGGTTAAAATAATTGCAAACTATTATTAAGTGAATAAACTAATAACCATCAATTATAGAAATTCGATCCTGTCTCCTACATATAGCAGAAGCCATAGGAATTCGTACATTCAACCCCAGTTTATGTGTTCAAAAGGATTCCGTAACACCTCTGTCTCTTCTGTGGCCGGATATAACTTAACTAACGTTTTAGAACTTTTAAAAAAAAATTTATTTCGTTATTATTAACAGTATTATTTTCACATCCTGTATTTGTTGGTAATTTTCTGCCTCTTTCTGTTAATATTCTTCACTATCTAATTATGTATATACTTCTTATTATGTAATGGTTTTATTGTTTTTCTAATGATTATTTTAAGTCTATTTATCCACGTTTGACCTACTATTGATAAGACTTTTGTAATCGTATTCTAGTTTTCCTACTAGTCTATCAGTATACCTGTCTTCCTACTATCAACTTGTACGTTTTGCTTGTTATGTGTAGTGACGTAATTAATCATTGTGATTATTGACTCAAATTACCTTGATTGGTTTAACAGTTTCATATGAAAATATTCATGTATATTAGAGTAAAGCCTGATGACGATCTAATCGAAAATAATCTTAACTCAATAAGAGTAATATAATTTAATTATACCAAAAAGGTGTGATATATACACCTAAAGATTATCATTAGTAAAGACTAAATTATGCTATATTTAGTCTTTACTAATGATAATCTTCAGGTGTATATATCACACCTTTTTGGTATAATTAAATTATATTACTCTTATTGAGTTAAGATTATTTTCGATTAGATCGTCATCAGGCTTTACTCTAATATACATGAATATTTTCATATGAAACTGTTAAACCAATCAAGGTAATTTGAGTCAATAATCACAATGATTAATTACGTCACTACACATAACAAGCAAAACGTACAAGTTGATAGTAGGAAGACAGGTATACTGATAGAGTAGTAGGAAAACTAGAATACGATAACAAAAGTCTTATTCATAGTAGGTCAAACGTGGATAAATAGACTTAAAATAATCATTACAAAACAATAAAACCATTACATAATAAGAAGTATATACATAATTAGCTAATGAAGAATATTAACAGAAAGAGGCAGAAAATTACCATCAAATACAGGATGTGAATATAATACTGTTAATAATAACGAAATAAAATTTTTTTTAAAAGTTTTAAAACGTTAGTTAAGTTATATTCGGCCACAGAAGAGAAGGAGGTGTTACGGAATCCTTTTGAACACATAAACTGGGGTTGAATGTACGAATTCCTATGGCTTCTGTGCAATGTGTAGAAGACAGGATCAAATTTCTATAATTAAAGGTTGTTAGTTTATTCACTTAATAATAGTTTACAATTATTTTAACCAACATATTATTTTTGTGATCTAAACGGAATAAATATCAATTATTTGGGTCCAGATTCTGAGTTTTTCAAGTATGACTTCATTTGACAGAATACATTTCACGATTATAACATGTCAGTACAATTGAGTGCAACTCATTAAAATAAGAATAGCGCAAAATGAAAGTAAAGTGAGAAAAGTTATTTTGTACCAATCAATACATAACTTCATACGATACACTTTTTTTATCACCTGAATATCACTGCAAATTTTTATCGGTTGCTGAATAATCAGTTGGATTACATGGTTATGAACATTGTTAAATGACACATTTGAAATCATGAATCGATCTCAGTGAATTGATGGAAGTTAGACATTGACACCATTAGATACCGGCTCAGTGGTCAGAGGGGTTAGGTGCTCGCGCGCAATATCGAAGGTCCTCGGTTCGAATCCTGCGAGGTGCAGGAGTCGTAGATGCAGACTGTTGATGAGTCCCACAACAGAAGGAAACGACCATCCGTTCAATGCTCCCCGGTTTCTAATGATGGTCTAACATTGATCGATTCATGATTTCAAATGAATAATTAATTGTTTTAATATAACTAATATTTTTACAGAAACATAATATGATTCAAATTTGAAAGATACATTCACTCACTTCTGTTCCTTTCCTACCAACACATCGACATTTTTCTGGAGTACATATACGTTGACATCTGTATGGATCGTTCAAATCTATTTGCTGATGACAAGTTTCAGCGAAAAAACACAGAAGAAAAAACATGGAACTCATTAAAATATCAATATCAAGATTCAGTAACAATTGAGACAAACATTAAAAAAACAGTATAATGGAAAGGACAATATAGTGTTAATTTAGAGAACGTTCCAATAACAGTATGTTTAGGCTTTTCTATAAGTGTTGAATTACAGCAGACAGTAAGTTTATGTGGGATGTATATGAATATTTCAATGGATTTTATAATAATTCAAGTTAAAGATGGTGGCTTTAAGGTTGATTATATCTGAACACTTGACAAACTGTATGATTGGTACAAATGAAACGTTTAACAGGAAAAAAAATGTTATTTTGTAATAATAGCTCAGGAATAGATGAATTTTAGTTGCCGAGGGAAGTTATTGCATACGGAAGAGTTGAATGAGTGAGGGGAAAATATAGAAAGGTTTGCAATATGTAACTGATATAATGCGTCGAATTACGAACTGGATGAGCCTAAGGTGATAATGAAGCCAGTTAACCCCTATGGAGTATAGGCCACCGACAAGTTTTCTCCAACATTCTTTGTCCTAGGTATACCTTTCTAGTTCTGTACAAATGCTATTCATTCTTCGCATGTCTTCCTCCATTTCTCGGCGTAGTGTGTTCTTTGGCCTTCCTCTTTTCCTTTTGCCTTGAGGGTTCCATGTGACGGCTTGTCTCGTGACGCAGTTGAGTGCTTTCCTCAATGTGTGTCCTATCCACTTTCAACGCTTCTTCTTGATTTACTCTACGTTGTTCTCTGTCACAGTAGGTTATTGCTGGTGGTGTCTAGCCAACGAATCTGAAGTATTTTGTGTAGACAACTGTTCATAAATACTTGTATCCTCTGGATGATTGCTTTGGTAGTTCTTCAAGTTTCCGCTTCATACAGTAGAACTGTCTTGAGATTTGTATTGAAAATCCTGATTTTCGTGTTGATTGATATTTATCTCGAGTTTCAGATGTATTTCATTTGTAGAAATGCACCCCCTTGCTATGCCAGTCCACGCCTTCACATTTGCATCAGATGCAGCTTGCTCGTCAATAATGCTGCCAAGATATGTAAAGGTGTTAACGTCCTCGAAAGCATCTCCATCAAGAGTGATTTGATTGGTGCAATGAGCTCAAGGTAGTGCAGTATAAGTGAAGAGGTTAGATATGATTCTAGCAAGCACAAAGGTGAGGTTTTCATCCGATTGAAAAAAAAATGCATACATCCCAATTTATTTCTATAGTGAAACATTGAACTAGATTTATGATAAAAATCTATGAAAGTTTATAGAAATACTGAGTGTTCATTGTTCAACAGTTTCAAGGTTGCATATGACTTGGGTTTTCTTCACAGATATCCTATTCAAGTACATTCCTCATATTACTGGTAAATCAGAATCTGGCGAAAACTATAGTCAAGACAATAATATTTTTCTGAAATGTAAATTCTTGTAATTAGTATAATAGATATGGGAAAAAAAGTATTGTCAATTTTAAAAGTCTGGTAAAATACGCTGAGAGGTTTGACAAATGAACAACAGTTAAATTTATTTAAAAATTACAACTCCCTTTGATAAGTTATCAAATAATAGGTAATGATATAAATGATGAGATTGAACCAGAGAGCTGTGTGTGCTTAAAATTAAAATGCAATTCATTCATCTATTTGTTTCTTTTTGCAACTAACAGTCACCAAAAAGCAGGAATCAATTAACTAATGTTTCATCCGAATTCGGGAACACCTCATCAGCTTTAAAGTATCTTCATATTCTGCCAACGGTCTACATTTTTGGATTCATGATACACAGCGGTAGTTACCGAATTCCAGTTAATGTATCACTGTTAACTTGTCTAGTTGTTAATCTTTCCACAAGGTGCTGAAGCGAGTGATTATCACCTTACATTGAAATCATGCATTAGTCATTTTGTTAGACAACCATTAGAAACCTGAAGGCACCACTGAAGACAACAGATGAGGTTGCAGGAAAAACTTGGATTAATCAAAGCTAGACATTCACATTATTTGATGCCGGCTGGCTCAGAGGTCTAGAGTTTAGGCGTGGTTGTCATGGTGGTGTTTCGTTCTCTGGTTCTTTTGGTTGTGGAGCTTTCATTGTTCATCTGAACAACATCATCAGCACAAACGTCAGATAGAAGTGGAGCTTTCGAATTTCTCCATGTTTGACCTGTAGCTTGTTCTGCTAACCTCGATCTTGATTGGTTGCTGTTGACCTTTGACCTGTCGTTGTTTGCAACTTCGTTTTGATTGCATACCCCTTTTGATCTGTTCCTTGATCACATGATTTTTCTGATTGGTTGATAGATTGAGTCAATGTCGATGTGTTTGTTGATTGCTGATTGACCTGAGTGCCAAGCTTCTAAAAATTCTCTAGTGTTCTTTGTCCTCCCCCTATCCAGTATTTCCACATTGTTCCAATCAAATGTGTGTATTGATATAAGCGAAGAGTTGTCGTGGCGTTTGACTGCTAATTGATGCTCACGTAAACGGAGCTGAAGAGGTCGTCCACTTTGTCCTGTGTAGTGTTTTTCACAGTTTGAGCAATTTATTTTGTAAATGATATTTGGTTTTTTCTTCCTTTGTCATTTTGTCCTTTGGTCTACATAGAATTGACTGAAGTGATTCTGTTGGTGGTTTGTGTGCTACACCTATTCCAAATGGTTTCAGTAGTCGTGCTGTATGCTCCGATATGTCTTTGATGTATGGTAGGATAATGCGTTTAATTGTTTCTGTACTTGATTACGCTTCTGATGATTGTTTTGGTTGATGTTTTTTGATGAAGTTGCGTGGATAGCCGTTCTTTTGGAAGATAGTCATCAGGTGTTTTACCTCGTTTTTTAATGCTTCGTATGTGCTGCAGTGTGTCTTCGCTCTCTTGAACAAAGTTTGTATGCAGTTGATCTTGTGGGTTCTTAGATTGTTGCTGTCGTAGTTGAGAATTACGTCTGTTTGGGTTGGCTTCCGAAATACTTGAGTTTCTAGTTTTCCCGTGTTAGTTCTGGTGATTAGTACATCTAGGAATGATAGGCTGGTTGTCGTGGATGTGCATTGTTGAAGAGTTCCATACTAAAACGAATCGGTTGTCTAGTGCTCCCACGTTTCTAATGCTGATCTAACAATGATTATTTCCTCGATTTCAATCTAAAATAACAATATTCATCACTCTATAATCAAAAAGATTATCACCTTGTCAATTCTGTATACATTCATAACATCTTACTGTAAATTTACTAATCTACATATCTCTGATATATGATAAATAAACAAATCACAGTATTTGTCAATAATTTTCAAATGGAAATATACTACAATTGTTCAATAGATACATATATATATACAAGAGGTAACGAACAGTAAAAAAAAACAATAAAATCATTATTCACTTACTTGTGTTACACCGATTTGTATAATTACCACTGAGAAAAATATAGGCAGAAACCTACAAATTATAAAACGAAACAAAATTTGTTATTTAAAACAAGCAACAATATTCAACTTTGAAATATTTGAACCATATTGATCAAACCAAATCGATATTCTTTTCAAGCACATGATAGCTTGATGATCTTCTTGAGAAACGTGTATATCATAGTCTTCAATTAGTAATAGCTATGCTTCATTGAACTCATGCATGGAATGAATTAATTTTCAGCTTTACTATAAACGTGTTCATTTTGATGGCTTGTTTCATTTTTGTTAACCTATGGTCTACATATGTTATCAACATTTGTTGGTGATGTTAGATCCCCAAAACTTGCTTGATAAATGTCTTATTTTGGATTTCACGTTTGCGAGCATGGGCTGATCAGTTGACCTTGAGATTTCATTCCCCACCAGGAAAATCCATGGCTGTGATTGGCTGCTGTGTATTTTAGTGTGCTATTTTCTTAACTGTCCCAAGGACGTTTCTATGATGTATAAATAAACGAGAGTTGTATGCTTGATTGTATTGTGTGATTGCTGGGTGTTTGTAGAATATACTTTCTACGCTTAAAAAGGCTTCTATCTTCAGCTTGGGATTCATGGTAGCCTATCTGGACGCTGGTAATTGTCTCGTTCGCGTTTATCGACTAAGGTGAACTCTTAATAGCTTCAAGCGTACCTAATGACGAACCCTACAACATTATAATTCTGATGTATAGTTTGAAATGTAGTATTATTATGACTACTATTCAGGAAAAGATTTAAAATTAAATATGTACGAATGATAATTACACATTTGAAATCATCAATCAATGAATAACTGGACAGCCCTTTCGTCCTGGTATGGGATGATATCAACGGTGCGCATCCACTACTCCAGCACCCCACAGGATTCGAACCGAGGACCTTCGGTCTTGCGCGTGAATATCTAACCATTGGACCACTGGGCCGGTATACAACAGTGTTAATGTTTATGTCTGATTGATCTAGGGATTTTGCGAGACCTCACCCATTTGTCTTCAGTAGTTACTGTCTAAATCCGACAAGGTTGAACTCCAGTGGTCACGTCTTCTTACTAGCACTCCGAGAATTTCCTCACGAAACTAGCTGGTCACTAGTGAGCACACTTTACGATATTTTCAATTAGATTAATGGAAATTAGTGTTTTTACACATTTGAAATCATCAATCAATCATTGTTAGACCACCATTAGAAACCTGGAAGCACTGGACGGCCGTTTCGTCCTGGTATGGGACTCATCAGCAGTGCGTTCGTGCACAATAACGAAGGTCCCGGTTTAGAATCCTGCGAGTTGCAGGAGTCGTGGGTGCGCACTGTTGATGAGTAACACACCAGGACGAAATGGAGGTCTTTCAGTGCTTCCAGGTTTTTAATGGTGGTCTAACAATGATTGATTGATGATTTCAAATGTGTTAAAACACTAATCTCCATAACTCTAAAATATTGAATGATTATTATTATTATTTTGATTAATAGAACTCACAGAAGTTATTTCATGTCAATACAATGAAATGGGAAATCATTAGATTTTGAGTTAGTTTAGGATTTCTTTCGGAAATAACTTATTTAAGATAGCTTTTATTTAACTATAACAACGTTCAATGTCATTTATCAATTACTGGAGCTGTAATTTAAATTATATATATTATTTCCTTAATGGATTGTATAGGCTTTTTTATAACTATGAACATGGGGAAATGAATATCTGAAACTTGAATCACAATGAGAATTATACAACAATACGAAGAAGAGGATTAAAATGATTACATAAGCAGATTTCAT
>OX103971.1:16713644-16747202 GCA_944470395.2 Schistosoma turkestanicum
ATGATCAAATGACCTTGAGATTTCAATTCCCACCAGGAAAATCAATGGCTGTGATTGGCTGCAGTGTATTTTAGTATGCTATTTTCTTAACTGTCTCAAGGACGTTGTTATGTGTATAAATAAACGAGAGTTGTATGCTTGATTGTAAATGGATTGCTGGGTGCTTGTAGAATATACTTCTACGCCTACAAAGTCTTCTATTTCGATTCTGGGATTCAGGGTAGCCTTCCTGGAAGCTGGTAAAAGTCTCGTTCGCGTTTATCGACTAAGGTAAACTCGTAATAGCCTCAAGCATACTAAGTGACGAACATATCACAGAGTTTAGTGATACTAAGAGTGGGGTAACTTACTTGTGCGGATTAAGGGTTTTCTGGTCGAAAGCTAATAAAGGGTAAAGGATACAGTCTTACTCAAGGTTATTTATCTGAGGAACTGTACTTAGCAGGGTGCCTCAGAGTACAGTTTCGTTTCTTCTGTATGTAAATGGACGTGTCAGTCTCATATCTTCAACTGCTTGTTATATGTCGACGATATTAAAAGCGATAAAAAATGAAGATGATAGTTGAAAGCTTGAAAGTGACCCACAGAATGATCTTAACGGTTCAGAATTTGGCAGTAGCCAATAAACACTTTCAACAGCACCACCAAAGTACAGATAAATACAGGTTAAATAATACTGAGCAACCTGTTACGCAGTTACAAAATAACATTAGTGCCATTATTAGGCAATATTTGAAGACTACAGCACAATCTCATACGATAGCTGTAAAAGGTTTCAGAACCCCATGGCTTATATGTGAAGCCTTTAGTAATGCCGATGCTAAAACAGTTCTGACTTTACATACATTACTCGTTCGTCCTAGAATTGAGTATTGCATACGGGCAGCCAGCCCTTGCATCAAAGAGAGTGAGCTGCTGAAGAAAGTTTAAAGGACCGTAACTAAGTCAATTCCTACAGCCACAAAGCTGTCGTATTAAGAGAGATGGGTTAAATTAAGCTTACTACCTTCATGATATTAGAAAGACCAGAGGTGACTTAATTGGTTCTTAAGTTTCTTAATGACAGTCTTGGATCTAAAATATTTTTATTTTTCTTGTCTCCCAAAACCGAGAACCTACGAGGACACTTTAAATAGTTCAAAAAACTAGAGTGAATCAATTGCCTAATTTTATATCAAAGCTGGTTACTTTACCACGTGACTGAAGTTACATCCCTTAAGGCTTTGTAAAAACAGTATGAACAAAGAGAAGACTACCGTTATCAAGAATAACACAGACCACCTAAATATCTGCCCTTTTTGAAACAGAAGCTCTTGACTTTAACAAGCAGGTGAAATTTCTAAAGTCTCCTATAGTTTCGTCTACATCCTTTAATTTCCCAGTTTTTACAAAACAATTTACCATCACACGCTGTTCCGAGTAAACGAAAGTATCCGAGACTCATGAGTTTCGACGTTTTACGTTTTAAACACGAACCTTCTACAGTTTTAGACCAGTGAACACGTGTGCCCTCAGTAAATGGGATTTATTCATTTTTAAATAAATGTACTGGAAAAGAATAGTTAAAATAACCAAAAGTAGTCACAGTACTGGGATAGCAAACAATCAAATCTCGTAGATTGTACCTTTTCTCACCAAATTATATAGGCGTTATCATAAACAAATGTTATTAATTACACAAATGTGATTGCAATTTATGTAGATACTTACTTTCCGTCCTCGGGTAGGAAATACAAGAGGAGAAGTATTTGTTAATGCGAAGCCCTGAAAATCATAGATTATAAGAAGCTGACATTACAATGAGACCCTGTTGAAGTGCCATGAGACTGTACCATCCAGCAATACCAAAATGATTGGAACCTCAATCAACTAGTTTTATATCATCAGCGTTTACCGAATGCCGCAACAAAAGCAACCCCTGTTTCATGGGCTTTTTTAATTGCTGTCTCCATTGCAAGATTTCCTACAACTGGGCCCAAAACATTCTTTCCATCTACGAGGGCAGTAGAGACTGTTTCTTTAACAATTACGGGTTCTGCATCGGGCGAACACACACCTTTCTGAATATCCTGAACATACATTTCTAAAAAAATCAAGAATACACATCACCAAAACATATACCTAATCGATTTAGCCCATGGCTATAGTGACCTCGATAATCTCCAGTAACAAGGACATCACTGAGTGCAATCGCATGTTTCGATTTTGTGCCAACTTTCTCCAAACACTGAACGCAAAATCTTTTGACTTCAGCAGTCGATATAACTAGTGAATATCCAGAGGGTGTGTAATGGCTTAATTTCCTTAAATGCACACGGAAAGTACGTGTCAAGCGAAATCCCGATGTCATTTTTGAAATGCGCGCGGTCAGTTTTGCTTCTATAGTTCCTTATATTCAAATATCCAATCTATCCAATATTTTTGCCAGGAACTTGTACAAATTAGTCTACTTTTTTTGTTAAAGTATTTCTGCATTTTTCAACAGTGTATATTTCAGTTTTATTAACGAGGAGTCATGAGACTTATTTCAAAGTACAATAACTTTTCCCTAGCTAGAATAAACTAATTGATTTATTTGAGCTTGACGCTTGTCCTTTCGGTAAGGCTCCAAGTATACTCAATGTGCGATGGACGGTAGTCTAGCCACTTAAATGAACTGATTCTTGTCAGTTGGCAGTTACTTATGAAGTCATATGGACTGTGTTTTCAGTGGCTGAGTTAGTCTCAGGGCAATAGATCTCTGGAATCCAGAAGGTATCACATTATTAGTCAAGAAACAAGTCAGTTGCAATATGAATAACAATATGGAAAAAAACTACAGTGTTAACAGAAAGAGGAAAATATAAAATATAAACATATAATCGTTAGTGACGACTATGAGAGAGGATATAGGTGTAACCAAAGACGAGGAAACAGCGACGACAAGAGAAATATAATGAGTTAGTTATTTGAGGAAATTAAGATGATAACAACCAAGAAGTCTGAAGTCATGCATCAAGTTGAGCTGGTCCATTGATGAGATGATAATCCTTATGATAGAAGATGTTTATCATGTCTGTTCATGATGCAATAGACTAAGGGGGTTGTGGTCAGCCCGGCTGAGAGAGCTTTACAAGGAGTGTGTCGGCGATGTCTGGACGAGATGACTGACATGTTATATGCCATTATTAGATTACCCCTGGTTATCCTACAACACAGAGAATAATCCCAAGTGTTGCAGTTGCTGCAGATGTCTTACTTTTTCCAATTTATGCAAATGTCATCTCTCAAGAAGTACCGTTTGAGTTATAAGATATTATATATTATATTATTATATATTACACATCTATATTATACTATTCTTTACATAGAATTCCACATTCAGTTTAAGCCGGCACTTTGTGGGGATATAACTGAATTTCGTATTTAGGTGAATCACAATAGCCTTACGTCAACACTTCTAAGAGCAAATATTTAGCTTAGGGTATGCTGAAGAGTATCCATACAACTTAAGTGACTTCTCTCTAGAGTTATCCCATGATGAAGAAAATTCAGGAGAATGATTCCGTTTGGTCTAAGTCATTATTTCACCCCAATATTGATATGTACCTAATTTCTGTATGATCTAGTTTGTAAATGAGTGAACAAATATTAATAAAATATTCTCATGTTTAAACATTTCCATCTAACATGAAGTTCACCCTTGACTTTTTTCGCTTTTATTCCCCACAACCCGGAGGTCAGGTCTGTAGCACTAAAATCTCAGTTTGGGATCCGCCGCATCACTGACCAGCGACAAATGTTTGCCTACACCCTGGAGTCTCTTCCTGGGGGTCATATACCCGCCTTTCATGGTGTCACTCTCAACCCTACAGTTCCTGATGTCTACGATCGTCTTAAACAGGCGATTCACAGACAATTACTCCCATCGAGGAAGAAACGGTTGAATACATTATTAGCACGTCACCCCCTGGGTGATGCTAAACCAAGCCATCACCTCACGTGCCTGCAATATTTAGCAGGATCCACGACAGCAGACTCCGATATACTCAGAGAATTGTGGCTTGAAGCTTTACCAGCTCAAGTGCAGCCAACGATTGCTGCTCTGCTCGCGGATACGCCAGTTAACGAGGCTGACCTCATAGCAGACAAGGTGATAGCTCGGATTAGCTTGCGAGATAACTACATAGTTCCCTGTGTCACACGGAAACGTTGACATCGAAGCTAATCATATTCAGGCTCAACGAGATCGGGGGTGCTGTATCCATAGTTGCTTCAATTTTCAAGATCGTTCTTCTGTTCCTGAACCCCACGTCCCACAAGCCTGCTCTCGATCAAGAAGGGCTGCAAGTACTCGCTCCCAGCGGGCATCTTCCAAGCCACACCAAAAGGCGGCTTCGGAAGCGCGTACCGGCTGGTGTTGGTTCCACCAGACTTTTAGGTCTGGCGCCCGCAATTGTCGAGCCCCCTGCTCATACAAGGAGGGAAATTTCCAAGCCGGCGACTAAATACGGCCGTGCTCGTCGACCCCTCACCTCACGTGGACCTCCTGTTTTACGTGCACGATATCCGCACTAACGATAGGTATCTCGTTGACACAGGTGCCCAAGTTCCTGTCTTACCACTTGTTAGCAGGAAGTCTCAACCTATGATGCTTCGTCTACGCGCTGCGAATGGCTCTGTCACTCCTGCTTATGGTACACGACAGCTGACGATCAACCTGAGCAACCGATGACAATATCTGTGGACGTTCATCATTGCTGATTTCCCCTAAGCTATATTCAATATTGACTTAATACAGCACTTTGAACTGCTAGTCAATTCACGTAGGCTGCAGCTAATCGATACTTCGTCGAACAGCAAATTTATGGACTTTCGAGGCCAAACAGGTGCGTACCGTATTACAGGTGTATTCATTCCCGTGATGATATTTTTCACGCTTTACTCGAAAAATTTCTCCAGCCAACTAACCCACTCGAGGATATTCCACTGGTGACTCACTATGTGGTACACCACATCGTCACCCGTGGACCACCAGTCACCTCGTCAACTGGCAACGGACAAATCGGCTTACGCTAAACGTGAGTTTGACAATTTACTACCTACAGGTATTATTTGTCCTTCTCACAGTCCTTAGGCCTCTCCACTCCAAAAGATTCACAAAAAGGATGAGATAAGTTGGCCACCATGTGGCGAATACCGAGCATTAAACGCAGCAACACGTTTCGATAGCTATCGCGTCCCCCACATGCACGACATCACGGCATCTTTGAAGAGCACGACTATTTATTCTAAGATTGATCTGGCACGAGCATATCATCAGATCACAGTCGCTCTTAAAGATATCCAGAAAACTGCTATCTCGACTCCTTTCGGTCTTTTTGAGTTCCTACGAATTCCATTTGGATTACGGAATGCTGATCAAACTTTCCAAAGGTTTATCGATAGCAAAGTACGAGACTTCGATTTTGTTCACGTCAATATTGATGACCTGCTTATCGCATCATCAAATGTAGATGAACATTACCAACATCTTACATTCTTAATCCAACGCCTTACGGATAATGGAATATTAGTCAACGCAGACAAGTGTGAACTGGGCAAGGCAGAAATAAAATTCTTGGGTCACATCATTAAGCATGAGGCTACCCTACATTGTGAAAACAAAGTACGTACAATCATGGAGTGCACTGTACCGTCCTCACTCTAGGAACTGAAGGTTTTTCTCAGCTTGGATAACTTCTGTCGACGTTTTATTCCTCACGCGGCAGAATAGTTACGACCGTTAACTCACTTACTTCGCGGTAACCTACGTAAATTAGAATTGGACGCGTGTACTGCATTTTCAGAAATCAAAAAAGCTTTGGCCGAAGCCTATCCTGACCCATCAACCACGCTTAGTATAGCGGTTGATGCATCCGATTTTGCTATAGGAGCCGTTATGCGACAGAACATCTCTGGAAGTTGGCAATCGCTTGAATTTTTCTCACGACGCCTTACTCCCACTGAGACGAGATATATCGCTTTTGGTCGCGAACTGCCAGCAGCCTACTTTGCCATTAAACATTTCCGGTAGTAACTTTATCCTTTTCACCGATCATATGCCTCCAACGTATGCCTTGCATACCAAGTCCTACCGCTACTCACTACGAGAGTCCAGACATTTGGATTAGATATCTCAGTTCACGACAGACCTTCGACATATTAAAAGCGGGTCGAACTATTTTGCCGATGGTTTGTCACGTATTCAAGTGAATGCAGTTACTTTACCAGTGCTCGATCTTCCTGCTATTGCCGCTGCCCTAGCAACTGATCCCTCCCCTACAGAAGCACCACAGTCTACATCCCTTCAATGACAGTAAGTGCCACTAGCTACCACCTCAGGTACTATCCTGTGTGGCAATTCTACTGGTTTATCCCGACCCATTGTACCTTCTGCTCATCGTCATCTCGACTTCGATGCCCTTCATGGATTGTCTCAACCTGTCTCATCGCTGCATAATACGTCTGGCCTCCCATGAATAAAGACGTCCGTATGTGGGTAAAGTAGTGTTTACAATGTCAACGAGCAAAAGTGCACAGGCACGTAGCCGCCCCCATCGGCACATTTACTACGCTACGATCACGTTCATTTGACATTGTTGGCCCACTGCCACCATCGCATGGGTATGATCACATACTCATGTGCATCGATCGTTTCACAAGATGGATCGAAGCCATTCCCATCACTTCTATTACGGCGGAAACAGTTGCTCACCACTTCGTAGAAGGATTGATAGCCCTTTACGGTTGTCCCTAGACTGTCACAACTGGCAGAGGATAACAGTCTGAGTCCGAGCCAGCCATTTGGTACGGAGCTCATACGCACTACCACCTACCACCCAGCTTCGAATGGTTTAGTTGAACGGTTTCATCGCCAACCTGAAAGTACTCTTCGAGCACAAGAAAACAACAACTGGTATGAAACCTTACCGCTCGTCGTCTTAGGTATCAGAATGAGCTCAAAGGCAGATATTCAATGTTCCGAGTCTGAACTTGTATACTGTAAGACACTGCATCTGCCTGGAGAATTTTCAACACCACGGAGCTGTGATAACTTCAGAAATCGGACTACGTCCAGCGATTGTCCGAACTTATGCGATCACTGCCTCCGATATCAACTCGAGTACAACATCGACAGGTCGCTCTCCCTCGAGAGTTATCTACGTGTTCGCATGTTTTCATACGAGTCAATTCGGTGCACAGACCTTTGCAACAACCTTACGAAGGAACTTTTCACGTGATTCCTCGTCATAAAAGACCTTCAAGATTGCTCATCATGACCGCGTCGAGATTGTCAGCATTGATCGTCTCATGGCAGCACACGTCAATGACAGTGCCCTACCTGTTAATCCGAAACAATGCTAGACCTATCAAACCTACTAGCGGGATCCCTAAAGCTACTTCGGATCCCACGCTAGACAAATCAGAGACCTCATTCTCACATCCAGATCAGTAGACCACGCCGCCCTTGACTTCGGATGAGATCGCAGGCTAGTGAGGTACTCACGAGACTGCCGTCTCGCGGTCCGGTGGCCCCGTACGCCTACCTGTACGTTTTATCGAATGACCACTCAGGCAACAAAGGATACGCGATAGTACACTATCCTCGTACTACATGTATGCTAAACCTTTCTCTTTTGCTTTCATTCTGTATCCTGAGCCCATGTCTCTGACCATCAGCCTGTTGGTACCGTCGACTTGAGTCAATCTTGACGAAAGCTGGCCAGATCACTCACGCTCTTATCAATGCACTCAGTCGATGTTCTGGTTCCAAATGTATCTGGCATATGTATGGCTTTGAACTTGGTCGTTCTGATCGTTTCTGGCTCCCTCACTCAATCTGGTCCCGTCCTCCGTCCGCAGCTTTTTGTGGTAAGCAATATTCAGACTCTGGATACGAGCCACGCTGGTGTGGCATGCCAACCCGAACAACAAACCTGGCATGTTAGTATTGGTACAGTTCAACATGAAAAAAGAAATTCGATGACAACTCGAGCTTTATTGGTTGCTTCATGTCCCTTCAACCTTTCTGCCCTACAATCGTTCGCTAGCCGACCAGCCCCCTTCTGCACGAAACCGCTACGTATCGAAATTGTAATGTGGTAACTAATGTGCTGGCACACGTTAACGAAGATAACGCAATTGCTGAAATATAAACATCTATTATTGTACTTAATTTTGACAAAAGTTGTAATATTGTACTCCTTTTTTTATCTGTACTAAAAACTATCTCTCGCACGCCAAGCGTGTTATTCTCATTCAGCTCTTCCCCTTGCTCGTTGTTAGCCGCTCCTGTACCCTAGTCTCGTCAGTATTTTTATATCACGAGGCAAGCGATAAATATATTTCTTCCAGCAGAATAATCTTTTCTTTGACTTCTGGATTATCGGGATTTACCATAGTAATCCCGCGAAGAAATATATTGATTTCGACTTACTATAAGAGTATCAGCGAAAGGTACATGCTATTTGATTGATATTCTTTATCTAAGGGTTACCATTGGGCAGGTATGATTTTTCTGTGATTTTTAAACAAGTATTAGTTCAAAATAATCACCTTTGATCATCGTCTGATACCTGGAGCCGTAACGAAAAAAGAAGAAAGAGCATACATATTCCTTGTTCTATATCAATTCATAGAAAGGACATTGGGTGTTGGAGTCACCTTTATGAACGTGCGTGCACACAAGCGGATACTTATCGAACTACACAATCCAAATGCTGAGTCGCGGAATAAAACTGTTGAAGAAATCCAGTTGTAAGAGATGGCCTTTAAGTACTCAAGGTTTTCAACTTTGATTCAAGAACAGCTTACTTTTTAGGCTGTAAAAGCAACGAGAAAGCAAATTTTTGATCAATCAATATTCAAATTTGATAGCACACCAATTTATGCAAGTTACTCTCGTTGTAGCATAAGCCGCTCACCATCATTTTCGAACTAATTCTGTCCTAATCCCTATTTTCTAGTTGTTTCCATCAGCTATTTATCGTTTCCATGCAAGCAAAATGTGTTCTTGATTTTCCTTTTCCCTTTGACCGTTAGGGCCCCAAGTGAGGGCTTGCCTTGTGAAGCAGTTAGGAGATTTCTATGGTGTGTCCTACCTACCTTCAAATTTCTTCCCTAGGTCAAAACCTGTTTTTTCTCTGCCACTTCAGGTTGCCAAAGATGGTCAATCAATCGGCAGTACGTCGCGTACGCAACTGCTTATTAAAACATTTATCTTCTGCACGAACTTGACTTTCGTAGTTTACCAGTTTTCTGCTCCACACCATAAGTACTTTGCTGATGATTGTATTGAAAATTATGACTTTGGTGCTAGTTGACAATTGTTTTAAGTTCCAGATGTTCTCTCATTGTGGAAACATTGCCTTTGCTTTATCAAACAGTTCCTTTACATTCACATTAGAAGCATCTTGTTTATCAATCAGGCTGTCCAGAAAAGTAAACGTTTACACATCTTCCAAAGCTTCTCTGTTAAATGTGGTCTGGTTGACGAGTGTTATGTTGCATATAAGGATCTTTATTCTTCATCAGTTGTATGTTGAAACCTACTGCTACAGAAGCTGCATCTATACTGGACTTCATCACCCACATTTGTTGATTTGTGTTAGATAGGAGAGCTAGATCCTCCTCTTCCATGCTTTACCTGAGATATTGACTTCATAATCCAATCAGTCACTAGGAGAAAGAGAAAGGATGAGAGTATGCAACCTTGTATTACACTGGTCTTTAACCGTAGTGTAGAGGTGAACTGGATGTATTTAAATTGTGTTGAATAAAGTGCTGTACATTTCTTACTCTGGTTCTCTGTTTTGGCTGTAAATCTTGTGTCCAGTTTAACTTGATTTAGTTTCTTCGTGGCGCACTGTTCGAATATCCGATGCAGTGGTAATATAAAATTCATCATCGTTAAGTCATAGTGTAGTGAAAGAGAACACAATTGGGGCAACCGAATTGTACTTAATGAAAATTACAGAGTCACTCAGTAAAATAGGAAAACCATATCGTAAATTGTTCATTTGCAAAATATCAGTTCATCATATCGAACTGGACTAATCCTGTTGCCAAACGTCAATCGATTGTCACTATTCATGAGTTTCACACAAATTCCATTGTTTTCTAACTCTTCCTTTCTTGATCTTCCCCCATATTATGCTGCCAGACTTTACGTTGACACTCACGTCATATACTACTTATAAGTAGCTCACACCACAATAGTATATGATACAGTAGAAAAAAGACATTCAATACTTACACTAGAAGCTTATTTTTTGATTGAACGTACTACACCCACATATTTGTTTTATTAATAATCAGGACACGTTTGACAATGAACTTCTAATCTTTGGATTTTCAGAACAAAATCTTAAAAATATCAAATCAAAAATATATGAAACCGAAAACAAGTCCAGAACCAGTATAAATAACAATATTAAATTCAACATCAATTAGATAGTTTGAGTCTCCTTGTAAGAAACAAGCTTTTTGAAAACAAGGAGATACACCATTGGTTTTTTGTAAATCTGTATGAGTTGCTAAGCCTAGCCTATAGAAAATATTGGGTTCAACCCGAAAAATGTTCATGGAAGTTGTTTAAATCACTTGTTAAAATACGAAATGCCTAGATGTGACCATTTTTATGTCATAGGAAATATGGCTGTAGAAGTGGAAATAAGCTAGACTTTTAAAGTTTGTTCATTGATATACAGCTCATGAAGATCAGTAGTGTATCACCTCCAACCCTCTTTTTTATTCTTTAAGGTATGCATAGCAATGAAGACTTTCCAGATACGACAGTGTGGGAAGACACTGATATGCGACAATATATATACACTGGACGGAAATATATGTAAAATCATTATGAAAGAAGCGAGTGATGATTGAATGGAAAGATGTGTCTTAAGTATCAAGAAGTTATAGTGAGTTAGTATAAACATATTTCTTCGCGGGATTACTAAGGTAAATCCCGAAGTCAAAGAAAAGACTATTCTGCAGGAAGAAATATATTTATTGCTTGCCTCGTGATATCGAAATAATATCAAGATTAGAGTACAGGAGCAGCTATCAAAAGGAGTACAATCTAACAATTATTGTCACAATTAAGTACAAGAATAAATGTTTATATTTCAACAATTGTGTTATCTTCGTAAACGTATACCACTACAAACTATTACAGCTTAACTCTTAAACTGGAAAGATTGATTAACCGATTAATTACAGGATAATAGTTTTTAAATGTCCAATCAGATACACTAAAAAGTGGTGTGTATGCCTGACATGCGCTCGTAAAATCCATTTAAAATATACCTGTGACAGTATGAAAGTTGAATAAATGTTGGATTATCACTTATGAATAGTTTTCTATCTTCACATTATTATTATTAGTGTATATTATTGGGTTTTATTTGGTTTTTACCCTCCACGTTGATCATTCCAATAAAAGGAATGGCTCACAGTAAATAGCAGATGACCTGGCTCTTCTATCGCACACGCAACAACAAATGCAAAAGAAGACGACCAGTGTAGCAACAGCCAATGCAGAAGTAGGTCTCAACATACATAAAGGAAAAAGCAAAATTCTCCGATGCAACACAACATGCACCAACCAAATCACTTTTGATGGAGATGCTTTGGAGGACATTAACACCTTTACATATCTGGACAGCATCATCGACAATCAAGGTGGATCCGATGCAGATGTGAGGGCGCGGATCGGCAAAGCAAGGGCTGCATTTCTACACTTGAAAAATATCAGAAACTCCAAACAACTTTCAACTAAAACCAAAATCAGGATTTTCAATACAAATGTCAAGACAGTTCTACTGTATGGAGCGGAAACCTGGAGAACTACGAAAGGCATCATCCAGAAGATAGAAGTGTTTATTAACAGTTGTCTACGCAAAATACCTCGGATTCGTTGGCCAGACACTATCAGCAACAAAGTACTGTGGAAGACAACAAACCAGATTCCAGTGGAGGAGGAAATCAGGAAGAAGCGGTGGAAGTGGATAGGACACATACTACGAAAAGCACCTAACTGTGTCACGAGACAAGCCCTCACATGGAACCCTCAAGGCAAAAGGAAAAGAGGAAGGCCGAGGAACACATTACGCCGAGAAATAGAGAAAGATATGAGAGGAATGAACAAACATTGGACAGAACTGGAGATGGAAGCTCAGGACAGAGTTGGTTGGAGAAAACTGGTGGGCGGCCTATGCTCCATTGGGGGTAACAGGCGTAAGTGAGTAAGTAAGTCACAGAAAATAAATACTACCATGAAAATAGACAAGTCTACGTTGCTGTACTAATTACGTTCATTCATTGGGATGTTATAATATACAAAAGTAATCCTATTTTGTGAATCAGCAATGAAGTCATAAAAAAGAAAAATACCCTGAGCATAATCGAATGCATTGTATTCGGAGTTCGAATCAGTTGCGGAATCATTTGTAAGAAAAAAAATCACGGTATATGTGAATACATATAACTTTAATTAAAACACAAATATTGTGTTTTTCAATGAATGATCAATTTTTTTTAGACTACAAAAGTTGAGTTTCAAAAAGACAAGCACCGATTGAAATTTCTCCACAAATTATGATGATTTTACTAGTCTCCAAAAGGCTTGACCTTTGAGCTGACTCAAAGAGATAATGTTGTTTCATATTAATCAACGTAAAAATTATAGCAATCTTTTTTTAAAAAGCAAATATTACTGAATCCAGTATATTTTGATTTAATAAAACAAATTGTTCTAATGTTTTATTATCAGAAAGGAATAATCACCTTTTATTAGTATCAAACAATGAATGATAGTTATTGAAAATGATACGCATAGAGATTTGCATTACGTTGTTGTGAAGATTGTTAAGTTACACATTTTTGAAACCGTGAATCGATCAATGTTAGACCAACATTACAAACCTGGAAGCACTGAAGGAGGGCCAATGGTTAGGCGTTCACGCACAATACCGAAGATACTGGGTTCGAATCCTGCGAGGTGCAGGAGTTGTGGATGCGCACTGCTGATGATTCGCATACCAGGACAAAACAGTCATCCAGTACTTTCAGACTTCGAATTGTGGTCTAATATTGATTTGCTCATGATTTCAATGAAATCATGTAATAATTTACACAATTCAACAACTGAAAATGATGCAATATGTTGAACAGATGTTTTGTTCAAGTATTTCCCTTTAGAAATCAAACCTTAAACATTCATGTCTAGCTTTGGACCTTTGAACCACTGAGTTGTAATCAAATAGTGCATGTGTCTTATTTCATTTTGGATAGAATAATACTCAGATATTGAATAAATTGCAGACAATTATATTCAAATTAGTGTTGGGGTCAAGGAAGATTAATTAGTTTCAAATAATCCATGAAATGTTTAAAATCAACTCCAATTCATGTCATTCAAAATTAAAGAAAATATTACCAATGAAATTAAAAAAAACAGAAAGTTAATTTCATTTTACGTTTGTATTCATGTCTAATTTTAAATGCTTTAATTGATATTATCAAGAACTACTACTTGATTGGTGTTGAAAAATAAATTTGCATTACGGAGTTGTGAAGATTGTTAAGTTACTCATTTTTGAAGCCGTGAATCGATCAGTGTTAGACCACCATTAGAAACCTGAAAGCATGAAAAATGTTTGTTCAAAAAGTAAGAATAACAAACATTTTAATAATTGAAATATTGAAAATTGTTTTTGGTTGTTCAATTAAATGATTGATAAATAACAGGACTAGGGTAGTAAGTCAGTTTGAATGAACAAGTGTAGTATTTTTGTTCTCGTGAAGGTTTTCACCATGGGGTTGTGTAGATTGTTGCGTTACATTTTGAAATCAAGACCGGCGGTCCTGGGTTAGAATCCTCCAAGGTGAAGGAGTTGTGGATGAGCACTGCTGATGATTCCCATGATAGGACGAAACAGCCGTCCAGTTCTTCCCATGTTTTTAATGGTTGTCTAACATTGATCGATTCATGATTTTTTGAAAGTTCTTTCTCACTTTTAAAATCAAGAAAACTGATTTGGGATGTAGAACTGAATTAATTTGTTTTCTGCTATTTTTGTTGACAACGAAAGGTGTATAAATATATTCAATGACTGTAAGCAGTTATTCACTCATGTGAGTCGTGAACCTTTTCCTCAACAACTACAGTAAATTGAATTGGAAAACCTGTTACTTAAACTAGTTCTCTATTTTAGTACTTTGTTACAACTTTCACTTAAAGTCTTTAGTTTGTGGAATAACCATAACGGACTATGTCAGTGTAAATACAGCTGAGGACTTACAAAAACAAACTAGAGACATATATCCAACCCTATAAGGGCCTTTTTAGTGGTTCAACATCGGATATTTGATCGTGAGGCAACTTATCATTAAAAGCAAATTCGATTGCAAAGTTTGAAACGATGACTGTTTGAATGAATTTCGTCAAATCGCTGTTATTAATACATTCGTTTTCTCAAATATTTATTGTGTCTTACAAATCATTCTTACTAATGGTTGAAACTTCATATTCGATTTTAAAAAAAGAAAACGGACTAACATGGATATTTTAAAATTTTAGAGTTTAATTTATCTGTCTGGAGAAACTAATGATATGGTTTTAGAAAAGTGTAAATTTTACGCATATTCATTGTTGATGAATAAAAACCTTACATGTTGTAATTGGTGGTATGAATGTATGGAAGGTAAGTGGGAAATTGTTGGGGATGTTAAATCCCCAGAACTCGCTTGATAAATGCCTTATTTTGGATTTTACGTTTGCCAGCATGGGCTGATCAGTTGACCTTGAGATTTCCTTTCCCACCAGGAAAATACTTGGCTGTGATTGACTGCTGTGTATTTTAGTGTGCTATTTTCGTAACTGTCCAAAGGACGTTTCAATGATGTATAAATAAACGAGAGTTGTGTGCTTGATTTTATTGTGATTGCTGGGTGTTTGTAGAATATACTTTCCACGCTTACCAAGACTTCTGTTTTGCAGGATTGGGATTCAAAGTAGCCTACCTGGATTGTCTCGTTCGCGTTTATCGACTAAGGTAAACTCGTAATAGCTTCAAGCGTACCTAGTGACTAACATGACAGAAATGAATGATCGATAACTCCTGCGGGCAGCAGGAGTCGTGGATGCGCACTGCTGAGGAGTCCCATACCAGGACGAAACGGCCGTCTTCCAGTGCTTCCAGGTTTCTAACGGTGGTCTAATAACATTGATCGATTCATGGTTTAAAAAATGTGTAACTTAACAATCTTCACAACCCAGTAATGCATATTAGGAACAAGACAAGTATCACATACGTCATTACATAGGGACCAACCAGTGCAAATATATCAATCTCACAAGAGGTCAGCTACAGCTCAAGAAGCTCAGTAGTAATGCCTCAAAATTCGAATCAGGATGACACTGGTTTGAACCACATTGAAAGTATCAATTTCTTAAGAATGGATGCACACCTTGCTAATGCTCATCAAATATTTAGAAGCCTAGGCAGAGGGTTGACTACCACTAACCACTTTATATCAAAATACAATATACGCAGTATCTAATCACTTAGACTGATGTTCACATGGAGAACTTGATCTGCAGTGTGCTATCAACACTAAGGACTAGAAAAGTATGATAGTGATCAATATCTAACGATCGGTCTTCTTGAATAATATACTTTGAATGGAATCATAGAAAATTAGTGATAACATTCCTGTTTTTGATAAAGTAAACTTCATTGCATATCACTATCTCCTCTAATTTAAATCGTCACTTAGGTTTTAGGTTTGAAACATTGAAACACTATTCTAATCAGATTATCATTGTATAAACCAATAAACTGATCTACTTGTTGACTGACTGTTGGAGATGTTTGATCCCCAAAACTCGCTTGTTAAATGCCTTATTTTGGATTTTACGTTTGCCAGCATGGGTTGATCAATTGACCTTGGGATTTCAATTCCCACCAGGGGAATCCTTGGCTGTGATTGGCTGCTGTGTATTTTAGTGTGCTATTTTCGTAACTGTCTCAAGGACGTTTCTATGATGCATAAATAAACGAGAGTTGTATGCTTGATTGTACTGTGATTGCTGGGTGCTTGTAGAATATACCTTCTACGCTTACCAAGACTTCTGTTTAGCAGGTTTGGGATTCAAGGTAGCCTATCTGGACGCTGGTTCATTGTCTCGTTCGCGTTTATCGGCTAAGGTAAACTTGTAATAGCCTCAAGCATACTAAGTGACGAAGCTAACATTGACTTTAAGTAGAGAAACATTTAGAAAACTAACTGATTATACTAATACTAGTCATTTTAAAGTACTTTTTGTGATATTTATTACATTAGATGATGTGAACTGATTCATGTTTTTTGCCTACCTTCAATAAAATCTTTTTTTTAATTTTATTTGACCTAAAGTCAACAAGATCATAAATAACTTCTAAATCTTATTTTTTCAAAACAGTTTCTAAAAAAAAATATCAAGAGAATTATTATTTAGTAACAGCTGCTTTTAGATTGTTTCATGAAAATTTGACCTAAATCTTTTATATACTTCATTAGTGTTTCTTTTTCCTATTTGGGGTATGATGATGATGATGTTAAAATGTATAATTTTGAAGTTCATTATGTATGTAAAATATTTAACTATAGTGTAAATAGATTTATTATTGTACTTACTTATGAAATAGCATATAGCTGTAAACGAATAAAATGAAATGACAGTTAAGTGGATGTTATGTAATCAAATTATATTTGAAACAAGCTTATGATGAAAATTTATGTCCTATTGTAGTGTAGGAGAACACAGGGGAGGGCAACCGAATAGAATTTAACGAAAATTACGGAGTTACTCAGTAAACTAGGAAAACCATATCGTAAATCGTTAATTTGCAAATCTTCAATCCATCATCAATCCATTGTCTGACATTTCACTCACTATTCATGCGTTTCATACAAATTCCATTGTGTTCCCACTCTTCTTCCTTTCTTGATCTTCGCCCATCTTCTGCTGCCAGACATTACGTTTACACTCGCGTCATATACTACTTATAAGTAGCGCGCACCAAACTATTAAAGAATTTTAAATTAAAATAATGTATTATGAAGTTGTGGAGATTGTTAAGTGACTTATTGAAATCATCAATCGATCAATGTTAGACCATCATTAGAAACTTGGAAGCACTGAAAGACGGCCGTTTCGTCCTGGCATAGAACTAATCAGCAGTGTTCATCCACCACTCTTGCACTTTGAATGATTCGAACCCAGGAATTTTGATCTTGCGTGCAAACGTGATAGTTACTGTCTAAAACCCAAACAGAATGAACTCCACTGGTCACAACTTCTCTAAACACAATGTCTTGATGATCGTAATACATTGTTAGTAAGTTACATGACGGAGTATTTCTTAAGTGAATAAATGTTACAGAAATTCATCTTAAATGATAACCATGAATCTTACAGAAGGTACCAAAAGATCTTCTGTTATATTGGCTTAAACAGTAAATAATATTAAGAAACTAGAAATTTATTTGATTAGGGAAGGATAACATATCTAAAATTATTATTGTATTCTAAGAAGTATGTGGTTAGTTGATTACTGTGAGAGTAAGATAGTAAAAAGATATACACTATAAAGGAATAACGCGATGGTTTTTAAAACAGACGATGTTAGATTACAGTCTGGCAGTAAACATCACCCCGGGATGCAATCACATCCAGTTGATGAATCTGAAATAGAACAAAACGCACATCCTGAATTCCAATGCTAACTGATCAATTATAGTCTTAAACATCACTAGAAAAATTTAAACAACTGTTACCAATGAACTTTAGACTTTTTTTAGTTTTGTTTTTCACGTTGTATGACCTAGGTGGTTTATCCACATAACATTCATCACTCTCTTCTACCGTTTTCTGTATAAGATTATTTTTATTTGTTTTCATTAGCGACCAAAAATGTAACTGATCGATATCGGTAGTTAGAATGTGTCGACTACAGACATTTGAATTGAATATTGCTGGTTGAATGTCATATCGATATTATAAATTCACTACAGTTGGAAATTTAAACCAATGGATTTTGACTTGATAATCTATAGATTGAATGATCATAGTATCAATTCTATTTTCATATTTTAATTAAGTGTGAAATTGTGAATATGTTTAGTGTAGTTGTTTTGGCAAGTTTTATACTTCCTAGTTAATCAGAAAAATCAAGAGTGACAAAGCAGTAGGACCAGAAAACATTCCACCAGAGGCACTGAAAGCAGACTTAACAGTAATTGCAAAGATAGTTCACATTTTCTTCAACAAGATTTGGGATGAAGAACAAGTACCAACTGACTGGAAAGAAGGACGCCTAATTAGGATACCTAAGGAAGGACAATCTCAGTAAATGCGAGAACTACAGAGGCATCACTCTTCTCTCAAGATCAGGCAAATTCTTCAGTAGAGTATCGTTAAATAGAATTAAGGACTTTATAGACACCCGATTTCCAGATCAACAAGCTGGATTCCGTAGGGATCGATCTTGTACCGAACAAATCACACGTGACAATACGGGTCATTGTGGAATAACCAGTTGAATGGAATTTACCACTGTACATCAACTTCTTTAACTACGAGAAAGCATTCGACAGCGTGTACAGGATACACTATGGAGACTTCTTCGACACTATGATGAGCCTGAGAAGATAGTCAACAACATCATTTCTGCAATTGAAGTACATCTGAAACTCAAAACAACTATCAACCAGTACCAAAGTCACAATTTTCAATACAACTGTCAAAACAGTTCTATTATATAGAGCGGAATATTGAAGGACTACGAAAATTATCATGCAGAAGACACAAGTATTTATTAACAGTTGTCTACGTAAGATACTAAGGATCCATTAGCCAAACAACATCAGCAAAAACCTGGAAAAGAAAAATCCAGGTCCCAACAGTGGAAAAAATTAAAATGAAGTGAAGGAGGTGGATTAGATGCACATTGAGGAAATCACCAAAATGCGTCACAAGCCCTCGCTTGGAATCCTCAAGGCCAAAGGAAAAGCGGAAGGCCAAAAAACACATTATGCCGAGAAATGGAGATATACATGAGAAAAATAAACAAAAATTGGACAGATCTTAGTAGGATAGCCCAGGACAGAGTAAGTTGGAGAATGCTAGTCGGTTGTCTATGAGTTAGGAAACAATGGAATTTGTATGAAACGCATGAATAGTGACAATGGATTGATGTTTTGCAACAGGAACAGTCCAGTTCGAGATGATGAACTGTTATTTTGCAAATGAACGATTTACGATATGGTTTTCCGATTTTACTGAGTAACTGTAATTTTCGTTAAATACAATTCGGTTGCCCCCACCTGTGTTCTCGTTTACTACAGTAGTGTAGTGGAAGAGAATACAGGTGAGGGCAACCGAATTGTATTTATTATCTCAAATTACAGAGTTAATTGGTAAAATAGAAAAACCATATAGTAAATCGTTAATTTGCAAAATATCAATCCATCATATCGAACTGGACTGTTCCTGTTGCAAAACATCAATCCACTGTCTGACATTTCACTGTTCATGCTATTTCATACAAATTCCATTGTGTTCCCACTCTTCCTTTCTTGATCTTCCCCCATCTTCTGCTGCCAGACATTACGTTTTTACTCGCGTCATATACTACTTATAAGTAGCGCGCATCACAGTAGTTCCTAACTAAAGTCATGAATCATACTAATTTTTCCAATAACTTTATGAAACTAATCAACCAAATTCATTTATTGGACATAAAATAGTCTAACTATGAATTATAGTTAATGATAGCTAAGTTAAGGAATCTGTCAGTAAATCTTCTTCAGTTGTTAGTTTTTCTTGTTTTATTGTACTGTTACAGTGTTCAATATTCAATAACAGTAGATGTTTTTTTTAAAAAATATGGTTCATAAAAACAAATTAAAAGGTAATGATAAATAATTATTATAAATTTCAAATTGCAATTCCAATTACTAACATTCCATTCATCAGAAAATGTTAGACAGAATTTTAATGTCTTCAAGGTTTCTTTTTTCTCTTGAAATTTCACCATATAAAATTGAAAGAAAGAGATTATTCCTAAATTGGATCGTTTTTTTTTCAATGAGAATAATTGAAATAAAATGGTAATAAAATAAATTAATCACCTCATCAAATGAGGATAAAATGATTTTACTAGACATGAGAAAAAAAAATTTTGGAATGTTAATGATTTTTGTAATTATTATTTCTATGTTATGATCAACTATCAATCTAACAGTTTGCTTTATTGCCTAGCATTGCTTTTTTTTCTGTTGAGTGACGGTGAATACAATACAATACAATAAAGTCTAGACCTATCGTTATGCATAGATAGATAGATAGATAGATCTGTGGATAGTTAGTTAGTTAGTTAGTTAGTTAGTTAGTTAGTTAGTTAGTTAGTTAGTTAGTTAGTTAGTTAGTTAGTTAGTTAGTTAGTTAGTTAGTTAGTTAGTTAGTTAGTTAGTTAGTTAGTTAGTTAGTTAGTTAGTTAGTTAGTTAGTTAGTTAGTTAGTTAGTTAGTTAGTTAGTTAGTTAGTTAGTTAGTTAGTTAGTTAGTTAGTTAGTTAGTTAGTTAGTTAGTTAGTTAGTTAGTTAGTTAGTTAGTTAGTTAGTTAGTTAGTTAGTTAGTTAGTTAGTTAGTTAGTTAGTTAGTTAGTTAGTTAGTTAGTTAGTTAGTTAGTTAGTTAGTTAGTTAGTTAGTTAGTTAGTTAGTTAGTTAGTTAGTTAGTTAGTTAGTTAGTTAGTTAGTTAGTTAGTTAGTTAGTTAGTTAGTTAGTTAGTTAGTTAGTTAGTTAGTTAGTTAGTTAGTTAGTTAGTTAGTTAGTTAGTTAGTTAGTTAGTTAGTTAGTTAGTTAGTTAGTTAGTTAGATAGATAGATAGATATTGAATATTGTAATCAACTTTATTCAAAATAAAAATGTAATTAATTCAAATAACTGTTACTTGTTCAAATGACTGAGGATATGATCAACGTCCTTTGTCTTTAATAAGTGTATGAGGTATCGCTGAGTGTAAATGTGTAACTTTCAGTCAATATTTCATTTAAATCTCTAACTGCTAATATCTTATACCATTGGAAGTGTTAACACCGTGAAGTTACAAATAATTTCAACAGCTTGAGATAAAATATTTAATAAAAAGTATATTTGTGTATGCAGTACTCGCTTACAAACTGAATGGAAAATAACCAATGGCAACGACACACATAATTCCAGCAGTTCGATTGTGATGAAATTGCAGGGAAATTGGCAAACAGTGTGTTCAAAAATTGGACTTAGACAATTAGAGTGACTTTAATTTTTTTTGAAGAAGATCCAACTCAGAAGCTTCGGCCTCGTGCGTGAACACAGCTTCTATACTGCCAGGCTGGTTGGTATTCAGTGATATGTAAATTTCTCTCAGACTAGGACGGAATAGCTGTTCAGTGCTTCTTAGTTCTCCATGGCCATCTAGTGAAGATCAGTTCATAATATAAAAACCATTTGTTTATTTAAAATGATACAGTCAAACATTGGAAAGGCAATTAATCAAATATGCTCACTAATAACTAGCTTTTAGTGCTGGTAAGAAGTTGTGACCAGTGGAGTTCAACCTAGTTATAAAGAATTTAATAAATTCTGCAAGTATTGTCGTTTTTACTTTATTTTAATTGTCATAATTATTACCGGGTGTAGGCAGTAACTACTAAAGACAAATGGGTGAGGTCGCGCAAAATCCCTAGATTAATCAGAGTTAGACATTAACGCCGCTGGATGCCAGCCCAGTGGTCCGATGGTAAGGCGTTCGCCTACAATGCCAAAGGTCCCGGGTTCGAATCCTGCGAGGAGCAGGAGTCGTGGATGCGCAACGCTGATGAGTCTCATACTAGGATAAAACGGCCGTCCAGTGCTTGCAGGTTTCTAATGGTGTTCTAACAATGATTGATTGATGATTTCAAATGTATAATTATTACAATTTATCTGTAAATCAATAAAGTGATCATTTTTGTTTTAAACAAGTTAATAATTAAAACAAAAAAATAATGTAGGAAATACAAATTGTGTTATATGTAGTATATAGCTAAGACTATAATCTCAGTGGCTTGTTTCATCATATTCCGAACTATTCAGATAAATATACGTTCTATACAATGTTGGTAATCATTTTAAACACTACCATAATGAACATTAAGCTAAAAAATTCAATTTGAATAAAAATAAAAATTATTTTTTGTTTTAAATTTAATAAAATTTTTAACACCTGTCATTGTCATGATGGTATGGAGTGAAGTAAAACAAAAACAAAATAGTAGGAAAATCAATTCATTTCAAAATTCAATTAAGATTATTGGATTACCAGTTAAAAAAGAAACAAATAATAATAATAATTTTTTTTTTGAAATATTCATTTCAAGCATATTTTCACTTATTTTCTCACAGTGTTTTCAAGTAGTATTTGGTTATTTCTAAACTATAAATTGTTTGAATGATGTGTATATATTTTCACGGCGGAAAATTGATTTTTTAAAAAAAAATGCACTAGTTTACTTTTAATGCAATATTGTAAAATGTTCAATATTTTAGATTAGATTCTGTTTATATACCAGGTGTTTTTGTGTTGTTGTTGTATTTCTCTTCTAAATGCTGAATTATACATAAACATCTGTGTTTGTATTTGTTTTGTTCAATGATAACGAAAAAAAGTGTTCAATCTGTTTTTGGAACACAAGTAAAGAATGATTTTCAATTAACATACTACTAAAAATAAATTGTAATTTTACATCTGAACAAATAGATATTTTATTGTCTAGCTTATATCTATATAGATAAAATTATCTTCTCTTCAAGTATACAATAAAGCATTATATTCATACGATTATATTACTATTGAACATTTAACTGGATATTCACATAATGGATGCTATTTTACATTGAATTTGCGAATCGATCATTGTTAGATCACAATTGGTAATCTGGAAGTACTGGACGACTACTGTTCAATCCTAATTTTAAACTCATCAGCAGTGAGCATCCCTGACAACAGCTCGCTCGAATCAAACCCAACACTTTCGGTCTCATCTGCGAACGCTTAACTTCTAGATCATTGAGCCGGCATCCGATGAAGTTAATGTTTAACTTTGGTCAATCTAACCTCACCCATTATCTTTGGAAGTTTACTGACTACATTCGATAGGGTTGTAGGCTGTTGTTACCTGGAAACCCACAAAGAATCATAAAAGAATCAACCATCGACTCATTTCAATTTATGACTCTCCAGTAATACGAAACATGAGACTACATATAGTTGAGCCTGAGTAACTTAGGTTTCATAGCAAGTATGATATCTGTACATTATTGACGTAGAATTGAAACCTTCAAATTTTCAACTTTAGTCAGTTTATCATATGGAAAGATAACCAAACTTTTTTCGTCATTACCACTTCTAATCTAATTGAATTCCATTTAGTAAATAATTTATGTTGGTATATAAAAGTATTCGACTATCTAAAACATCTTCATGTTGACTTTTTTAATTTCTTCATGTTCTTTACGCACCGAAAAATTTTTTTCCAGTATGCTAATCAGTTATTTAAGTAGTTTGATGCCGAGCGATATCAATCAACAAGTATGGTATCATCGACATCAGCTTGACAAGAAAGCCTAAGAGAAAGGATTTCGTAACTTCCAGTTAAGCTGTTCGTTTTTTTATGATTGATATAGTTTTGACAATTTTCTTTGTTAAATTATTCTATCTCTCTTTGTCATATCATCCGAAAATGATATGAATATAGAATATTTGAAATCACGAATCCACCAACGTTAGACCATTATTAGAAACCTGGAAGCACTGAAAGACGACCGTTTTGTCCTGGTATGGGACTACTCATCAACAGTGCTCATTCACAACTCCTGCACCTCGAAGTATTCGAATCCAGGACCTCAGTGGTTCAGAGGTCAGGCGTTCGTGCGCAAGACCGAAAGTCCTGGGTTTGGATCATGTGAGGTGAAGGAGTCGTGGATGTGCACTGCTGATAAGTCCCATACCATCACAAAACGGCTGTCTAGTGCCTCCAATTTTCTAATGGTGGTCTAACATTGATCGATTCATGATTACAAATGTGTAACTTAACAATCATCACACCTCCGTAATGAAATATGTAAAAGTATTAACAACAGACATTACTGTATCAGGACAATATAATTCATGTTAGTAATTGATTGATTGAACAGAAGTGATAGGATGAAATGTATCATCTAGGTTTCAGTTTAGTTCAGATTTATTCTTCCTATCGAGGGAACTAGTTTTAGGTTTTTGATTCAGACACATACAACTTATTGTACCAATCAAAGATATTACTGTTTCGTTATTCGAACTACATCGAATCTTCTACAAAACTCGAAATATTTAGTCAGGTTGTCCAAATTCGATGATGCAATCATATCGATTACACAAGTGACACTGATTACTTACCATTATCTATAATAATAATCAATGGTAAATCAATTTTTTATTGTCCAAATCAATGTCTTTTAGATTATGGTATCCTTTTTTTCAACAATTGGAAAACACCATCAATAACTGATCTTTTTATTCAATCATGTCAATTTAAAACTGGAACTCTGTTTAAACTGATTAAAGATTATTATTATTATTATCATCATTAATTTTCTGTTAATCGTTTGTGCTGTCTATAATTATCTTTCTCTCTCTCTCTCTCTCTCTCTCTCTATATATATATATATATATATATATATATATATATATATAAATGTAAATATGTGTGTATAGATAGATATAAAGAAAGCGAGGTAGAATAAGTAAAATCATGAAGTGAAGATAACAAGAGACCATTAAGGTAGAGAGTTGAACATGGATAGATAAAATAACTTATTAATCTGTCCATAAATTTGTATGTGTTTTAGCCTCAGCCTTAAAGCTTTGTTTCAACTAATCAGATCTATGAATGAAATAACACTAACAACAAAAGAGAAAGGTTGTTATCTACTTTACTGATTATTATTATTATTATTATTATTATCATTGTGATTATTATTATGTTCACAATTTCGGACAGTAATCACTGTTATGTTATGATTGTATTCATGGTAGTAGTAGTAGTAGTAGTAGTAGTAGTAGTAGTAGTAGTAGTAGTAGTAGTAGTAGTAGTAGTAGTAGTAGTAGTAGTAGTAGTAGTAGTGGTAGTAATGGTAGTAAATAGTAGTAGTAGTAGTGTGGTGTGTGCTACTTATACGAACGATATAAGTAGTATAAGAAGGGACGTGAAAGAAGAAGTCTCACGGTCACAAGAGGAAAACGGAAAGCAAATGGAGCAAAAGCAAGAAGTAAGTGGAGTACCAACAGGAAGGAAAGGAAGCAACAACAGGAATGGAAGAAGGATGGAGCGTTGGAAGTCACGACTCAAAGATGGTGTGCAAATAGAGTGTTCAATGTAATGTTTTCGTTTTGTTGGGCAATCCCTCTTCCAATGTCCGGTTCCTCCACAAATATAGCATTTATTATTTCTTCCATCCTTTATTCGTAACGCTGCCACCTCGCGTTGTAATTCTTCTATCTTCTTCGCGACATCATCAGCCTGTCTTTCACACACCAACGAGGCGACTGTTGAGTTCATCAGTTGTCATGTTACTTTAGCCAGCTCGGTGATGTCCATTGGTTGTGCCGCGTTCAACTGTTGGGCAACCTCTGCAGGCACACTTTCAATGAATTGCGACGCTAGCAGCTGTGCTTGTGACTCCTCATCCAAATTCGGCAGACCCCGGCGCAGCAATCTTGTCAACTCCACAGCCAGCACGAGTGGGTCGCCATCCACCGTCAGTCTCGCCTCTAGGAACTTCTGCAGCGCGTCCTGCCTATTCGCCAGGCTGTCGAACTCCACCAGCAGCCTTTCCGTCACCACGTTCCAGTCAGCGTCCTCCACACAATCGTACACCGCTCTCACCCTGCCTCTTAGTAAAGTCTCCCACACCACCGCATTCGCCCTCTGCTCCTTGACTCCTACAAGCTCCGCCACGGCCTCGAACTCCTTCAAGAAGCTCCTTACATCTCCTTCTTCAAACTCCCGAGGCCATGGTATCTTCATCCTGTGTAGAGGCAGCGACACTTATTGAGAATACTGAGGCAGGCACGGAAGATTGTATTATGCTAATTTACACTCTGAGTCAATTAAAAACGAAAACATTACATTGAATACTCTATTTGCACACCATCTTTGAGTCGTGACTTCCAACACTCTATCCTTCTTCCATTCCTGTTGTTGCTTCCTTTCCTTCCTGTTGGTACTCCATTTACTTCTTGCTTTTGCTCCATTTGCTTTCCGTTTTCCTCTTGTGACCGTGAGACTTCTTCTTTCACGTCCCTTCGTATACTACTTATATCGTTCGTATAAGTAGCACACACCACAGTAGTAGTAGTAGTACAAGTTGTAGTAATATTAGTCAGTTAAAACAATTAAAACATACAACATTGAACATGGTACATTTGAATTTCTTCTAATAGTAAACGAACAAATACAAAACAAAATATTATTATCTTTCTTAAAAATAAATATAATATTTTTACTATAAAATTATGAAAAACATATAAATGCAATTAATATATAAATTGAATAAAAATAACATTTATATAAATGTATATGTTCAAATTAATTGAAAACAAATTTTCTTTGTTTTTT
This sequence comes from Schistosoma turkestanicum, assembly GCA_944470395.2. Taxonomy (NCBI): domain Eukaryota; kingdom Metazoa; phylum Platyhelminthes; class Trematoda; order Strigeidida; family Schistosomatidae; genus Schistosoma; species Schistosoma turkestanicum. The sequence goes on from OX103971.1 coordinate 16,740,392, forward strand.
TTGAATTAAATTATGAAAAAAATAATAATAACAATTGCTAATAGCATATTATTATTTAAAATTTATAATCGTTTTTTTAAAAATAAATTAAAGCAATTATCCATTACTTCTCTAAATCTATTTAGGATAGTATTAAAAAAAGCTTAAAATACACTGATATTTAGAAGTGAAAAAAAGTACAGATTTTTTTTGGTTCGCCTGTGATCAGACGATCATGATGAGAAAGTGGTTGTATGATTTGTCTCTTTCTAGTTCCACTATTGTTGAGTTTTTGTCAAGTTGACCAATCAATAACAACCAAATTATAAATGGTTCAAGGTCGTTGAGTGTTTCTCTTAACCTAATGACCAATCAGAAGACGGAAATGGAGAAACAATCAGTTCTGCATTGTACTCGATACAGTCATGATTTAAAACTTAAACAGTAGTTAAGTTGAGATATCCAACAAAAAAACAACGCAATTGAGGAATCGCAATGTCTACATAACTTAGACATAAGTGATACACAACCAAAGGAATGGGATATTAATTAATTAAAGGATAAAAAGAAATGATCAGCGTTAAAAGAACAAGCGAAAGTTTAGAAATAGGAGAACATAAAATAGAACAGTCTAACTGTTTACTAATTATACACTTCATAATAATATCAATAATAATCCTCTGTACAAAAATCATGCTTCTCCACTATTTGTCCCCACAATTTTAGACGATTATTCGTTCAGTGTTAGTAGCCCGTAGGTTAAACAACTTTTTGTGAATCATATATGTATGCGGATATGTTGTAAACGTACTAAGTAGAGGTTAAGGACGTTGGATCCCCGGAACTCACTCGGAGAAAGCCCTACGTTTGCAGTTTTTTATGTTTTCGCTGCAAGAGACGCTTAGTTGACCTACAGCTCACATTTCCCACTCGCAAAATGCTTGACGGTTATTGATTGGTGGATTATTTCAGTACACTATTTTGTGGCTCTTTCACTTACGTTTCTATCATTGTATAAATAAGCTCAATTTGTATGCTTGTTGACCTCGTATTTTCTTGATGCTTGTAGAATACACTTTCTACTCCTTATCAAGACTTCTTGATCTAGTTAACCGGACAGGGGACTAACGGATTAGAATAACCTATCGTGTTAGTGCATCATTAGTCTTCTCTCCGTTTACTGAGTAAGGTGAAGTCGTAATAGTTTCAAGCATATCAGTAGACGTTAGTAAAACTTTATTGAATCAACAACCTCTTTAATAAAAAATTAAAAATCAAACAACTTTGTTCAATTGGAATGATCAGATAAAAACTGTACACATTTAATGTTGTTTTCGTTGATGTTACGATTATTACCCCTGATGGTACATAGGCCGACGACCAGCATTCTTCAACTTACCGTGTCCTGAGCCTTCTTTCCCAGTTCTACTCAACTGCTGTTCACTCTTTTCATTCCCATCTCCAATACACGGCAAATGTATTCTTTAGCCGTCCTATTTTCTTTCGGTCTTGAAGATTCCAAGTAGGGGTCCTGTCATATGACTCAATCGAGTGCTTCTAGTACCAACAGGTCGTCTCTTTTCATTTCTACAGCAACTCGGGTAACTGTCCTGGTCTCCCACAATATATGAACATTCTATGTACCTATATTAATGGTTGAGCTGGTTTTCAGAAGAGGCATCAGCCTCATGACCTCTGAGTAACATTTTCTAGGCGAGTTAGTATTTTATAGGATTGGGTGGCTAACTCCATGCCAAACTCTCCTCCTTTAGCTGGATTTGGGACCGGAACTAACCCCAGATGAACTACAGGCAGAGTTACCGATATCATGGGACAGAATGAATCCAAGACAAATAAAACCAGTTCCTATCCAAGTACCCTGCATCTTACTCAATCTCAAGATTATCATCCAAAAAACACTTGATATGTAACTGTTAAAAGAAATAATATTCAAAAATAAACCAAGTTGTTTATATTCATTTGTAATCAATCTAATTAAACAATTCAACATTATGAATCTTGTTATTGAAGAATTTGTATTATTCCATAAAAAGTAATTCAATTCAAAATTCTCTGACAGTCTCCAAAAATATTCTCTAAATAAAAGCTGTTTTTATAACTAGATCACTTATCGCTTTGAATGTAAAACAATTAATGACAAGGTTTGTTCAATCTTCAATTCAAGTAAATGTAGCGTTGAAAAATATCACGCTGTTCATTTTAATCTCTTCATTTTTTTTCTCTGATGGAAACTTACTAAAAAATTATTCAAACACTGAACGATAACAATCTTGTTCCAAATAAACACCCATATTAATCCGCTTTTTAAGTTTGTTTTACTACTGTTCATTCTACTTCATCTTTTTTTATCTAATTAATCAAATTAAATATTATTACTCTTCTTCTTTTTTTCCTAAAAGTTATCTCTGATTTAGAAAGCCTCTTTGTTTTCTTCTTTTTACTATGATTTACAATATAGAATCCTACGAAAATCCAGTTTATTTTTTTCTGTGTTTCTCTTCTCTACAGGAATTTCTCGTTTTTTTTTCTTCTTCTTCTTAAAGAACTTATCAGTAAGTAATATCATCTCTTTCTATATCTCTGTGTGTGTGTGTATGTGCGCGCGCATTTGCATAATTTATTTGGCATTTTATTGATAAATGATTTGTTTCATGTGTTTCAATTTGAAAATACACTAACTATTATTATTATTATTATTATTATTATTATTATTAATAGTGTTATTACTACTAATGCTATCATGAATAATCCTCATAAAAGTGCATTCCGTTTTTTCAACAAGTATTGATTGATACAGAAGAAAAAAAAGTATCCACAATTCTTTTTAAATGTTATTATTAATATTACCAGGAAAAAAATGTTAAACTATAATGAGATACCATTATTAATTATTATATATATGTATATATATTGTTATATTTCCCATGAATAGACTCTCTGTGTAAGTAACATTGTATTATTTATAATGATGAATCTTCCCTCTTTTTCATAGTTATTATTCTCTAATATTAACTAAATATAAATAATTAGATGAAGAAATGTGTTTGTGTGCTACAGGTTACAGTTCGGTCTACTGGTATGATTATTATTTCCACAATAAATGTCTTGATTAATTTATTTAGCTTATCAGTTTTGGTCAAGTCATAAACTTGTTACATGTTGGGACTGTCTGAATTCGCTAAGGATATAGCACGATTTATATAAATGTTTATTCAATCAGCTACTAAAATAAGAAGACTGATATACTTGTCAATTGATAGGCTGGAATGCTATTATGAGTTCACCTTACTCGATAAACGAGAGTGAAGGTCAATGATACAGTGACACGTTAGGTTATTCTAATACGTTTGTCCCCGATCCGGCTAACTAGATCAAGATGTCTTGATAAGGAGTAGAAAGTGTACTCTACAAGCACCAAGAAAATACGAGGTCAACAAGCATACAAATCGAGCTTATTTATACAAAGATAGGAACGTCCTTTGGGAGAGCCACAAAATAGCGCACTAAATTAATACATTAATCAATGACAGTCAAGGATTTTCCTAGTGGGAAATGTAATCTGCAGGTCAACTAAGGGTCTCTTGGCGCGAAAACATAGAAATTCAAAATTCCAGAAATAAGTTACAAAATTAGAACCTCTTCCAAGTGAGTTCTGGGGATTTCACTTCTCCAACAGGAGTAAAAGTGATTGGGAAGTTTTTATTGGCTAAACCGAGTGATGAAGAATATATTTACACCTAATTCACAAATATGTATATGTGTTCCTGAGAAAGTGAAGTCTCATTTTTATACATTAAGGCATGTCTATTTCCTTTGAAATCTTATTCAGTAGAATATATTTGCTTTTCATTCCTAACTTGTAATTTATCCCTATCTGATTGTTACAGAGTATCAACTTTCACTTTTAAAGATAAATCTTACATTTGGCCATGTCTAATGACACTGCAGTAGATTAGCTATACTATACACATTAAAATGTATGCTTGGACAAGAGTGCATTGAATCATAAGGTAATTATTTGAAAACGTTAGCACTAATCAGGTTATAAACTTGTTTATTCTACAGAAGGTTAATTTCGGTTTTTACTTTAGTTAGACATTGTGTAGGCTTTTCAAAAATAGAAATTCCATGTTATAGTATAGCTAAATTAGTGTAAGTTATGGGCATCTTAGATAGATGATATAATGGCCAATAAATGAAACCGATTGGTTCATGAATAATGACCTATCAAATTCGAGTTCAATAATAATTTACGTTCTAAATAGGTTGATTTGACGTTAGATATTCTATACATCAATATATCATATTTTGCTAACTAGTTATTAAGCTTCTTGATATCCGTTTATTGTGAGCTTGAATCAAGTTTTCAAATTTGTGAGTGGTCATCACTAGGTCATCACATTAATCGATCTCACACAAATCACTTAATTCACATAGTATGTTATCAGTTATCACGATAGATTGGTTCAGTCTTATCTGATTCATTCAGATGACAAAGCAGTATTTGCTATAGTATCTCAGTGATATAAAACATTTTTATTTCTATAGTTTATTCATTTCAATCTTTTCAACACTTCTTGAAGCAACTCTGAGGTTGCTGGTGATCCTAAGCCGAGGTAAAGAGAACAGTTAAATATGAAGTTAAAAAACTTGCCTCGTAACAAGTAATCACGCTACTAAAAACATTGACCAGAAAGGCCCAAAATTACTTACTTAAACCTGTCTCTCGTTTTGTAGCATAAATCGCCTACCAGCATTCTCCAACATACTCTAACTCGGGCATTACTTTCCAGTTCTATCCAGTGACTGTTTATTCTTTTCATGTCTGCTTCTAATCCTCAGTTTAATGAGTTCTTTAGTCTTTATTTTTTTCATTCGGCTTTGTGGCTTCCAAATTATGACCTTCCTTTTGATACAGTTAGGTGGTTTCCGCAATGTGTGACCTATACAACTCCAGCGCATTTTCATAATCTCTTCCTCAGGTCAAAACTTGTTTGTTCTCTACCACAGTAAGTTGTTTTTGATCTTGTCTGACCAACGGATTTGCAGTATTTTGCGTAGACAGCAGTTAATAAACACCTATATCTTGTGGATGATGGCTTCTGTAGTCTTCCAAGTTTCTGCTCCATACAGTAGGACTATCTTGAAATTAATGCTGAAAATTCTGACCTCGTTGTTGATTGACAGTTGTTTTAAATTCCAGATATTCTTCAATTGTATAAATGCTGTTGTGGCTTTGCAAACCGTTCCGTCATCAGATTTGACAATTTTTGAATGATGCTGTACAGATATGCAAAGGTTTCCGTATCTTCCGAATCTTCACCATCAAGTGTGATTTAGTTGGTGCGGGTTGTGTTGTACTTAAGGATCTAGCTTCTTCCTCGAGGTATACGTTGAGACCCTCTGCTACAGAAGCTGTTTTTACACTGGCCATCTTCACCTACATTTGTTGTTATGTGTGGGATAGAAGAGCTAGATCATCAGCGAATTTCATATCATCTAGTTACATCCAAGCTGTCCCACTGAGGTTTTTAAGTCTTCATAATCCAGTCAAACACATCGAAGAAAAAGAAACGGTGAGAGTAATTAATCTTGTATGACACCGGCTTCACTTGGAGTGAGTCTTTGAGCTGTTCTCCATGTATCATTTTGCAGTGTAATCCATTGTCTGAATTCTGTGTGATGTTGACTATCTTCTCAGGCACATCATAGTGTCACAGAAACCTCCATAGTATCATCCTGTCCACGTTGATGAAAGCTTTCTCCTAGTCAAGGAAGTCGATGTTAGGTGGTGAGTCCTATTCAACTGATTGTTCAACAATGATTGGTAGTGTCGCGATTCGGTCAGTGAACCATTATTCTATACGGAATCCAGATTGTTGATCTTGCAGTTGGGTTTCTACCGAATCAATCATTCGGTTCAATAACACCCTATTAGAGACTTTTCTTCCTGGTATGGGCCGTCCAGTGCTTCCAGGTTTCTAATGGTGGTCTAACAATGATTGATTGATGATTTCAAATGTGTAAAAAAACACAAATCTCCAAACTGAAAATATTTTAAATAATCTGATCACAAATTAATTCCAACCTAGATAAATCCTAAAATCATTGATCAAAACGTAACTAATCATATAAATCTTAGTTATATGGATAGTATAAAATGAAATTAATAGGAGGTATATTGTAGAATAAAAGTTGTTCCCTTTTTTCTGTAAACACATGTTAACTGGTAAACACAGTGCTGCTATATGACGCTGTCATTTATATTTTTACGAAACTATTTAAATTAAACTATTTTTTTTAAAAACAGTTGTACTTTTGTTAACTAATTAATTTATTCTCATTAACAAGTTATCAATTATCTTCTAAATTCATTAAACATAAGGTACTTCGTGAAAAAAATATGTTAATTGTCGTCTATTTGTCTCATTATTCAACAATTCTATAGACATTTCCGTCAATAAATACTTGTTATCTTCAACATTTTATTTGATGACTTGACATTCAACAAAAAGAAAACAGATCACGATATCTTAGTGGCCTACGATTTGACTTCTGATTGTACAAACGTTTGAGTATGTGATGAAATAAATCTCCCCTTCAATTTTCTTGTACCGCACATAGGCGAACTCCGTGTTGTGTGATGAAGGTATTAAAAAGCAAAGTACAAATTCAGTTGAATAAGTTTATTTTAAGCAATCGTTCATACAAACAGATAGGGGAACAGAAAGAGCACAAGTAAAGCGAAGAGAAGTGGAGAAGATGAGTAAGCCAAGTCCATGTGCTGAATGAAGAATGACTAAGTATTTAT
>OX103971.1:16747701-16811438 GCA_944470395.2 Schistosoma turkestanicum
TCTTCTCCATTATATTTATTAATGACTGATTAGATAAAATTTATTCAGCAGTACTGACCCACTCAGACGATACATAGATTCTGAGGTTCTTAAGAAGCGAAGGGGATTCAAGTGAGCTTCAGAGATATCTTACTGTAGTCGAAGGATGGGAAGTATAAAACGGGTTAAAACTCAGTCAGTCGAAACGTCACGTTATGACTATTCTCTTCATCATGACTCAAAAAATTATGCTCTCAAAGGACGTTTGCTCCCTAATGTCTCCTCATACCGGGTTATCTCGGTCTTCTAACCGCAGAAAGCCTAATCACCTGTTCGAACTACATAGGGGATCAAGCCAAGACTAAACACAACGCTTCTTTTTATGCGAAGACGACTCGGTACAAACACCCCACTACTGTTCCTAAATTACTTAAGCACATACGCTCGCACAAACCTTGACGTTCACAAAGTATTCACACCTACTCCCCTTAAATGAGACATAAATCTCTTGTATTGAGAGTAGAGACGAGCAACTAAGTGGCTGATATGGTCGAAGAATAAACAGAACAGCAACGACTATAGCACTGAGGATTATTCTCTCTGGGTTACAGAAGAATCAAAAGTGATCTGGAAAAGGCGTATAACAAACATATGAAGCACAGCAAATCACCGCGGCGAGAACAACTTACCGAAGCATCAGCAACACGCCCCTTCAGTTAATTCTCGAAAAATGACTCAACAAAAAGAGAACACCTAGGTTCGTGCACAGTTTTTCTCATTGAGAGTCGTCGCAACTTGGAATGCTCTGCTAGCGGGGTCAACCACATCCCCTTAGAGAACAGCTTTATGAAGAGGCCTGATAATCACATACTCACATACGGATTATCATATCCCTAGTGGTTAAGCTTTGCCTGGTCCATACCTTCAGACTTGCTTGATGTTATTATTGCCATCAACTCAGATCACTAATGTAATCTATCTCGCCCATTTTCTCTGTTTCCTCTCCCTTGCTTACACTTCGGTCCACTCTCACAATCTTCACTACCAACTAATAAAATAAATTTTATATTGATTTACATAGTTCTGAAATCTTACTCATATTAGCATTAGAATTTTCTCCTTATTATTCTCCATATTTCAACTAACGGATTTCCTGTCTGGTAATGTGATAGCTGCTGATATCCAGAATCCCTACTTCCCAGAAACAAAGGTTTTCATTGAAATCGCGGGACACAAACTCACAACCCACTGCAAGCTACCTGGAATTAGTCAGTTGAGTGGCTAGACCCCCATTCTTCGGACACTATTAGACACCTGGTACTGTACCGAAAGAACAAGAATCGAGCTCAAAGAAATCAGTTTGTTTATACTAACTCATGAAGAAGAAATTGGATATTGGAACTAAAAAATCAGAAACCATGACAACGAGTTAGCAAACTTTTGAAATAGCGTTTGAAAATGCTAGCACGTATTGTTTGTGTAAGATCACATGTTTTTTAGGAAATTAAAGATAATGTCTACATTATAAGTTCTCATGAAGTCTGGTTGTTATGTACGTCCGAATTTAACTGTTACTGTTGACTTCTGACTCCTATATGATAACATTCAAATCTTATATCTGTCCACATTTCGGAGCCAACAAAATTGTCCTCTCTCCCCAGAAAAAGGATGTGGACCATTTGGAAAAATTTAAAAACGAAATTTCGAGTTAACTGGCAGAAAAAAAACAGCATCTGTAGTTTCCATCCACTAGATGTTTAAAAAATATATCGTACTCCAGGTCACTTCGATAGAAATTTCAAACGCAAACCCTTATCTTCTACTTTGCACGGCAATTCAAATTTTAAGATCTTTTATATCACAACCATCCAGTCCACTATTATGTAACATGATACTTGGTGGTTCTAGTAAATGCAACAACTAAGAAACATACTGAAGAAAAAATAACCTGAATATGACTTAAGATTTCACCAGGATCGGAGCTAGAATACTTCCATTGGATAATACCGAAAACGTGAAAGGGTAATCTGGCATTAAAAAGTGAACGCAAAGAAATCAGTCGGCTTTCACTATTTCATCACAAAGTACACACTATGTATATGATGCAGTATAAAGATTATTCCAACAACAAAATTAAATGTGACAATTACAGTCTAGCCAGTGATGTTTGAAACTAAGCAAAACGACACAGATATTATTAGCAGTAGAAATTTAACGCAAGTGCGAGTAATAAGCGTGTGTCATCTGTTTGATGCAAAATTTTAGATGTGTTTCTTGCTTACAAAACTGTTAGCTGGGGCTGTTTTCATTATCATAAAGGTCGTATTATACCTTAAAGGCATTGATGAAAAGGCCCAAGTATAGTAGTTTAACCATGGTTCTTAAGAGCCCGCTACTTAGTTTCGTGTCTAACATTCAAAATAAAGCAACTAAGTTTCATTTTTGAAGGTCCATGAATATTCTTTCGTAGAACTATTCACAAACCGTATGACGAAATGAGATGTGCTAATTCCAAAATCGCCATCCAGTGGGTCTAGCATTTTATGTTTTTATACTCACCCTCTGTTCAGTGTCTCGCATCATATTTGTAATTACTACCCCCAGAAGTGCATAGGCTGACGGCCAGCATTCTCCAACCAACTCTGTACCTGACCTCCCTTCCCAGTCCCATCCAATTGTTGTTCATTATTTTCGTGTCTATCTCCAATATTGTGGTCTTCCTCTTTTCCTTTGACCTTGAGGGTTCCAAGTGAGGGCTTATCTTGTGACGCAGTTGGCTGATTTCAGCAATGTGTGTCCTATCAACTTCCACCGCTTCTTCCAGATTTCTCCCTCCATTGGAATCTGGTTTCTCCTCTCCCACAGTAGGTTGTTGTTGGTGGTGTTTGGCCAACGGATCCAAAGTATTTTGCGTAGACAACTGTTAATAAGCACCTGTATCTTCAAGATGATGACTTTCGTAGTTCTACAAGTTTCCACCCCATGTAGTAGAACTATCTTGACATCTGTATTGAAAATCCTGACTTTGGCGTTTGTCGATAAGTGTTTCGAATTCCAGATGTTCTCCAGTTACAGAAATGCTGCCCTTGCTTTTCCGATCCGCGCCTTTACGTCTGAATCAATTTCACCTTACTCGTCAATGATGCCGCGTAGATATGTAAAGGTTTTTTAACTGACGAAACTTCTCCGTTAAGTATGATTTGATTGGTATATTTTGAGTTGTATAAGGGAATATAGATTTTTCCTTTGTGTATATTCAGACCTGCTGCTACACTGATCTTCTTCTCCTGTAACTGTCGATACCCGTGCGATGAGTCTAGATCGTCTGCAAAGTCCAGATCACTCAACTTCATCTTAGCTGTCCACTGTATCACGTGCGTCCCTCCAGATGCTTTCTCATAGTCAATTAAGTTTATGTAGAGTGGTGAATTCCATTCAATTGATTGTTCCACAATGATCTATAATGTTGCAATTTGGTCAGTACACGATCGATCCTTACGAAATACAGCCTGTTGATATCGACGTTGGGTGTCTACGAAGTCCTTTATTCTACGAAAAGACACCCTTTTGAAGACTTTACCTCGGTTTGAGAGAAGAGTGATGCCACTGTAGTCCTTACACTTGCTGAGATCTCCTTTTTTTCGGTAATTTGATTAGGTATCCTTCTTTCCATTCTGTTGGTACGTGTTATTCATCTTAAATCTTGCTGGAGAGAATATGAAGTGTCTTCGCAGTTACTGTTATGTCCGCTTTCACTTCTTCAGCTTGTATGTTGTTTGGTCTCGCTCCTTTTCCACTCTTGATTTGTCTGATGGTCTTACTGATCTCTTCGTTCGTTGGTGGGTCAGTACTGATTAGAGGTCCGTTGGTGCTGTTTTGATGTCGAGTTGGTTTCGTGTGGCTGGTCTATTCAAGAGTTCTTCAAAGTGCTCTACTCACCTCTTTCCCTGCACTTCAGAGTCGGAGATTACTTTGCCTTCCTTGCTTTGAACTGGTCATCCTGGTAACTGATATTTTCCAACATGCGTCCTCGTTGTATCATATAGTTTTCTCATGCTTTCCACTCTCACAGCGTTTTCTGCCATCGTAGCTAGACCTTCCACATATTTACGTTTGTCAGCCATGACTTTTCTCTTCACTTGCTTGTTAGCTTTCTTGTATTCAGTTTGTGCCTCGGTTTTCTCTTCTCTTGTTTAGCTGATATTGATCGTTGTTTTCTTGTTTTTTCTTTCGGAAATCTTATCCAGAGTATCCACAGAGATCCACTCCTTGTGATGATGCTTCGTGAGGCCCGAACCTTCTGATATGTTAAAGCGATTGCCTTCTTGATCTCTCTCCACTCGTTCTCCACAGCGATTTCCTCTCTATTCAGTAAATCGCGAAAGGCTTGAAACCTTATTGCTGAGGGGTATTTTAAATTCTTTGAGTTTGTCAGTATCCCGTAGAAACGCCGTATTTAACCCTTGTGATGTTGTTTCCCACGCTGTTTAGTGCTTCTTAAGTTTCAGTTTCATTTTGGTTACCGCTGAGTGATTATCCAAAGCTACTTCGGCCCCTGTCTTGGTTCTTTCGTCCTCCATCGTCACTTAGAACTTTTTGTTGCTGCAGATATGGTTCTGCTTAGTGTGATCCGGTGAAATCTATGTCGCTTGTGCATGTGTTCGTGTGGTAATATGGTGCAGTCTACGACTAGTTTGTCGAAAACACACGGGTTTGCAAATCTCACCGTTTTCGTTCCTTCCTCTCAGTCCATGTCGTCTGATAACACCAGACCACCATTCTTAAAATCCTCAGAAGCAAGTCTGTCAGGACCTACTGCTATCCCTAAATTTAGATTGCCTTTCCAACCTCACTAAGAGCTGAACTCACATTCAGTACCCCTTACTGAGGGTAAATAATGGTCATATCTTTTTCAGAGGGTTTCACTAACAGCTGGATTCCTTATATTGGTTTTCTTTTGATCATAAATAGTTGTCTACTGTTACCCATCGTCGCTGCCTTTCCCATCTCTCTCGCCTTCGCTACCCATCACCGTTCACGATCATTGCGTAAGCTTTTATTCAGCATGTGCTTAAGCTGACTCCACTCCTCATCATGTTCAGAGCTAGACAGAATCGGTTCCCGAGCATCCATCGGTTACACAGAAGCTGCTGAAATCCACTGCTCCTACCTAATCGTTTGGTTTAACTTACTGGTAGATATCACGGCTGTTTCTAGAGCTTTTTGGATATTTTTCCAAGCTGCCTCTAGGTGATCAGATCCATTCAGGTATCTTTCTGCTTCGCTTAATCTACCAGCAACTATTACTACATCAAATAGCTTAACATGCTGAAGGAGGCTAGAAAGCTTTCCGTAAAATTCGTTTTTTACCTCAACCACGCAGTAGTCAGTGGCAGTGTAGGCAGAGACAACAGCGAGTGCCCCTATCTTTTTGAGTTCTGACTGCCCCGTTTAGTTGGACAGCGCGTAAGCGACTACCTACTGCGAGACCCAGTCTAAGAAAGGTAGTTCTGCTTTAGAGCTCAGTGTTATACCTATACCAGCGAGGCCACAGGAAGCAGCAGTGGGGCTTACAGATACACAAGGCATTGCAACTAACTGCTCTCTGTCTTAACTAAGTGAGGTCGAATAAATCACTGTATTGGGGCCCTGTAGGAGCGGTTTTGAGACAGTACATACATCAGTGGCGTGAGATTCTAGGTTTGTAGCTAAGGAAACCAGTTGCCCTATTTGACCACAACATGCAGTTTAGCGTGGGGTTTCTGAAGACCAGAAGTAGCGTTTCGTGTACTCAAATCGCTTGCAATAGCGGCTTGAGTTGGTACAGGTATTTGAGAAGGGTCGGTCATAGAGACAGGATAGTTATTCAGAAGTGGGGGATTATTTGACAGTGAACAAGTTGATCCTGTATTTTGTTAGGGGTATGGGTGATGATGTGTTTGATGTCTTTAGGGTCAACCTCTTCCAACCCCTTCCTTCATTGTGAGAAGGCCACATCACTGAAGATTTTGGTTGTCCGAGAGAAACATCTTACTGCTATCACACCCTCCTTCAGTCAGCAGTAAGACTTCACCCTCGGACCTTGAGTTGCTACTCTTAGTCTTATCATTCTCCAATCGACCTACCTCGTATAGTAGGACCTAAAAGAACAAATGTTCCAGCCAATATGGTTTGGTTGTGTCATCACGATGGGAAAGCTCGATCACCACTTCATGGTAGTGGCAACGGTCGGTAGAGGATTTCCGAAACAGCAGAGAAAGACAGGCAGAAATTTCACAAACTTGCATCAACGAGAAATCTTCGAGAACTCATGCATGCCAACTGGAAACCCCTAGAAGTATTGCATGTCAACTAATTTTGAAAGAGATCTAAGGATGGCCAGTATTATTGGTGTGCAGAATTCTACTGAATCGTTTGAGGTTAGATATCTAACGAACCCAGAACATCCATCTCCTTCAAAAAGGATCGAATTACAACACAAGTGACACTTTGAAACTCAAATTCTTTGCCTCAACTAAAGTCATCACTCAAAACAGCTGGAATAAATGAAACCTGAATTATGCTGAATCACTAGATCACCACATGTTAAAAAAGTTTCTCAAACTTTAAGATTTCATTCACATTGAGTTTTATATGAGCTATATTACTTATCCAAAACCCACCGGCTTACACCTCCAATTTAATTTGAACATTTACAGCGTTTTATTTGACAATGTAGTTATGACATAAATGCTAGTTTGTTTATATGATTTCAATTTTCAATATGGTGCTTGAGGTTAGAATAGTTCCGCATTTGATATCAGGCAAATATTAACTTTAATCTGTTTGTTCATTAACAAAAAATAACAATAATAGTTTTATTTTAGTTGTATTGAAATTCGAACATTGTTGTACGTTTTTGTTTTCATTTTTTTTTATAGATAACCATTCAAAAATGAAAACTCCAAAATCAAAACATAAAAAAGCTACTTCTGAAACTGATGAATCTCAACCAATAGCATCAGATCAATTATTTTCAATTATCTCTTTGAGTAGTGCTCAAAAATTCATGAACAATTTAGAAAATGATATCTGCCTTAAATTAGCAATTCAAACACATCTAGAAGAAACAAATTTAATTTTACAACGACCAAATTTAACATTGATCAATACCATTTTGAAAATTGACTCATTCAAACAACAATATCAAGAAGAACCAATGAGTTTAATTAATAATAATAATTCAAATCAAATGGAACCTAAAACATCTTTATGGGATGCTGCATTAATAAACTATTTTACAGAATGTATAAAATGGTCAACAACTAAATGGATTGAAGAATTTTATAAAAGAAAATCAAATTCAATTGGAAATAGAATACGTGTTTCAATGTTTCAATATTTACCAAATAATAATATCAATGAGTCCAATGAAATAATCGATATGGAAAAATTGATGTGTATCATAATCAGTTTCACTACAGCTTATATATTATTACGTCATTTACAATTGTGGCATTTAGCAAATGAACAATTTTTTCTGAATAAAAAGAATGATAATTTCAGTGAAAAAACAAAAACTACTTGTTTAGTAGCATCAATTCAATTTTTCAAATCATTATTTCAATTATCAATAATTGATACGATTGGTGATGAACATCATCATTATAATACAAGTGTAGAAAAGAATCTTTATGAATTTGAAAAACAATTCTCTGGATATTTATCTATTGTTGAATTAACTGCAGCAGAATTATTGATAGAATTCTTTTCAAGACATTTTTTAAATAAGCATAATTTACTGGAAAGAGCTTTTGGACCATATACAGCATGTAATCAAAGATTGGTAAGTTACTTTTTTTTCGGTTCATGGAAAATTAACTACTGTATAGGCGATTTTGTTATTCAGCGTAAATTGTGCGGCATTTTACACTAAATTCAGACAAGTGGACTGAGTCATGTTGGTAGAAGTAAACTACCTGGTTGGGGTCCGCGAGACGATAGTCACCAATGGTTAGAGACCTTGAACGATATGGCTCAAAATCGTTTGCAATGGCGCAAGTGCATCCATTCGTTGAACTCCCTCAAATCCTAATCTTCTGGATTCGTCAGCACCTCTACCTTTGTCTTTCTAACCTTATCTCACTGAATTATACTTCTTGAATAATATCTTCAAACCCTAGTCTTCTTCATTACCATTCATACCTCTACTATCTTTATCACTATGGGATTTGATTTGACATTTGCGTCTCTGTGCTAATGTGGTATGGTAACATGAACTTATGTACATACGTTCGAAGTTCTACATTGTAGCTGACTGACTGACTGCTGTTTCTGTCCTGTCCTAATTATATATACATATATATATATTCCTTCTAATATCCATTCTATTTCTTGGATTTTGACCTAATCCATCCCAAGTCATTATTAATCCCAATTCAAATAAAAATTCTTTCTTTTCTATATAATTTTAGATAAAAATCTCTTGTCCACTTTATTTTGATACTTTGTTGGAAACATTTGAAACATCATCCGATTCTATATGGCCAGCACCATTATCTGAAGCTATATCACTTAGATTCATTTCAAAATATTCTGAATTATTTCCTGAGAAAGTAACTAAATGGTTGAAAATTATTAAACCAGTTGAAACTCCGAAAGGCATTGAACAACAACAACAACAGCAACAGAATGAACAATCAATATCTTTAGAAACTGAAATTCAAATTAGTCTAACAACAGATGAATTAAAACAAGAAGAATTCGATTCAATGTTCAATGAAAAATATCTTACTTCTATTGATACATTGAATTTATCTGAATTGAATGCAATTACGCAAGTGAATCAATCGGAATTAGATAGTATTGTACAAAAGTTACTAACAACTGAATTATCTTTAACATTTCTTAATAAAGATTATTTAATTAAAATAAAAGAGAAACAAATTGAATTAGGCAAACAATTAATAGAAAGAGCGAAAATTAAAATTGCTGAATTAGAACAATCATCAAAAATCAATAAATAAAAATAGAATTAACTAATTTTTTACTTGTGTTAAAGTAAGGTTATTTGTATTGGGCTTTTTTTATGATCAAATTATGTACAGTAAAGTTTTTTTGTTTCCTTCTGTGTGATACAGATGATTATATATATGTGACTGACTTCAAATAAATTATCATATAGGAAAAGTCTATCTGGACTGTGAATGAATCAAATTTTTTAATACACACTAATATACTGCAATGAAGGAGAACACAGGTGAGGGCAACCGAATTGTATTTAGCGAAAATTACAGAGTTAATCAGTAAAATGGGAAAACCATATTGTAACCGTTAATTTGCAAATCTTCAATCCATCATCAATCTATTGTCTAACATTTCACTATTCATGCGTTTCATACAAATTCCATTGTGTTCCCACTCTTCTTTCTTGATCTTCCCCCATCTTCTGCTGCCAGACATTACGTTCACACTCGCGTCATATATTACTTATAAGTAGCGCGCACCACAAAACTACTAACTAATTTTAGTAATATTGTGATTTAAACAGTTTTAGTTGACAATCACATTGAATATGGTGAGGATATGAAACAATTTACTGAAGTATTTTATTTCTAATAATGTTAGGAATTTAACTTGTATACGAATTAATCAGAGATTTAAGATAGCGAGCGATTTTTGGGTTTCTGAGCGAAATTCACTGATCCATAATAAATAAAGAGCATTTTAGTATTAAAAGTGAATAATCAGTTCATGATGAAAACGTTAATTATAATTGTTAATCGTAATTTCTCACGTTGATTTATAACTCAAACATGCGGTTTACATTTCTCAAGATCACTCTAGTATCGCTCAAAGGTCGTATATATTATTATAGTCTCATCTTTATTAATCACCATATGGACTGTTTACAAACGTTTACTGATAGTATACTTAAGCTAACTGTTTAATATCAAGGAGTGAGAAAATAGGTTCCAGTCGGTATTTATTTAATGAAAACCGATTGGTTGATAATACTGATTTGTTATTTTCAATTAGAGTTATGGAGATTAGTTTTTACACAATGAAATCATTGATCAATAATTGTTAGACCACCATTAGAAACCTAGAAGGCCGTTTCGTCCTGGTACAGGACGCATCAGCAGTGCGCATGAACGGCTCCTGAACCTCACAGGAATCGAACCTGGGACCTTCGGTCCTGTGCGCAAATGCCTTACCTCTGGACCACAGGGTCGGCATCCAACGGTGTCAATATATAACTCTGATTGATTTAGAGATTTTGCGCGACCTCACCCATTTGTCTTTGGTAGTTACTGCCTACACTCAACATGGGTGAGGTCACTCAAAATCTGTACATCAATCAGATTTAGACTTTAACACCGTTGGATGCCTGCCCAGTGGTCCGGAAGTTAGGCGTTCGCGCGTAAGACCGAAGTCCCAGGTTCGAATCCTGAGAGGTTCAGGAGTCGTGGATGAGCGCATTTGTTAGTCTGATCGTTTGGTGAAGTGTCCATTGTCTCCTTACGTAAAATGTAACATGAAACTCTTCTAACAATCATTTCAGTAGTATCACGTACTTTTGACTTCGCTTTAAAAAAAAGTCATATCCACTTTTCCGTTCAATTATTGTCACTTCTTTTCCATTGTTTATCTATTTATATAAATCGTACTATATTAAAAGATGACTAGTCATAAGGCTAACAAACAGTCAATCAATCGCAACGTAGAACTTCGTACGTACATCAGTTCATGTTGTCATACCACATTAGGAGAGATGTAATTGTGAATTCAAAGTAGTAAAGATATTAGCAATAATCAGAGATCAAGATTAGAAAATATAATTCAAAAAGTAGAATCTAGTGAAATAGACTTAATAAGATAAAGATAAAGTGATGAGGAATTCAGAAAGTTAAGATTCCATAAAACCCAAAGTATGAATGCACCTGCGCCATTGCAAACGATTCTGAGCCACGTCATTTAAGGTCACTCACTCTAACCAACGATTACTACAATCTCGCGGGCCCCAACCTAGTTGTTGGTAGTCGACACCTGCCAACATGACTCACTCAGTTCACTTGTCAATAAACTTCACGGATTCGCGCCGTGTTTTGGTATGGCTGTTTGGTGTGTGCTACTTATACGAACGATATAAGTAGTATAAGAAGGGACGTGAAAGAAGTCTCGCGGTCACAAGAGGAAAACGGAAAGCAAATGGAGCAAAAGCAAGAAGTAAATGGAGTACCAACAGGAAGGAAAAAAACAACAACAGGAATGGAAGAAGGATGATGGAGCGTTGGAAGTCACGACTCAAAGATACTGTGCAAATAGAGTGTATTCAATGTAATGTTTTCGTTTTCAACTGACTCAGAGTGTAAATTTGCATAATACAATCTTCCTCGCTTGTACCTCAGTCTTCTCAGCTGCAGCTAACAAACAGTTCTAAAGTATAGAATGATTACAGAGAAAAAAACTCTCTCTCTCTCGCGCGCGCTTGAAACAAAGTTCAATTGTATTTTTTTTAAAAAAACTAATAAGCAAACAATCTATTTAATTTTGTTTTTTTTGCCAATAAATTTCACTCTATAAAAGCTAAATAATTGGAACCAAAAAAAAAGGAACAAATAAATACAAGGTAACTGCATACAACAACAGATTGGTATAAAATATAATAAAGTGAGTGAATAGGTTATAAATTTTTAATAATCTTCATTTTGTTAACTTTCAATCGATCGGCTAAATTATTCTACAAAGAAAAGAGAGAAAATTAGGCAGAAATGACACAGAAATAATGACATTAAGTAATAACTGCATGAATATATATATATATATAGATATAGATATATAGATAGATAGATAGATATATAATGACGAACTTGTTGAATGGGGTATACCTCATATAACTAACTAACTCGGCAAGAGCAGCTAAATTAAATAAATATACAAAGACAGTGTATTCTGTTTGGTATAGTCAATCTTTATATGTGTTTCCCATTTATCAGACAAGGTATACACCAAGGTCCAAATTGTTGATTTTGATTGGTTTATTTTTTTTAATCAAGTTAATGCCTGCTCTCAAAAAAAGATATTAGAATAATGAATTGAATTTCTTTACTTAACCACAAGTAACCTAGGTGTATTACTATTGGTTGTAATGTACACTGAAATGTTTAAATTGCATGGTTGTTTTCATCAGCCTTTAGACAACCTAATCAATCGGCTTCTATTAATTCATTCACACATTTTTTGACCTTGTCAGTTATCACTTAAAAGTCTTGACTGTTTCTAATGCATGCGTGTATTGTTACTTTTGGTATCATATGTCTGGGTTATTTTTATCTGACCATAAATACTAGTCATGCCTTATCAATGGAGTGAATATTTGAAACTACTATGCAAAATGCTTCATAATGATCCTAATAGTTCTAGTAGGAAGATGTGATCAGTGGAGTTTAATCATATCAAAGGTGAGATAGTTACCAAACAGTCATTTGATAATAGTTTATCCATCATGAACTGACTATAATTAGAAATTGAAGTTCCCGAGTTCGACCCCCTGGTAGGCGCACTACTAAAGAGGCCCATGCTTGGATGAAACAGGTCTTTATTGCTGTGCGAACTAACAGAGAATGTGAATTGTGATTATCATTAATATTACTATTATTATCATTATTATATCTAACAAACTTACTAAACTCTCAATCAATACTGGGAGGATATGGGATACCACCAAGTTGATCACAATTCCTACCATATGAATCTCTTTCAAAATCTCCAGGAATCTTCACAGGTTTACTATTATCCACCTATTATTAGTATTGTAAATAGTTTATAAAAGTAAACAATTATTATATGAATTTTAGAATTTCAATAAAATATGATTCAATCTTTCCTCTTACCAGTTATGGAGATTAGTATTTGTTGCATATTAAAATCATCAATCAAAGACGGCTGTTTCGTCCTGGTACGGGACTCATCAGTGGCAGTGCACATCCACGACTCATGCATCTCGTAGGTCCTGAGTTCGTCCCATACCAGGACGAAACGGCCATCCGGTGCTTCCAAGCTTCTATAATGGTGGTCTAACAATGATTGATTGATGATTTCAATGTTCAATGATCAATCTTATTCGATAAATGTGCATTCTGTTTGAATTGGCTCAGTACAAGTTTTTTGTTGAATCAGTAGAATCCAAAACAAGTGTTTCGCACTATCCCAGGACTCATCAGTTGAATCTTGGAGTTTATATTCACTTCAGAATTCAAACTCTCAATGCCTTTCATTTCAAATATTAGCGCATTATCCATTTAGCTACACTGAATTTATTTGTTGATCACTATATTCACTTGTTTTATCGGGTTCATTCAAACCATCACATGTATTGAATTAAAGTTTATTTTATTACTTAAACTAAAATCATTATCATTCAAACAAAGGTCATTCAAAATTCACAAAACTTGACTTTCTATCAACTGTAATTTGTATTTCTCTCTCTCTCTCTCTAACAATTACAACAAGAACAACATGTACCTTTACTTTTTAAAAACACAATCAATAATTCTTCATTTTGGTCATATTGAATAGAAATGTCGATAAATCGTTGACATGAACTTCTTATACAAAAAGAATAAATCTTAATTTTCAAAAAATTAAAAACAATATACATTTCCAGTAAATCAGCAATAATTCAATCAATATAGTAGGAAAACACTGTTGTAATGACGTACTGTATCACAACATCATGTGTTCCGCTAATTTATTTAAGTATTTTTTTAAAATATGACCTTGAAATATGCACTATTATAAGTGTCCAATAAGAATGATTGAATTTAATCTATACAAAAATTTATTTATTCAGAAGTTCAACTTTTTTCTATATTGACCATGTATTTATTTCTTTAAGTGTTCTATGAAGAAATTGTGTATTGGTATTTGTCATTGAGATCGTTGATAGTTAAATACTCTAAAACACTAGATATATTAAAGTGTCAAGCCTTGAACAAATGTAAACTAATACAATTTTGGATATAATATATGTATTGTGATTAGTGATGTGTTTGTTGGGGGACGTTAAATCTCCCAGAACTCCTAATTTTGGATTTTATGTTTTCGAGCATGGGCTAGTCAGTTGACCTTGAGATTACATTTTCCACCCGGAAAATCCTTGAATGTCATTGGTTGATGTATGTATTATTTTAGTACGCTATTTTTGTAGCTCTCCCAAGGACCTTCCTATCTTGTATATAAATAAACGCGATTAGTGTGCTTGTCAAGACTTCTTCTTCTAATTAGTGGGGGCCTTGGGACGCTCAGATTAGAGTAGCCTATCGTGTCACTGGATCACTTGTCTTAGCTCTCGATTATCGACTAAGGTGAACTCGTAATAGCATTCAAGCATATCAATTGACGAGCATGACATGGTGGAATCCGAAAAAGGGTTGTTCATCTTATTAGAGATAGATTAACTGGAGAAATCCTAATGTTGGTGTTCATACTTGAAGTAGAAGTTAGTATCAGTCGCCTTAACTGTTAATCCATAATTTACTGAGTTTACTGAGTTTACATACAGTTACATAATTCGTTTAATAAATATACTGTTTATATGGTTATATTAAGCTCGTCACTAGGTATGCTTGAAACTATTACGGGTTCCCCTTAGTCGATAAACGAGAACGAGACAATGAACCAGCGTCCAGGTAGGCTACCCTGATCCGTTGACTAACGAAACGTCTTGATATAGCATAGAAAGTATATTCTACAAACAACCAGTCAGCACAATGATCTCAAGCATACAAATCGCGTTCATTTATACATCATAGAAACGTCCTTGGAAGAGTCATAAAAATAGCACACAAAAATAACACAACAACCAATCACAGCCAAGGATTTTCCTGATGGGAAATATGATCTCAATGTCAACTGATCAGCTCGTGAATAAAATCCAAAATTAAGACATTGATCAAGTAGTGAGTTCTGGGGATCTAACATCCCCAACAAGTTAATAATAGTAAGGATTTCTTACTTGCATACACTTTAATTAATGGAATATTTAATAAGTTGATTTATATAAACAAAGAATTTTTTTAAAACATTATCAAATTTATCATTTGAATTGGTGAATACTTGTCGTCATCTTATTGAGAATAGTTTTTTTAAAAAACAAACAAACAGTAGATTTAATTTGAATATGAAAAAATGATCAAGTGCGAATGAATGAATGTATATGTCACCACTCTCTATGAGATAATAATTGATTTCATGTTAAATTTATCATATATAAAGTGTTCATTCACAAAAATGATAAGCATTATTATACAGAAAAAGATGGGTTGCTATTTTTGTTGAAACTTATTTATCACCGTTGGATTCCTGCCCAGTGGTCCAATGGTTAGGCGATCGCGCACAATACCGAAAGTCCCGGGTTCGAAACCTGCCAGGAGCAGGAGTCGTGGATGTGCACTGCCACTGATGAGTCAGTCCCATACCAGGACGAAACGGCCGTCTTTCAATGCTTCCAGGTTTCTAATGGTGGTCTAGTAACAATGATTGATTGATGATTTCAAATGTGAAAAAAAGAACACAAACCTCCAAAACACTGCCCCAAAACTTATCACTGTGATAATTAGAAATTTTGTAGAGTTATATTTTATATGTTACTTTGAGTAAACATATATATCCTTTCCAGCTACTCAACTGGTAGGAATAAATATCTATTGATGATAGGGTTTTAATTATTAAATTCTCAAACTATTAATTTTTCATCAGGTAGTCTATTGAAATCGGACTAGTAGTTTTAACGAGTTTGACATGCAATAAGTATTAAATAAAAAAATGTTGATACATATATATATTATAATAAAACAATATTTTTGCACAATGAAATCATGGATGAATCATCGCTAGACCACCATTAAAAGGCCAGAACCACTAGATGACCGTCAAGTCTTGATGCTCGAAAGATTCAAACGCAGGACCTTCGGTCTTGCATGCGAACGTTTAACCTCTGGACCACTGAGCTGGTATCTAACGGTGTTAATGTCTAACTCTGATCAATCTAAAGATTTTGTGCAACCTCACGTATTTGTGTTTGATAGTTACTGCCTACACATGACAAGGTTGAACTCTCAACTGATCACATCTTCGCACTACAACTCCGAGAAGCTAGTCACTAGTGAGCACAAATGTTGATTTTGCATTATAATATTATGAATGGCTGAGATCGCGCAAAATCCCTAGATTGATCAAAGTTAGGCATTAATACCGTTGGATGGCGGTTCTGTGGTGCAATACCGATAGTCCTGGGTTCGAATCCCGCGAATGATCGATGCGCACTGCTGATGAATCGTATGCCAGAATATGACGTCCACCCAGTACCTCCAGGTTTCTAATGGTGGTTTAACAATGATTGACTGATGATTTCATTGAGTAAAAACATACTAATCTCCATAGCTCTAGTTGAAAAGAGCAAATCATTTTTAAATTGTTTATACGTACAATTTTAAATTGTAAACATAAAAAAAAACTTACTGCTGGTAGATTACGCATCATATTCACATAATCCGATAATCGTTCTTCAAATCCTGGTGCGAACATTTTAGGATTAATGGCTAGAAATGATTGACCCTGTTAATAATTAAAAAATAAGACACCATAAATTGTAAGGCAATTTTCAAAATTTTATTTTATCAAAACAGAAAAAAGGAACCAAAAAAGACTTTTTGTAAATATAATTTAATATTTTGTGTAAAAATACTTCTTTTTAAAAAGAAATAAATCCAGAGCTTTTGTATATCAAATATACAGACATTTTTAGAGATTGAGCAAAATGTACATACATTCTCCTTCTAACAAACTATACCAAATACTAGTAAAATAGACTTATGACAAGGAGAAACAAGGTATTTCAAAAAGAAAGTCCATATAAATAGTGTACTGTAGCTTATAATACACTATTTACCTAATTCTCTTCTCTCTATAAACAAAACGATACTCGTTTAGTACTTTCATCAGTAGAGAGCGTACAACTTTAGTTTTAAAATGTACTATAATTCATATTTTATATATATAAAGTATACACTCATTGTTGTTAGGACACAAATACTACGTAAGGATGGCAAATAAATTGATGAAGTGATGAATTTTCATCATTTAAAGTGGTTGCGACATGTGTGCGTCGTCGAGTGATATTATGTTATGTAGGAGTAGGATGGAAGATAGCTAGGGGCGGAAAAACCAAAACATGACACAAATCCATGAAGTCACTGACAAGTGGATTGAGTCATGTTGGTAAGTGTAGACATAATAGTAATCGACGATGAAACACTTTGAATGACATAGCTCGAAACCGTTTGCAATAGCGTAGTCAGTCAGTTGCAGCGTAGAACTTTGTACGTAAGTAAATCAGTTCATGTTGCCAATTCAATTCAAATCCAATAGTAGAAGAGGTAAAGGTATTGGAAGTAATCGGAGAGGTTAGGATTAGAAGATATTATTCAAGAAGTATGATTTAATGAGATGAGGTTAGAAAGACAAAGGTAGATGTGTTGACGAATCCAGAAGATTAGGATTTGAGAGAGTACAAAGAATAAATGCACCAGCACCATTGCGAACGATTTTGAGCCATGTCATTCAGGGTATCTGACCATCGATTATTATCATCTCGCGGACCCCAACCAGGTAATCGACAATTACCGACATGGCTAAGTCCACTCGTCAATAATTTCATGGATTTCTGCCATGTTTTGGTTTGGCCACCCCTAACTTTCTTCCAACCTATTCCTACACTACAAAACAAAGCTCGTCAAGGCAGTCGGTGGTTAGGCATACGTAACACATGTCCCAACCACCTCAACTGATGAAGTTTCACCAATTCATCGATTGATCTGCCATTCTTACCTAGCACCCGATTCCTAATAACAACGTTGCTCACTCGGTTGTCCTAGGATATCCGAGCAATGCTTCGAAGACGCCTATGATCGAAAACCAGTAGCCTACGAATATCTTCTACTCTCACTGGCCATGTTTCACAGCCGTAAAGTAAGACGGAGCGAACTACTGCGCAGTACATCATTGTTATACAATATAAATGATTTCAACTTAATTTAAACATACTACTGAATAATTTTGAAGAAAATAATAAAGAAATTAGTTAATTTCAATACTTTGTTTTCAATAGATATTATGTGAATTAGTTCTTTTTTAAATAATACACATTACGTCATCACTCATTGACATATTTTTATTTTAAGAAATCAATTTTTTTAAAAAACGAACCAAATAGCACATTTACAATCTATTTTTATTCTATAATATTTATTATAAGTGAATTGTTTTCAACTGCATGCACTCATCCATTGAGAACTTGGTTAATGCAATAGCAATGTTTAAAACTTGTGGTTAATAAAAAACAAACATTCGATCATCAAATACCACTCACTCTATTGATCATTTTTTGTCATTACTTTATATTTTTTTTTAAAAAAAAATTCGATTAGTTTGTACATACAACTACTCAACTACGTGTCATCCATTTTAACTATTGACTATTTGCCTATACTTGATTTAAATTTAATTACTCAATTTAATCATTAAAGAAATATGATTGTATATATAAGTGAAATTTTTGTTTGATTCATGTAATGATCATCTTTTAATGTGATCACTGTTGTTTTACATTGAAATTGTGGATCAGTACTTAATGTTCAGATGTCAGATGCGACGTAGAACTTCGTACGTACGTAAGTACATCAGTTCATGTTGCCATACCACATCAGCACAGAGATGTAATTGTCAATTTAAAATCCAATAGTAGTAGAGGAGGTAGCAAAAGGTATTAGAAGTAATCGAAGAGGTTAGGATTAGAAGATATTATTCAAGAAGTATGATTTAATGAGAAAAGTTTAGAAAGACAAAACTAGAGGTGTTAAAGAATCCAGAAGATTAGGATTTGAGAGAACACAAAGAATAAATGCACCGGCGCCATTGCGAACGATTTTAATGTTAGACCACCGTTATAAACCTGGAGGCATTTGATAGCTTGTAAAGTCCAAATATCAGACTCATGAGCAGTACGTATCTAGTACAACCCTCACTTGCGTGAATCGAACACAGCAACGTCGGTATTACACACGAGCGCTTAACCTCTAAACCACAAAGCCAGCATCCAACGATGTGAATGTCCAACTTTGATCAATCTACGGATTTTGCACAACCTCATCGTCTATCTTCTCAGTGAGGAATTTTGCATACGCCAGACAGGGTTGATGTCCAATAGTTATGGCTTCTGAGATATTGATTTTATCTTTTAAAAAATTCATTGTATTTTTTGAATATAAATCTTATTGACTAGTAAGTATATTTACAATTTGAAATTAAAATCAATAAGACATTGAATAATTTAAGTTTTATTTTTTTGAAAAAAATATAGTAGTTCTGGTTAAGTGTGAAGTTAAAAGACATAACTTTTTTAGAATAGTTCAAGTTTTGTTGTCTTAACATACAAGTCACTAATGAATTCAAAAAACAAGTAAACATATGCAAACAAATACACTTTGAACACCATCATTTAGTAAATATTATTCACAACATCATGTTTTAAATTATAGTAGTGATTAACTAGCTTGAAAATAAAATATCTATCAGTTGATAAGTTCATTAAAAAAAGTCATTGATAGATGGAGTACAATGGCTTGCATATATCGTTTTATATCATAACTAACACACACATAGTTGTCCTAAGAATAATTATCTGATCTATAAAAAGAAATAGTGCAACATTCTTAATGTAAAACTTAATATACGTATACACATAAATATCAATTATTTGGTATATGATAAACCTACTTACTTACTTACGTACGCTTGTTATCCCCAATGGAGAGAATAGGCCGCCCACTAGTTTTCTCTAACCAATTCCATCCTCGACTTCCCTTTCCAGTTCTGTCCAATTTTTGTTCATTCTTCTCATGTCTTTCTCTATTTCTCGGCGTAATGTGTTCTTTGGCCTTCCTCTTTTCCTTTTACCTTGAGGGTTCCAAGTGAGGGCTTGTCTTGTGACACAGTTAGGTGCTTTTCGTAGTGTGTGTCCTATCCACTTCCACCGCTTCTTCCTGATTTCCTCCTCCACTCGAATCTGGTTTGTTCTCTCCCAAAGTAAGTTGTTGCTGATAGTGTCTGGCCAACGTATCTGAAGTATTTTGCGTAGACAACTATTCATAAATACTTGTATCCTCTGGATGATGGCTTTGATAGTTCTCCAAGTTTCCGCCTCATACAGTAGAGCTGTTTTGACGTTTGTATTGAAAATTCTGACTTCGGTGTTTGTTGACGGTTGTTTTGGAGTTCTAAATGTTGTTCGATTGTATAAATGCAGCCCTTGCTTTGCCGATCCGCGCCCTCACATCTGCATCGGATCCACATTGGTTGTCGATGATGCTGGCAAGATATGTTGAGGTGTTAACGTCCTCTAAAGAATGTCCGACAAGAGTGATTTGGTTGGCGCATGTTCAGTTGTGTCGTAGAATATTGCCTTTCCCTTTATGTATGATGAGGTCTGCTGATGATATTGCTGCTGCACTGGTTGTCTTCTCTTACATTTGTTATTGCGTGTGTGATAGAAGAGCCAGGTCATCTGAGAAGCCTAAATCGTCCAGCTGCATCCTAGCTATCCGTCGAGTACCGTGCTTTCTTTCAGATGTTGACGTCTTCATAATCCAGTTGATCACCAGAAGAAAGAGAAAGAGTGAGAGTAAGCAACCTTGCCTGACACCGGTCTTCACCTCAAACGAGTTTGTCAGCTGACTTCCGTGCACGATTTTGCAGTTTAATCCATCATAAGAATTCCGTATGATGTTGACTATCTTCTCAGACACGCTATAGTGTTGAAGGAGCCTTCATAGTATTGTCCTGTCCACGCTATCGAATGCTTTCTCATAGTCAATTAAGTTGATGTAGAGTGGTGAGTTCCATTCTATTGATTGCCCCACAATGATCCGTAATGTTGTAATTTGGTCAGTACACGATCGATCCTTACAAAATCCAGCCTGTTGATCTCGAAGTTGGGCGTCTACGAAGTCCTTCATTCTGTTTAACAATACCCTGTTGAAGACTTTGCCAAATGTATTTTACATGATAAAAGGCATTACAAATATAAATAATATGAACTAGAAATTTTATTTTCTATTTTTTAAACCTACCAAATTAGCTGGTTTATCAGTTGACATCCATCGACGAATATTTGCTCCATATGCAGCATTTGCAATAATTCCGCATAAAATTTCAACAAACATTCCTAAACCGTAACCTTTATAGCCACCTTGTTTAAGGTTTTGATAGAAGAAAATAATGAAGATAAAGATGAAATTGATTTTGTTTTTAGAAGTATAAGTTATTTTGTTTATTCAGATGAAATAATTAAAATGGAGAAATTCTCAAGTATGACCTTGTTCATATCAATTAAAAGTATAGATTCACCCTCAATAGAACCGAGGAGACCGCCCACGTGTCAATACTCCAACGTGAACAGTACAGCTCAGTCCTGTGGCGCTACCAACACACAAGTACCTGATACCCTGGTGAACCATTCACACCATTTATATACACACCAATACATATGGTGATTATTTCCGACCCATGATTATGTCATTTAGTATGCACAGCATGAACAGACCAATGTGACCCATTCCGCTTACATGACTGTTAAACTCATTATTACTAGCAATGGTGATATGCTATACAGCATCCCAATGACAATGGTCCTTGGGAACGTTGCAAGACAACCACCATTATCAATGAAATCGGTTGCCCTGCAAACCATGGACTGTTAGCAAAACTTTCCCGAAGTAATGTTAAACCAGACACAATATTCATCATAACGAACGTCTAGTCTCATAAGAAACCTTCAGCTCTATATAGCAATATAGCTTAAAAGTAGCTGAATAAGAAATATTTCCAGCTACTAGAAGTGATACATTGGAACAGTCACAAATTGGTCAAATGATACGTGCACGCGAATGGCCAAAAGAAACTTGCATTTCTAAGAAATAAGGCATACAGCTTTGGTGCTATAATTTCCTAAGAGACGTCTTCTATTTGACTAGTCAATAAAGTATTCCTTCTTACACTTGGTCTTCTCACTCATGTAGCCGGTTGGGCAAGCTTAGGTAGTAAATATGGAAATTGAGCATCACATAACACAACCAGACGACTGACCAGTATCTGTAACATTCAAAACTTTTACTGTTTACCTTTACAGCTAGCTAGACGTTAGTTAGAGCTCAGCTATTACAGGTTTTCATGAACCTCTTAACTATTTTTTTTTCATTTTTATTGTACGAACAGTGACTAATAGGAAATAATACTGCATGAACCTTATAAATTATCATTTTTGTTTTAAATCCAAAAAGTCTAAAGCAACAATAAACATGTAATTTATTTCATGTTATTGTTAGAAATAAAAAGTTCCCAATGAGATAAAACTAAAGACTAAATCTAAATTGTAAATAACTTTATTTACATTATAAAATACTATTTCTGTAGAATACAACCTTTTTCAATATTTTAATATGTGTTGTGGTGGTGTTTCGTTCTCTGAGCTGGTTGTTTTGGTTGTGGAGCTTTCATTGTTCTTCTGAACAACATCCTCAGCACAAACTTCAGATAGAAGTGAAGCATTCAAATTTCTACACGTTTGACCTGTAGCTTATTCTGCTAACCTCGATCTTGATTGGTTGTTGTTGACCTTAACGTGGAGAAATCTGAATGCATCAATTCTATCTGAAGTTTGTGCTGATGATGCTGTTCAGAAGAACAATGAAAGCTCCACAACCAAAACAACCAGCTCAGAGAACGAAACACCACCACAATCATCCACCTGAGCTACAAGTTTTCCCCACCGTCTCAGTATGTGTTGTTACGGGTATGAGAGTGGATGTTACTGCCCGGCTGCCCACATCGTGGAAGGGTGTTTCTTGAGGAACCTAAAAAGGAAATCGTATTGGAGGTGGTCATGGCAACCTGGGTGCGTGACCACAGAGCCAAACGGATAGCTGCTTAAGACCGGTTACTCACAGTCTTTTTATAAGAAGTCTTTAAAGTGTTAGCTCTGCTCTTTTTATAAAAAGCCTTACCGCCGGAGACTGAAATCCGTCAAGTAATGTGAGGTGTGATATTTTTAGGATCAAACTTGTCTAACCCCTTCCTTCATTGTAAGAAAGCCGCATCACCGCAGATGCTGGTTTTCTGAGGAAAACAACTTACTGCTGTCACACCCATCTAGTCAGCAGTACGACCGCCCTGACGATATGCAAACCCGAACACCAAGCTAGGGTAGCAGCTACGGTCAGGCAATATTTTAATATATGATTATTTGGTGAAGCTGAAAATCAACTTTCAATTTAGGAACTATAACTTTTTGCCAAGAAACAATTACATCTTCATGTTTTGAAAAAGTTTAAGTGATGATCACATAATCGATGAGCAGAGTAACTTTGAAATATGACTTTGTGTAAATTTTCTAGATATTTAATCAAATTCTGTTTACTTTTTAAAGCATTTTTCGAATCGCTTCTATGTTTTTTTCGTGAAGTGATGGTTTATTGAGTTAAGATTTTAAGCTGTACTAACTTTTTTTCCCGCGTTATTAATTGAACTAGAGAGAACTTATTAGGCTAAACTAAATCTCAAGGTCAGAAGCGTAGGTGAGTCATAGTCATTAAGTGAATTGGTTTATTCGACGGGTTATCACCCACATTCTCACGTTTGGTTTCAGTCTGTTACTAATAAATTTAATAATTCGGGATATCTATATATTTAAAAGAAAAAGAGGTTATAAGGAATTTGGAAGCCTATCATTTGGAGGAAGAAAAAGAATGATGAATGTGCTTCAGTGTAAACGATTTTGAGCCACGTCATTCAAAGTCTGTAACCACTGGTTACGATTACCACGCGGATCACAACCAAGCAAGTAGCCTACACCTACTTACAACGCTTTGTCCAGTTTTCAGTGACTTCATGGATTTTTACTATGTTTTGGTTGTGCGCTCCTAGATTTTTCCAAGCCTACTCCTACAATCACAAAACATTGTTCGTGGAGGTAGTCGTTGTTGGGCATACTTAAAAACATGTCCCAACCACATCAACTGATGAAGAATCACTATTCGTTACTTGATTTACCATCTTTATCTAGTACACTATTCCTAACACCAGCATTGCTTACTCAGTGGTCCCAGGATACCAGAACATTGCTTGGAAGACACCTGTGATGGAATACTAATAGGCTACGAATATCCTTTATTCTTAATGGCCATGTTTCACAGTCGTAGAGTAGAACGGAGAGAATTTCTGTGCAACGAACTCATCCTTTGGATAGCAGACAGATATATGGCCTACACGCAAATGAGCAGAAGCCAATCAAGCTGATGATACTCACAGGATAAATGAAGTGACCGACAAACTAAACTACTTCACTTCCCATCAATAGTTGAGGAGTTGATGCAAACTAGTACGGAACCAATATTATGCATTTTGAGGGAGAGAGTCGCATCCCAAACGTGCTAGTATTGTTACACTTTTGTACTATATTGAATGATGAGCTCATTTCTAGTTTATTCTTTGTTCACTTAATGAAAATTCATCAAGTTTCAAGTAAATTTAACTACCTCTCGTTTACTGTCAGAGATAAACTCGTAATAGTTCAAGTGTATCAATTGATGTGTTTACATGCATGCGTAACAAACACAGAGGATAATTCAGAATTAGTGTTATTTCCAGTCACAGTGAATATGCCATTCATAAATATTTAAATTATAAAAGCCATTTTTATATGATGTGAAGTATTTTCCATCTTCCGGACTAGTATACCAATTACAAATAACTGTACAGGCGGAGGATATACATACATACATACCGTATGTATGTGTACTTTCAGTTACATTTAATTAAATAGTTAATCTCTTAACATTTAAAAGTTCACAATAATAATCAACAACGACTATAAAAAAATCTAATTAATCAATAAAGATCATGTGTGTAAAGTTTCAGGGTGCTATTTGATTGGCTGAATAGAGATTAACTATGATGTAAGGGATATTTGTACGTGAAATTTCTGTTTAATGAATCATGATATGATTTATATCAATCAGTGAGAGGAAAGGTTTGAATTATCTCGTTACTTGATATAATTGACCGAAATTAATCAGTCTCTGTCGACATATGTGGGTTGGTTGGACATAGCTATTATAACATCAAGTATATAGGATGAAATTGTGACTGATAGGGAAATCTAAAGAATAGGTGTTTTATCTTATTTGAAACCGGTCATCAAGCGATATCAACATACAAATTTTGATATTTATACCGGGGAATCGAACCCAGTAGTACCACCTTTCATTTCTATCCACTGAGCTACTATTGAGTTCAGATAGAAGCTACATTGGGTTGAAGACACAAGTCTTAAATCGGAGCAAAACAAGTGTCTTAGATTCCATTTCTAACCAACACACTCTTAACGGTTAGTTTACTTCAGACACAATGATTTTTTTAAATCTATTATTCATGCTTATAGGACTAGTATAATTTCAATAAACGAAAGATTATTATTAACCAGTTGACTTACTATTTTCTTCTTCACCGCCCAAAGGCATTAAACCACCCTTTGTAACAACTACATTTGGATCAACACATGTCTAAATAATTTCAAAGAGAGAAAAAAGGTGAATTCAGGAAAAAGAAAAACTACAAAAACGATGAAATAAGAAGAGTAGTAAAACTAGGCATGTGTGATAACTATTTTATGATTTTGAGTTTTTTTTAAGTTTATAACTCTGCCTGGAGCCCTTCTGGGGTTCCTGTTGGCCCAAGCGCGGATAGAGGAGGGTCGAGTGCGGGCGGGGTTAGCAGTTCCACCCCATAGAAAACCAACTTGCTAAAAAAATAATGCCAATCATAAAAGAAATAAGTCGCTGGTCATCAGGCAGCTTATGCTGCTGCTCCATCAGAGGTAATAGGTGTAAGTCAGTCAGTAAGTAAGTAAGTCAATTTTGAATAATGCTTATTTATAACGTATGTATGACTACTTTCTGTTTATTGGGTAGAAAGCATAAAAAGTACTTTACTAATTAGTACATATTTTTGAAACATAAAAGTGTGTATCCAAATAAAATAGAAGGCTAAATACTGTCATTTGTATAATGAAGTGAAATAATGACACACTGGATTTAGTTTTTTGCTAAAATTAAACAGCATAGAATGAATTGAATCTTCACGACCTATTACATTTGATTAACGTTCAAAATGGCAAATCAAGTTACTTCATTGCGACCGATTTGGAACCATGTCATCTTAGTTAAGGAAAAAAACGATGCGGACCGTAAATAAATAAATCTTTTGTGCATTAATCATCAGATGTCATGCTATCAATATCCAGTCACTTAATTAACTTATCCCAACGCCGCCTAGGACCTGATGAAATCGTAAGCCTTCTTTTTAAAAAAAATGTCTTGACATCCTGTCATCCATTCACAAAAAATCTTTAATAGAATCCTTCACAACAAATTTTAAACCAAAAAAAGTTGGAGAATGATAATTCCGATCCAAAAGAAAGTATTTAGTTATAAGACAGACAGATACAACGCAGAACTTCGTACGTAAGTACATCAGTTCAGGTTGCCATGCCCCATCAGCACAGAGACGCAACTGTAAGTTCAAATCCAAGAGTGATAGCAATAATAGAAGTAACGGAGCAGTAATGGAGAAGATTAGGGAGCGAAGATTTGATTCGAAAAGTATAATTCAGTAAGATAAATTTAGAAGGAGAAAGGTAGAGATTATGAGGAATGCAGAAGCTTAGAATTAGAGAGAACACAAAAAGTGGATGCACCTGCCCCATTGCAAACGATTCTGAGCCAGCATTGCTTATACGGTCGTCCCAGGATACACGATCAATGCTTCAGATACACCTCTGATCGAAGACGAGTAGCCTACGGAAGTCCTCTACTCTTAACGGCCAAGTCTCGCATCCCTACAGTAGGACGGAGCGAACTGTTGCACAGTACACTCGTTCTTTAGTCCGCAAACGGATATCTTGCCTGCGCCATAGGTGACTCAGGTTGGCGAAAACCAATCAAGCCTTCTGTATCTGAGCTGAGATTTCGTCAGTCACCAGACCATCAGCACTGATGAGATCTAGTTATAAGAATGTAAAATTTAGAACTGAAGAATGAATAAACATTAAAAATAACGAATCGTTTATCGTTTTTTTGACGAGTTCCATCTAGGGTTTACAATTAATTAGTTCACTATTATGATGTCACATAAATGAGAATAGTTTTTTTACACATTTTTGAAACCATGAATCGATCAATGTTAGACCACCATAAGAAACCTGGAAGCATTGAAAGACGGCCGTTTCGTCCTAGCATGGGACTCATCAGTGGCAGTGCGCATTCACGACTCCTGCACCCGCAGGATTCGAACCCAGGACCTTCGGGATTGTGCGCGAACGCCTAACCAGTAGATTTTTTTCTAAGAAAGCTCATTCATTTTATGTAGAAAATGTATGAAATTATTGAAAATTAAATATTTTTTTAAAAAACAAACAAACAAACATAGAATCATGTGACTTACTTTACCATCAGCATCAGCACCCCATCCTTTAGGTATTTGAACGTTTCTTCTTCGACACATTTCAATCTTTTTTTTAAAAAAAAGAATTTTAAACAAACAATTCAACTAGACAAATAATAATCTTGATAAATTTAATTTGATTCATGTTCAAAAGACATGAAGAAAATATGATTTCAGAATAAAGAATAAGGTTATATAAAAACTGGAAATCTTAAAGCAGACAAATTAGTAAAATCTATTTTGCTTCATTGCGACTGACTGTGAACCATGTTGTCGAATTTCTCCTAACGCGTTGGCGACAAAAAAATATCCACAAGTATGAAATAGGATTTGTATGCCAGTCTTCACTGTGACTGATGTCCGGAAATGTCTCCAGTCACTTAACTAGTCTCAATGTCTACGACCTCAGTCAGTCAGCTACAACATAAAACTTCGTACGCACGAACATAAATCACTTCAAGTTGCCATAACATATTAGCATGGAGATGTAATTGTCACTTCAAATACAATAGTAGTAGAGGTAGTAGAAGCGTTAGGAGTAATCGGAAACTTTAGGATTCGACAATATTATTCAAGAATTAGAATCTAGTGAAATCAACTTAAAAAGAAAAAGATAAAGGTGATGAGGAATTTAGAAGGTTAGTATTTGAGAGAACACAAAGAGTGGATGCCCCTGCGCCATTGCAAACGGTTTTGAGCCATATCATTCAAGGTCCCTAACCATCGATTACTATCATCTCGCGGGCCCCAACCAGTTCAGTTAGTCGACACCTAACAACATGGCTCAGTCCACTTGTCAGTGAATTCATAGATTTGTGCCATGATTTGACTTGGACGCTCATGTCTACGTCCTGATGAAATCGCAAGCCTTCTTTTCAGGAAATGCACTGACATTCTGTCAACCATTCACGAAAATCTTTCATAGAATCCTTCACAACAAATTTTATACCAAAAATGTACTGAATGCTAAAAATAATTCCGATTCAAAAGAAAGTATCTAGTTATAAGAATGTAAAATTTAGAACTAGAATAGTTGTTTCAACTTTTCTTAAAACAATGGAAAAACTTTTGCCACTCCAATTTCAACCTACATTCAAAGAATAAATAGAATGTTCTGTATAAATTTGCTTACAAATGTAAAAAGGTACACCTTAAATGCTGTTGTTGTCCTGCATTATGTATAATACAGTGTTCAGATTAGGAATGAGTAAGAAATATGTTTGATACTCATTTCTAGATCATTCTTCTGCCTTAGAATCTTTAGCAAGACCACGACTACTGAACAAGCCTGACAGCTCTTACCTCTCTTGAAGAGAATAATAGACTGTGTTTGAAGTAAATTGTCCAGCGTCTTCACCGAATCAAGTAGGTGTGTCAATTGGAAGTGTTCTTTTTTCTCATTTTCTCTAGATGTTCTACCATATTCTACAGAAAAACTTCTGTTAAGTATGCAGACGATCTCACTGTATGTATACCGATTTCTGCCGCATCACATCCCCCCGGAAATGAATGAGTTTTAGTTACTCATTGAACAATGGTCTGTCGTTAATAGTCTCATGCTTAATCTTTCAAAACGTCAAGCCGTTAACCTTAACCTGAAACATGATCAGGACTTAAACACTCTACTGGAATCTAATGACGTTTGTACTTTTGGAGATTCAATGATAACAACAATATCAAAGGTCATTTATCTTGGTGCAAGTTTTTATTCCGATCTCTCTTGGTCTTTTCATGTTTTACTGATATCGAATCTAGGTTTTCCGTTTGATTTATTATACAAAGAGGCTACATACTTTTTGGCATTACTCAACATTTACTTTTACGCTTTCTAAACTCTGGCATACTACCTATTATCGTTTACCGCTTCCCATTATTAAAGAAAGATTGCTAATATTGTTATTTTAAAGTATTTAGGACATTTATCAAGTAAGAAGAGGGCTATAGACTAGAGAAAGAAAACTTACTTTACCCAAAGCTACTGCACTTGTAGCCATATCCAACACAAAATGATCGTCAGGACTTTTACCAGGTGCTGCTAACGTAATTGGATTTGTACCGACAGCTAACTGTTTGTTGTGAAAATATAGAAAAAACATTCATTAATTAATAAATAATAAGGAGAGAAAAGACAATTATAAGACACAATTTGAAGAGTTTTTTAAATCCCATATCGAAATTTCTGATTTATCGATCGATGCTCATTTCGAATATCTCTATTGCTAACTGAATCTTCTTGTTTTATCCACTTTAGGTAAGGGAAATTGGTTGGTATTGTTCATAGCTCTCAAATAAGACATAAGGATATCTTGATATGCAAATATTTTAACGCTCTGAAATTTCTCCAGAGTACACCAGATATTGTGATCTTCAAACCTAACACGGGGTTCTGAGGTAGTTGCTGTGAATAAAGAAGAGATGTTATCTATTCCTCGTGAAGAGAGGAAATTCTAGACGGATGTTCCGTCGAATAGTGAGTGATGTTAGAACATCGGAATCCAGCGTAAACTTCAATCTAATGAAGCTCTTATATTACTTTTTTACACCAATCTTAACACTCTTTCACACCCTCCTTTTTTTACCCCCCGAATCATCTATCTCCTTCTCATCCTCTTCTCCCCTTCTTCATACTTCCTACATCCTTTCCTTTACCTCCTCCCCTCCCCCTCTCCTCCCTTTCCCCACACCCTCTGTCTCTCTCTCTCATCCTCTCCCTTCTCCCCCCTGTTTTTTTTACTTGATTCATATGTCTTTGCGTAACAAGTATCTTCTCTCCTCTCGCATGTTTTTTTTTGGTTTTCTGTTTGGGAGGGGGGGTGTGTTGTTTCGACACCGCACCCCTTTGTGAGGATTCAAAAGAAAAGGAGAAAGAGCAGTATGGAGTTCATTCTGGAGAGAGAGGAGACGTGTGCAACCGGTGGAGATCATTATCTACAGTCTTGTGTTGGCGCTCTTGAGCACCTATTCCCAAACAGATGTCCACGCGTTCGTCTCTTTTCTCTGTTATTGACTTCCTTTCCATTCCTCGTTTGTTGTGTTGGTGACTTGGTCAGGGTTCGGTTGCTCCACTAAGGTTGTTACAAGTTTAAACTTTTGAATTCCTCATCATCTCTTTCTTTCTCCTTCTAAAGTTATTTCACTGAATTATACTTTTCGAATTATATCTTCGAGCCCCTATTCTCCTACATTACTGCTAATACTTCTACTATCGCTACCACTATGTGATTTGACGTGATAGCTGCGTCTCTGTGCTGATGCAGTATTATAGCCTGAACTGATGTACGTACGTACGTACGTACGAAGTTCTACGTAGTAATAGACTGACTGACTAAATCTATGAATTCGGGGGTTCAGAACCCGTTAGTTTTTAGCATACTGAATTCCTCCTTGTTTACAAACTTCACTCTAAGGAGCTTCATTAGATTGAAGTTTACGCTGGATTCCGATGTTCTAACATCACTCACTATTCGACGGAACATCCGTCTAGAATTTCCTCCCTTCACGAGGAATAGATAACATCTCTTCTTTATTCACAGCAACTACCTCAGAACCCCGTGTCAGGTTTGAAGATCACAATATCTGGTGTACTCTGCAGAAATTTCAAAGCGTTAAAATATTTGCATATCAAGATATCCTTATGTCTTATTTGACAGCTATGAACAATATCAACCAATTTCCCTTACCTAAAGTGGATGAAACAAGAAGATTCAGTTAGCAATAGAGATATTCGAAATGAGCATCGATCGATAAATCAGAAATTTCGATATGGGATTTGAAAAACTCTTCAAATTATGTCTTATAATTGTCTTTTCTCTCCTTATTGTTTATTAATTAATGAATGTTTCTTCTATATTTTAACAACAAACAGTTAGCTGTCGGTACAAATCCAATTACGTTAGCAGCACCTGGTAAAAGTCCCGACAATCATTTTGTGTTGGATATGGCTACAAGTGCAGTAGCTTTGGGTAAAGTAAGTTTTCTTTCTCTAGTCTATAGCCCTCTTCTTACTTGATAAATGTCCTAAATACTTTAAAATATCAATATTAGCAATCTTTCCTTAATAATGGGAGGCGGTAAACGATAATAGGTAATATGCCAGAGTTTACAAAGCGTAAAAGTAAATGTTGAGTAATGCCAAAAAGTATGTAGCCTCTTTGTATAATAAATCAAACGAGAAACTTTATTCGATAACAGGAAAACTGAGAGATCGGAATAATAACTTGCACCAAGATAAATGACCTTTGATATTGTTGTTATCATTGAATCTTTAAAAGTACAAACGTCATTAGATTCCAGCAGAGTGTTTAAGTCCTGATCATGTTTCAAGTCAAGGTTAACAGCTTGACGTTTAGAAAGATTAAGCATGAGACTATTAGCGACAGACCATTGTTCAATGAGTAATGACTAGAACTCATTCATCTCCGGGGGGATGTGATGCGTCAGAAATCGGTATACATACAGTGAGATCATCCGCATACTTAAAAGAAGTTTTTCTGTAGAATATGGTAGAACATCTAGAGAAAATGAGAAAAAACAAACACTTCCAATTGACATACCTGCTTGATTCGGTGAAGACGCTGGACAATTTACTTCAAGTATAGTCTATTATTCTCTTTGAGAGAGGTAAGAGCTGATAGGCTTGTTCAGTAGTCGTAGTCTTGCTAAAGATTCTAAGGCAGACGAATGATCTAGAAATGCATATCAAACATATTTCTTACTCATTCCTAAGCTGAACACTGTATTATAATGCAAGACAACAGCAGCATTTAAGGTGTCCCTTTTACATTTGTAAGCAAATTTATACAGAACATTTTATTTATTCTTTTAATGTAAGTTGAAATTGGAGTGGCAAAAGTTTTTCTGTTGTGTTAAGAAAAGTTGAAACAACTACTCTAGTTCTAAATTTTACATTCTTATAACTAGATACTTTCTTTTGAATCGGAATTATTTTTAGCATTCTGCACATTTTTGGTAAAAAAATTTGTTGTGAAGGATTCTAATAAGGATTTTCGTGATTGGATGACAGAATGTCAGTGCATTTCCTGAAAAGAAGGCTTGCGATTTCATCAGGTCGTAGACATGAGTGTCCAAGTCAAATCATGGCTCAAATCTATGAAGTCACTGACAAATGGACTGAGCCATGTTGTTAGGTGTCGACTAACTGAACTGGTTGGGGCCCGCGAGATGATAGTAATCGATGGTTAGGGACCTTGAATGATATGGCTCAAAACCGTTTGCAGTGGCGCAGGTGTATCCACTCTTTGTGTTCTCTCAAATACTAACCTTCTAAATTCCTCATCACCGTTATCTTTTTCTTTTTAAGTTGATTTCACTAGATTCTACTTCTTGAATAATATTGTCGAACCCTGCTTACGCTTCTACTACCTCTACTACTATGGTATTTGAAGTGACAATTACATCTCCATGCTAATATGTTATGGCAACTTGAAGTGATTTATGTTCGTGCGTACGAAGTTCTATGTTGTAGCTGACTGACTGAGGTCGTAGACATTGAGACGAGTTAAGTGACTGGAGACATTTTCCGGACATTAGTCACAGTGAAGACTGGCATACAACTCCTTTTACATACTTGTGGATATAGTAAGCATGACATAAGATAAATAACGTACCTGATAATTTCCTCACCAACGCGTCAGGAGAAATTCGATAACATGGTTCACAGTCAGTCGCAATGAAGCAAAATAGATTTTACTAATTTGTCTGCTTTAAGATTTCCAGTTTTTATATAACCTTATTCTTTATTCTGAAATCACATTTTCTTCATGTCTTTTGAACGTGAATCAAATTAAATTTATCAAGATTATTATTTGTCTAGTTGGATTGTTTGTTTAAAATTCTTTTTTAAAAAAAAGATTGAAATGTGTCGAAGAAGAAACGTTCAAATACCTAAAGGATGGGGTGCTGATGCTGATGGTAAAGTAAGTCACATGATTCTATGTTTGTTTGTTTTTTTAAAAAATATTTAATTTTCAATAACTTCATACATTTTCTACATAGAATGAATGAGCTTTCTTAGAAAAAAATCTACTACTGGTTAAGCGTTCGCGCACAGTACCGAAGGTCCTGGGTTCGAATCCTGCGGGTGCAGGAGTCGTGGATACGCGCTGCCACTGATGAGTCCCCCACCAGGACGAAACGGTCGTCTTTCAGTGCTTCCAGGTTTCTAATGGTGATCTAACATTGATCGATTCATGGTTTCAAAAATGTGTAAAAAAATTATTCTCATTTATGACATCATAATAGTGAACTAATTAATTTGTAAGCCCTAGATGGAACTCGTCAAAAAAAACGATAAATGATTCGTTATTTTTAATGTTTATTCATTCTTCAGTTCTAAATTTTACATTCTTATAACTAGATCTCATCAGCGCTGATGGTCTGGTGACTGACGAAATCTCAGCTCAGATACAGAAGGCTTGATTGGTTTTTGCCAACCTGCGTCACCTATGGCGCAGGCAAGATATCCGTTTGCTGACTAAAGGACGAGTGTACTGTGCAACAGTTCACTCCGTCCTACTGTACGGATGCGAGACTTGGCCGTTAAGAGTAGAGGACTTCCGTAGGTTACTCGTCTTCTATCATGGGTGTATCTGAAGCATTGCTCGTGTATGCTGGGACGACCGTATAAGCAATGCTGGTTCAGAATCGTTTGCAATGGCACAGGTGCATCCACTCTTTGTGTTCTCTCTAATTCTAAGCTTCTGCATTCCTCATAATCTCTATCTTTTTTCTTCTAAATTTATCTTATCTGAATTATACTTCTCTAATCATATCTTCGCTCCCTAATCTTCTCCATTACTGCTAATCCTTCTATTATTGCTATCCCTCTTGGATTTGAACTGACAGTTGCGTCTCTGTGCTGACGTGGTATGGCAACGTGAACTGATGTACTTATGTACGAAGTTCTGCGTTGTATGTGTCTGTCTTATAACTAGATACTTTCTTTTGGATCAGAATTATCATTCTCCACCTTTTTTGGTTTAAAATTTGTTGTGAAGGATTCTATTAAAGACTTTTTGTGAATGAATGACAGGATTTCAAGACACTTTAAAAAGAACGCTTACGATTTCATCAGGTCCTAGGCGGCGTTGGGATAAGTTAAGCAAGTGACTGGATATTGGAAGCATGACATCTGATGATTAATGAATGCACAAAAGATTTATTTATTTGCGGTCCGCATCATTTTTTTTTCTTAACTAACATGACATGGTTCCAAATCGGTCGCAATGTGAAGTAACTTGATTTGCCATTTTGAACGTGAATCAAATGTAATAGGTCGTGAAGATTCAATTCATTCTATGCTGTTTAATTTTAGCAAAAAACTAAATCCAGTGTGTTATTATTTCACTTCATTATACAAATGACAGTATTTAGCCTTCTATTTTATTTGGATACACACTTTTATGTTTCAAAAATATGTACTAATTAGTAAAATACTTTTTATGCTTTTCTACCCAATAACAGAAAGTAGTCATACATACGTTATAAATAAGCATTATTCAAAATTGACTTACTTACTTACTGACTGACTTACACCTATTACCTCTGATGGAGCAGCAGCATAAGCTGCTTGCTGACCAGCGACTTATTTCTTTTATGATTGGCATTATTTTTTTAGCAAGTTGGTTTTCTACGGGGTGGAACTGCTAACCCCGCCCGCACTCGACCCCCCTCTATCCGCGCTTGGGGCCGACAGGAAACCCAGAAGGGCTCCAGGCAGAGTTATAAACTTAAAAAAAACTCAAAATCATAAAATAGTTATCACACATGCCTAGTTTTACTACTCTTCTTATTTCATCGTTTTTGTAGTTTTTCTTTTTCCTGAATTCACCTTTTTTCTCTCTTTGAAACTATTTAGACATGTGTTGATCCAAATGTAGTTGTTACGAAGGGTGGTTTAATGCCTTTGGGCGGTGAAGAAGAAAATAGTAAGTCAACTGGTTAATAATAATCTTTCGTTTATTGAAATTATACTAGTCCTATAAGCATGAATAAAATAGATTACAAAAATCATTGTATCTACTGAAGTAAACTATAAAGAGTGTGTTGGTTAGAAATAGACTTGTGTCTTCAACCCAATGTAGCTGCTATCTGAACTCAATAACTCAGTGGATAGAAATGAAAGGTGGTACTACTGGGTTCGATTCCCCAGTATAAATATCAAAATTTGTATGCTGATATCGCTTGATGACCGGTTTCAAATAAGATAAAACACCTATTCTCTAGATTTCCCTATCAGCCACAATTTCATCCTATATACTTAATGTTATATAATAGCTATGTCCAACCAATCCACATATGTCGTCGACAGAGACTGATTAATTTCGGTCAATTATATCAAGTAACGAGAAAATTCGAACCTTTCCTCTCACTGATATGAATCATATCATAATTCATTAAACAGAAATTTCTTACAAATATCTCTTACATCATAGTTAATCTCTATTCAGCCAATCAAATAGCACCCTGAAACTTTACACACATGATCTTTATTGATTAATTAGATTTTTTTTATAGTCGTTGTTGATTATTATTGTGAACTTTTAAATGTCAAGAGATTAACTGTTTAATTAAATGTAACTGAAAGTACACATACATACTGTATGTATGTGTATTCTCCGCCTGTACTAACTTTATTGTATTTATGATTATTCTTAATTGGCATACCAGTCCGGAAGATAGAAAATAGTTCACATCATATAAAAATTGCTTTTATAATTTAAATATTTATGAATGGCATATTCCCCGTGACTGGAAATAACACTAATTCTGAATTATCCTCTGTGTTTGTTACGCATACATGTAAACACATCAGTTGATGCGCTTGAACTATTACGAGTTTACCTATGTCAGTAAACGAGAGGTAGTTAAATTTACTTGAAACTTGATGAATTTTCATTAAGTGAACAAAGCATAAACTAGAAATGAGCTCATCATTCAATATAGTACAAAAGTGTAACAATACTAGCACGTTTGGGATGCGATTCTCTCTCTCAAAATGCATAATATTGGTTCTGTACCAGTTTGCATCAACTCCTCAACTATTGATGGGAAGTGAAGTAGTTGAGTTTGTCGGCCACTTCATTTATCATCAGCCCGATGTTTGATTAGATGTCACGGATACATAGGGCTCGATTGGCTTCTGCCCATTTGCATGTAGGCCATATATCTGTCTGCTATTCAAAGGATGAGTTCGTTGCACAGAAATTCTCTCGGTTCTATTTTACGACTGTGAAACATAGCCATTAAGGATTAAGGATATTCGTAGGTTATTAGTATTCCATCACAGGTGTCTTCCAAGCAATGTTCTGGTATCCTGGGACCACTGAGTAAACAATACTGGTGTTAGGAATAGTGTACTAGATAATAAAGATGGTAAATCAAATAATGAAATAGTGATTCATCATCAGTTGGTGTGGTTGGGACATGTTTTACGTATGCCTAACCAACGACTACCTCCACGAGCAATGTTTTGTGATTGTAGGAGTAGGCTGGGAAAAATCTAGGAGCGCACAAACCAAAAACATAGTAAAAATCCATGAAGTCACTGAAAACTGGACAAAGCGTTATAAGTAGGTGTGTAGGCTACTTGCTTGGTTGTGATCCGCGTGGTAATCGTAGCCAGTGGTTACAGACTTTGAATGACGTGGCTCAAAATCGCTTACACTGAAGCACATTCATTCATTCTTTTTCTTCCGCCAAATGATAGGCTTCCAAATTCCTTATAACCTCATTTTCTTTTAAATTATATAGATATCCCGAATTATCAAATTTATTAGTAAACAGACTGAAACCAACGTGAGAATGTGGG
Organism: Schistosoma turkestanicum; assembly: GCA_944470395.2. NCBI lineage: Eukaryota > Metazoa > Platyhelminthes > Trematoda > Strigeidida > Schistosomatidae > Schistosoma > Schistosoma turkestanicum. Next base: position 16,785,107 of record OX103971.1, read on the forward strand.
TGATAACCCGTCGAATAAACAATTCACTTAATGACTATGACTCACCTACGCTTCTGACCTTAAGATATTGTTTAGCCTAACAAGTCCTCTCTAGTTCAATTAATAACGCGTGAAAGAAAGTCAGTACAGCTTAAAATCTTAACTCAATAAACAATCACTTCACAAAAAAAACATAGAAGCGATTCGAAAAATGCTTTAAAGTAAACAAGAATATGATTAAATATCTCCAAAATTTACACAAAGTCATAATTTCAAAGATACTCTGCTCTTCGATTATGTGATCATCACTTAAACTTTTTCAAAACATGAAGATGTAATTGTTTCTTGGCAAAAAGTTATAGTTCCTAAATTGAAAGTTGATTTTCAGCTTCACCAAATAATCATATATTAAAATATTGCCTGACCGTAGCTGCTACCCTAGCTTGGTGTTCGGGTTTGCATATCGTCAGGGAGGTCGTACTGCTGACTAGATGGGTGTGACAGCAGTAAGTTGTTTTCCTCAGAAAACCAGCATCTGCGGTGATGCGGCTTTCTTACAATGAAGGAAGGGGTTAGACAAGTTTGATCCTAAAAATATCACACCTCACATTACTTGACGGATTTCAGTCTCCGGCGGTAAGGCTTTTTATAAAAAGAGCAGAGCTAACACTTTAAAGACTTCTTATAAAAAGACTGTGAGTAACCGGTCTTAAGCAGCTATCCGTTGAGCTCTGTGGTCACGCACCCAGGTTGCCATGACCACCTCCAATACGATTTTCTTTTTAGGTTCCTCAAGAAACACCCTTCCACGATGTGGGCAGCCGGGCAGTAACATCCACTCTCATACCCGTAACAACACATGTTGAGACGGTGAAGAAAACTTGTATCTCAGGTGGATGATTGTGGTGGTCTTTTTTTTGTGGAGCTTTCATTGTTCTTCTGAACAACATCATCAGCACAAACTTCAGATAGAAGTGATGCATTCAGATTTCTCCACGTTAAGGTCAACAACAACCAATCAAGATCGAGGTTAGCAGAACAAGCTACAGGTCAAACGTGGAGAAATTTGAATGCTTCACTTCTGTCTGAAGTTTGTGCTGATGATGTTGTTCAGTAGAAGAACAATGAAAGCTCCACAACCAAAACAACCAGCTCAGAGAACAAAACACCACCACAACACATATTAAAATATTGAAAAAGGTTGTACTCTACTGAAATAGTATTTTATAATGTAAATAAAGTGATTTACAATTTAGATTATGTTTATTGTTGCTTTAGACTTTTTGGATTTAGAACAAAAGTGATAATTTATAAGGTACATGCAGTATTATTTCATATTAGTCACTGTTCGTACAATAAAAATGAAAAAAAAATAGTTAAGAGGTTCATGAAAACCCGTAATAACTGAGCTCTAACTAAAGTCTATCTGTAAACAGACTGGTCAGTCGTCTGGTTGTGTTATGTGATGCTCAATTCCCATATTCACTACCTAAGCTTGCCCAACCGGCTACATGAGTGAGAAGACCAAGTGTAAGAAGGAATACTTTATTGACTAGTCAAATAGAAGACGTCTCTTAGGAAATTATATCATCAAAGCTGTATGTCTTATTGCTTAGAAATGCAAGTTTTTTGGCCATTCGCGTGCACGTATCATTTGACTAGTTTGTGACTGTTCCAATGTATCACTTCTAGTAGCTGGAAATATTTCTTATTCAGTTACTTTTAAGCTATATTGCTGAAGGTTTCCTATGAGACTAGACATTCGCTATGATGAATATTGTGTCTGGTTTAACATTACTTCGGGAAGTTTTGCTAACAACAGTCCATGGTTTGCAGGGTAACCGATTTCATTGATAATGGTGGTTGTCTTGCAACGTTCCTGAGGACCATTGATTGTCATTGGGATGCTGTATTGCATATCACCATTGCTAGTAATAATGAGTTTAACAGTCATGTAAGCGGAATGGGTCACATTGGTCTGTTCATGCTGTGCATACTGAATGACATAATCATGGGTCGTACTTGTTTGGTGGTTGTGCCACAGGACTGAGCTGTACTGTTCACGTTGGAGTATTGACACGTGGGCGGTCTCCTCGGTTCTATTGAGGGTGAATCTATACTTTTAATTGATATGAACAAGGTCATACTTGAGAATTTCCCCATTTTAATTATTTCATCTAAATAAACAAAATAACTTATACTTCTAACAACAAATCAATTTAATCTATATCTTCATTATTTTCTTCTATCAAAACCTTAAACAAGGTGGCTATAAAGGTTACGGTTTAGGAATGTTTGTTGAAATTTTATGCGGAATTATTGCAAATGCTGCATATGGAGCAAATATTCGTCGATGGATGTCAACTGATAAACCAGCTAATTTGGTAGGTTTAAAAAATAGAAAATAAAATTTCTAGTTCATATTATTTATATTGTAATGCCTTTTATCATGTAAAATCCACCTGGCAAAGTTTTCAACAGGGTATTGTTAAACAGAATGAAGGACTTCGTAGACGCCCAACTTCGAGATCAACAGGCCGGATTTCGTAAGGATCGATCGTGTACTGACCAAATTACAACATTACGGATCATTGTGGAGCAATCAATAGGACGGAACTCACCACTCTACATCAACTTCATTGACTACGAGAAAGCATTCGATAGCGGGGATAGGAAAACACTGTGGAGGCTACTTCGACACTATAGCGTGTCTGAAGATAGTCAACATCATACGGAATTCTTACGATGGATTCAACTGCAAAATCGTGCACGGAGGTCAGCTGACAAACACGTTTGAGGTGAAGACCGATGTCAGGCAAGGTTGCTTACTCTCACCCTTTCTCTTTCTCCTGGTGATCAACTGCATTATGAAGACATCAACATCTGAAAGAAAGCACGGTACTCAACGGATAGCTAGGATGCGGCTGGACGATTTAGGCTTCTCAGATGATCTGGCTCTTCTATTACACACGCAACAAAAAATGCAAGAGAAGACAACCAGTGTAGCAGCAACCTCAGCAGCAGCAGACCTCAACATACATAAAGGGAAAAGCAGGATTCTACGACACAACTGAATATGCGCCAACCAAATCACTCTTGTTGGACATTCTTTTGAGGACGTTAACACCTCAACATATCTTGCCAGCATCATCGACAACCAATGTGGATCCGATGCAGATGTGAGGACACGGATCGGCAAAGCAAGGGCTGCATTTCTACAATCGAACAACATCTAGAACCGCAAAACAACCGTCAACAAACTCCGAAGTCAGAATTTTCAATACAAATGTCAAAACAGCTCTACCGTATGAGGCGGAAACTTGGAGAACTATTAAAGCCATCATCCAGAAGATACAAGTATTTATTAACAGTTGTCTACACAAAATACTTCGTATTCGTTGGCCAGACGCGATCAGCAACAACGTACCGTGGGAGAGAACAAACCAGATTCCAGTGGATGAGGAAATTAGGGAGAAGCGGTGGAACACACTACGAAAAGCACCTAACTGCGTCACGAGACAAGCCCTCACATGGGACCCTTAAGGCAAAAGGAAAACAGGAAGGCCAAGGAACACATTACGCCGTGAAATAGAGAAAGATGTGAGAAAAATGAACAAATATTGGACAGAACTGGAAAGGGAAGTCCAGGATGGAGTTGGTATGCGAAAACTGGCGGGCGGCCTATGCTCCATTGGGGGTAACAAGCGTACGTAAGTAAGTAAGTAAGTCTATCATATACCAAATAATTGATATTTATGTGTATACGTATATTAAGTTTTACATTAAGAATGTTGCAATGTTTCTTTTTATAGATCAGATTATTATTCTTATGACGACTACTATGTGTGTTAGTTATGATATTAACCGATATAAGTCATTGTACTTCTATCAATGACTTTTTTAATGAACTTATCAACTAACAGATATTTTGTATTCAAGCTGATTAGTGACTATAATTTAAAACATGATGTTGTGAATAATAATACTATATGATGTATTCAGTGTGTGTTTGTTTGCATATGTTTTCTTGTTTTTCTGAATTCATTAGTGACTTACTTGTATGTTAGTTAAGGCAACAAAACTTGAACTATTCTAAAAAAGTTATGTCTTTTAACTTCACACTTAACCAGAACTACTATATTTTTTTCAAAAAAATAAAACTTAAATTATTCAATGTCTTATTGATTTTAATTTCAAATTGTAAATATACTTACTAGTCAATAAGATTTATATTCAAAAAATACAATGAATTTTTTAAAAGATAAAATTAATATCTCAAATGCCGTAACTATTGGACATCAATCCTGTCGGGCGTATGCAAAATTCCTCACTGAGAAGATAGACGATGAGGTTGTGCAAAATCCGTAGATTGATCAAAGTTAGACATTCACATCGTTGGATGCTGGCTTTGTGGTTTAGAGGTTAAGCGCTCGTGTGTAATACCGACGTTGCTGTGTTCGATTCACGCAAGTGAGGGTTGTACTAGATACGTACTGCTCATGAGTCTGATATTTGGACTTTACAAGCTATCAAATGCCTCCAGGTTTATAACGGTGGTCTAACATTAAAATCGTTCGCAATGGCGCCGGTGCATTTATTCTTTGTGTTCTCTCAAATCCTAATCTTCTGGATTCTTCAACACCTCTAGTTTTGTCTTTCTAAACTTATCTCACTGAATCATACTTCTTAAATAATATCTTCTAATCCTAACCTCTTCGATTACTTCTAATACCTTTACTACCTCTTCTACTATTGGATTTGAATTGACAATTACATCTCTGTGCTGATGTGGTATGGCAACATGAACTGATGTACTTACGTACAAAGTTCTACGTCGCATCTGACATCTGAATATTAAGTAATGATCCACAATTTCAATGTAAAACAACAACGATCACATTAAAAGATGATCATTACACGAATCAAACAAAAATTTCACTTATATATATTATCATATTTCTTTAAGAATTAAATTGAGCAATTAAATTTAAATCAAGTATAGGCAAATAGTCAATAGTTAAAATGGATGACACGTAGTTGAGTAGTTGTATGTACAAACTGATTGAATTTTTAACAAAAAATATAAATTAATGACAAAAACTGATCAATAGAATGAGTGATTTTGATGACTGAATGATTTTTTTTTATTAACCACAAGTTTTAAACATTTTGCATTAATCAAGTTCTCAATGGATGAGTGCATGCAGTTGAAAACAATTCACTTATATAAATATTATAGAATAAAAATAGATTGTAAATGTGCTATTTGGTTCGCTTTTTTTTAATTGATTTCTTAAAATAAAAATATGTCAATGAGTGACGACGTAATGTTTATTAGTTATTTAAATACAACTATTTCATATGATGTCTATTGAAAACAAAGTATTGAAATTAACTAATTCCTTTATTATTTTTCTTCAAAATTATTCAGTAGTATGTTTAAATTAAGTTGAAATCATAATGATGATGAGAAGATGAAGTGATAACATTTGATTGATGTATAAATTACTACTATAAATCAGTCAGTCAACGTATATTTCGTCCGTACGTACATCAGTTCAGGTTGCCATACCACGGTAGCAGTACAGAGATGCAATTGTCGATTCAAACCGTATATAGCGGTGGTACAGCTAGTAGAAGTATGAGAAATAATCAAAAAGATCATAGTCTGAAAATAGTATTTCAGAAGTATGATCCAGTGAAATAGATTTGAGATGAGAAAAAAAGAAAGTCATCAGGAGTTTGGATCACAGAATTCGGGATAATACAAAGAATGGATGCATCTGCGCTATTATTGCAAACGGTTTCGAGCTATGTCATTCAAAGTGTTTCATCATCGATTACTATTATGTGTAGACTTACCAACATGACTCAATCCACTTGTCAGTGACTTCATGGATTTGTGTCATGTTTTGGATTGATCGCCCCTAGCTATCTTCCATCCTACTCTTACATCACAAAACATCGCTCGACGACGCACACATGTCGCAACCACTTTAACTGATGAAAATTCATCACTTCATCAATTTATTTGCCATCCTTACCTAGCTAGTACTTGTTTCCTAACAACAATGAGTGTATACTTTATATAAAATATGAATTATAGTACATTTTAAAACTAAAGTTGTACTTTCTCTACTGATGAAAGTGCTAGACGAATATCGTTTTGTTTATAGAGAGTAGAGAATTAGGTAAATAGTGTATTATAAGCTACAATACACTATTTATATGGACTTTCTTTTTGAAATACCTTGTTTCTCCTTGTTATTTTACAACAAGTCAATTTTAATAGTATTTGGTATAGTTTGTCAGAAGGAGAATGTATGTACATTTTGTTCAATCGCTAAAAGTCTGTATATTTGATATACAAAAGCTCTGGATTTATTTCTTTTTAAAAAGAAGTGTTTTTACGCAAAATATTAAATGATATTTACAAACAGTCTTTTTTGATTCCTTTTTTCTGTCTTGATAAAATAAAATTTTGAAAATTGCCTTACAATTAAAACTAGAATATTTTTTTATTGTGTCTTATTTTTTAATTATTAACAGGGTCAATCATTTCTAGCCATTAATCCTAAAATGTTTGCACCAGGATTTGAAGAACGATTATCGGATTATGTGAATATGATGCGTAATCTACCAGCAGTAAGTTTTTATGTTTACATAAATTGTACGTATAAACGATTTAACAAGGATTTGATCTTTTCAATTAGAGTTATGGAGATTAGTATGTTTTTACACAATGAAATCATCAATCAATCATTGTTAAACCGCCATTAGAAACCTGGAGGCATTGAGTGGCCGTCATATTCTGGCATACGACTCATCAGCAGTGCGCATCGATCACTCCTGTTATTCGCGAGATTTGAACTCAGGACTATCGGTATTGCACCACAGAACCGGCATCCAACGGTGTGAATGCCCTAACTTTGATCAATCTAGGGATTTTGCGCGATCTCAGCCATTCATAACACTATAATGTAAAATCAAAATTTGTGCTCACTAGTGACTAGCTTCTTGAAGAAATTCTCGGAGTTCTAGTGCGAAAATGTGATCAGTTGAGAGTTCAACCCTGTTAGGTGTAGGCAGTAACTATCAAAGACAAATGCGTGAGGTTGCACAAAATCTTTAGATTGATTAGAGTTAAACATTAACACCGTTAGATACCAGCTCAGTGGTCCAGAGGTTAAACGTTCGCATGCAAGACCGAAGGTCATGCGTTCGAATCTTTCGAGCATCAAGACTTGACGGTCGTCCAGTGGTTCTGGCCTTTTTAATGTTGGTCTAGCGATGATTCATCCATGGTTTCATTGTGCAAAAATATTGTTTTATTATGATAGATATGTATCAACAATTTTTTATTCAATACTTATTGGATGTCAAATTAAATTAAAACTACTAGTCCGATTTCAATAGACTCTCTGATTAAAAATTAATATTGTTTGAGAGTTTACTAATTAAAACCCTATCATCAATAGATATTTATTCCTACCAGTTGAGTAGCTGGAAAGAATATATATTTACTCAAATTGACATATAAAATAAAACTCTACAAAATTTCTAATTATCACAGTGATAAGTTTTGGGGCAGAGTTTTGGAGGTTTGTGTTCTTTTTTTCACCTTTGAAATCATCAATCAATCATTGTTACTAGACCACATCATTAGAAACCTGGAAGCATTGAGAGACAGCCGTTTCGTCCTGGTATGGGACTCATCGGTGGCAGTGCACATCCACGACTCCTGCTCCTCGCAGGATTCGAACCCGGGACCTTCAGTATTGTGCGCGATCGCCTAACCATTGGACCACTGGTCTGGCATCCAACGGTGATAGGTTTCAACAAGAATAGCAATCCATATGATAAATTTAACATGAAATCAATTATTATCTCATAGAGAGAGTGGTGACATATACACATTCATTCACACTTGATCATTTTTTCACATTCAAATTAAATCTACTGTTTGTTTGTTTTTTTAAAAAAAAACTATATTCTCAATAAGATGACGACAAGTATTCACCAATTCAAATGATAACTTTTGATAATGTTTTAAAAAAATTCTTTGTTTATATAAATCAACTTATTAAATATTCCATTAATTAAAATGTATGCAAGTAAGAAATCCTTACTTACTATTAACCTGTTGGGGATGTTAGATCCCCAGAGCTCACTACTTGATCAATGTGTCTTAATTTTGGATTTTATTCATGGTCTGATCAGTTGATATTGAGATCATATTTCCCACCAGGAAAATCTTTGGCTGTGATTAGTTACTGTGTTATTTCTGTGTGCTATTTTTATGACTCTCCCAAGGACGTTTCTATGATGTATAAATGAACGAGATTTGTGTGCTTGATTGTATTGTGCTGACTGGTTGTTTGTAGAATACACTTTCTACGCTATATCAAGACTTTTCGTTAGTCAACGGATCAGGGTGGCCTACCTGGACGCTGGTTCATTGTCTCGTTCTCGTTTATCGACTAAGGTGAACCCGTAATAGTTTCAAGCATACCTAGCGATGAGCTTAATATAACCGTATAAATAGTATATTTATTAAACGAATTATATAACTATATGTAAACTCAGTAAACTCAGTAAATTATGGATTAACAGTTAAGGCGACTGATACTAACTTCTACTTCAAGTATGAACACCAACATTAGGATTTCTCCAGTTGATCTGTCTCCAATAAGATGAACAACCGTTTTTCGGATTCCACCATGTCATGCTCGTCAATTGATATGCTTGAATGCTATTACGTGTCCAGCTTAGTCGGTAAACGAGAGTGAAGGTCAGTGATACAGTGACACGATAGGCTACTCTAATCTAAGCGTCCGAAAGCTCCCACTAAGTACAAGAAGAAGTCTTGACAAGACGTAGACAGTTTATTCTACAAGCACCTGAAAAATTGAGGTTTCGACAAGCACACTAATCGAGTTTATTTATATACAAGATAGGAACGTCCTTGGGAGAGCTACAAAAATAGCGTACTAAAATAATACAATACATCAACCAATGACAGTCAAGGATTTTCCGGGTGGAAAATGTAATCTCAAGGTCGACTGATTAGCCCATGCTCGAAAACATAAAATCCAAAATTAGGAGTTCTGGGGATTTAACGTCCCCCAACAAACACATCACTAATCACAATACATATATTATATCCAAAATTGTATTAGTTTTCCATTTGTTCAAGGCTTGACACTTTAATATATCTAGTGTTTTAGAGTATTTAACTATCAACGATCTCAACGACAAATACCAATACACAATTTATTATTTCATAGAACACTTAAAGAAATAAATACATGGTCAATATAGAAATAAGTTGAATTTCTGAATAAATAATTTTTTGTATAGATTAAATCCTATACACACAATCATTCTTATTGGACACTTATAATAGTGCATATTTCAAGGTCATATTTTAAAAAAATACTTGTATAAATTAGCGGAACACATGATGTTGTGATACAGTACGTCATTACAACAGTTTTTTCTTACTATATTGATTGAATTATTTCTGATTTATTGGAAATGTATATTGTTTTTAATTTTTTGAAAATTAAGATTTATTCTTTTTGTATAAGAAGTTCATGTCAACGATTTATCGACATTTCTATTCAATATGACCAAAATGAAGAATTATTGATTGTGTTTTTAAAAAGTAAAGGTACATGTTGTTTTTGTTGTAATTGTTAGAGAGAGAGAGAGAAATACAAATTACAGTTGATAGAAAGTCAAGTTTTGTGAATTTTGAATGGCCTTTGTTTGAATGATAATGATTTTAGTTTAAGTAATAAAATAAACTTCAATTCAACACTTGTGATGGTTTAAATGAACTGGTGAAACAAGTGAGAATAGTGATCAACAAATAAATTCAGTGTAGCTAAATGGATAATGCGCTAATATTTGAAATGAAAGGCATTGAGAGTTTGAATTCTGAAGTGAATATGAACTCTAAGATTTAACTGATGAGTCCTGGGATAGGGCGAAACACTTGTTTTAAATTCTACTGATTCAACATTAACTTGTACTGAGTCAATTCGAACAGAATGCACATTTATCAAATACGATTGATCATTGGACATTGAAATCATCAATCAATGATTGTTAGACCACCACTAGAAGCCTGGAAGCACTGAAAGACGGCCGTTTCATCCTAGTATCGAACTCACAATCAGTGTGCATCCACGATTCCTGCACCTCTTAGTCTTCGAACTCAGGACCTTCGAGATGCATGAGTCGTGGATGTGCACTGCCACTGATGAGTCCCGTACCAGGACGAAACAGCCGTCTTTGATTGATGATTTTAATATGCAACAAATACTAATCTCCATAACTGGTAAGAGGAAAGATTGATCATATTTATTGAAATTCTAAAATTCATATAATAATTGTTTTACTTTTATAAACTATTTAACAATAATAATAATAGGTGGATAATAGTAAACCTGTGAAGATTCCTGGAGATTTTGAAAGAGATCATATGGTAGAATGTGATGAACTTGGTGGTATCCCATATCCTCCAGTATTGATTGAGAGTTTAGTAAGTTTGTTAGATATAATAATGATAATAATAGTAATATTAATGATAATCACAATTCACATTCTCTGTTAGTTCGCACAGCAATAAAGACCTGTTTCATCCAAGCATGGGCCTCTTTTTAGTAGTGCGCCTACCAGGGGGTCGAACTCGGGAACTTCAATTTCTAATTATAGTCAGTTCATGATGGATAAACTATTATCAAATGACTGTTTGGTAACTATCTCACCTTTGATATGATTAAACTCCACTGATCACAGCTTCCTACTAGAACTATTAGGATCATTATGAAGCATTTTGCATAGTAGTTTCAAGTATTCACTCCATTGATAAGGCATGACTAGTACTTATGGTTAGATAAAAATAACCCAGACATATGATACACAAAGTAAACAATACACGCATGCAATTAGAAACAGTCAAGATTTTTAAGCGAATAACTGACAAGGTCAAAAAATGTGTGAATAAATATAATAGAAGCCGATTGATTAGGTTGTCTTAAAGGCTGATGAAACAAACCATGCAATTAAACATTTCAGTGTACATTACAACCAATAGTATACACCTAGGTACTTGTGGTTAAGTAAAGAAATTCAATTCATTATTCGAATATCTTTTTTTGAGAGCAGGCATTAACTTGATTAAAAAAAATAAACCAATCAAAATCAACAATTTGGACCTTGGTGTGTGCCTTACGTGATAAATGTGAAACACAAATAAAGATTAACTATACCAAACAGAATACACCATATCTTCTTTGTGTATTTATTTAATTTAGCCGCTCTTGCCGAGTTAGTTAGTTATATGAGGTATACCCCATTCAACAAGCTCGTCATTATATATCTATCTAAATATGCATATATATATATATATATATATATATATATATATATATATATATATATATTCATGCAGTTATTACTTAATGTAATTACTTCTGTGTCATCTCTGCTTAATTTTCTCTCTTTTCTTTGTAGAATAATTTAGCCGATCGATTGAAAGTTAACAAAATGAAGATTATTAAAAATTTATAACCTATTCACACATTCACTTTATTATATTTTATACCACAATCTGTTGTTGTATGCAGTTTTACCTTGTATTTATTTGTTCCTTTTTTTTGGTTCCAATTATTTAGCTTTTATAGAGTGAAATTTATTGACAAAAAAAACAAAATTAAATAGATTGTTTGTTTATTAGTTTTTTTTAAAAAAAATACAATCGAACTTTGTTTCAAGCGAGAGAGAGAGAGAGAGAGTATTTTTCTCTGTAATCATTCTATACTTTAGAACTGTTTGTTAGGTGCAGCTGAGAAGACTGAGGCACAAGCGAGGAAGATTGTATTATGCAAATTTACACTCTGAGTCAGTTGAAAACGAAAACATTACATTGAATACACTCTATTTGCACAGCATCTTTGAGTCGTCACTTCCAACACTCCATCCTTCTTCCATTCCTGTTGTTCCTTCCTTTCCTTACTGTTGGTACTCCATTTACTTCTTGCTCCATTTTGCTCCATTTGCTTTCCGTTTTCCTCTTCTGACCGTGAGACTTCTTCTTTCACGTCCCTTCTTATACTACTACTTATATCGTTCGTATAAGTAGCACACACCAAACAGCCAGACCAAAACACGGTGCGAATCCATGAAGTTTATTGACAAGTGAACTGAGTGAGTCATGTTGGTTGGTAGGTGTCGACTACCAACAACTAGGTTGGGACCCGCGAGATTGTAGTAATCGTTGGTTAGAGTGAGTTATCTTGAATGACATGGCTCAGAATCGTTTGCAATGGGGCAGGTGCATTCATACTTTGGGGTTTATGAAATATTAACCTTCTGAATTCCTCATCACTTTATCTTATTTAGTCTATTTCACTAGATTCTACTTTTTAAATTATATTTTCTAATCTTAATCTCTGATTATTGCTAATATCTTTACTACGTCTACTACTATGGGATTTGAACTGACAATTACATCTCTGTGCTAATGTGTTATGGTAACATGAGCTGATGTACGTACGTACGTACGAAGTTCTACGTTGCTATTGATTGACTGTTTGTTAGCCTTATGACTAGTCATCTTTTAATATAGTACGATTTATATAAATAGATAAACAAAGGAAAAGAGGAGACAATAATTGAAAGGAAAAGTGGATCTGACTTTTTTTAAAGTTAAATCAATAGTACGTGATACTACTGAAATGATTGTTAGGAGGAGTGTCATGTTACATTTTAGGCAAGGAGACAATAGATACTTCACCAGATGGTCAAACTAACAAATGTCTCCTGGTATAGGACTCATCAGCAGTGCGTATGCACGATTACTGAACCTTGCAGGATTCGAACCTGAGGCCTTCGGTCTTGCGTGCGAACGCCTAACTTCCGGACCACTGGGCGGGCATCCAATGGTGTTAATGTCTAAATCTGACTGATGTACAGATTTTGAGTGTAGGCAGTAACTACCAAAGACAAATAGGTGAGGTTGCGCAAAATCTCTAGATCAATCAGAGTTATACATTAGCACCGTTGGATGCCGGCCCAGTGGTCCAGAGGTAAGGCATTTGCGCACAAGATCGAAGGTCCCGGGTTCGATTCCTGCAAGGTTCAGGAGTTATTCATGCGCATTGCTGATGTGTCCTGTACCAGGACGAAACGGCCGTACAGTGCTTCTAGATTTCTAATGGTGGTCTAACAATTATTGATCAATGATTTCATTGTGTAAAAACTAATCTCGATAACTCTAATTGAAAATAACAAATAAGAATTATCAACCAATCTGTTTACAATAAATAAATACTGACTGGAACCTAGTTTTTCAATCCTTGATATTCAACAGTTAGCTTAAGTATAATATCAGTAAACGGCTGTAAACATTCCATATGGTGATCACTGTTAATATCACATTTTTGGAGAAATAATAAAGATGAGACTAGAATAATATAGATGACCTTTGAGCAATACTAGAGTGACCTTGAGAAATGTAAACCGCATGTTTGAGTTATAAATCAACGTGAGAAATTACGATTAACAATTATAATTAACGTTTTCATCATGAACTGATTATTCACTTTTAATACTAAAATGCTCTTTATTTATTATGGATCAGTGAATTTCGCTCAGAAATCCAAAAATCGCTCGCTATCTTAAATCTCTGATTAATTCGTATATACAAGTTACATCCTAACTTTATTAGAAGTAAAATACTTCAGTTAAATGTTTCATTTCCTTCCTCAACATATTCAATATGATTGTCAATTAAAACCGTTTAAATCACAATTTTACTAAAATTAGTTACATTACGGAGTTGTGAAGATTGTTAATTTACACATTTTTGAAACCACGAACCGATCAATGTTAGACCACAATTAGAAACCTGGAAGCACTGGACGGCCGTTTCGTCCTGGTATTGGACTCCTCAGCAGTGCGCATCCACGACTCCTGCACCCCGCAGGATTCGAACCCAGGACCTTTGGTATCGTGCGCGAACGCCCTAACCGATAGACCACTGAGCCGGTATCTAACGGTACCGAAAGTCCTGGGTTCGAATCCTGCGGGGTGCAGGAGTCGTGGATGCGCACTGCTGAGGAGTCCCATACCAGGACGAAACGGCCGTCCAGTGCTTCCAGGTTTCTAATGGTGGTCTAACATTGATCGGTTCGTGGTTTCAAAAATGTGTAAAATTAGTTAGTAGTGTATTTATGTGTATTAAAAGATTCGATTCATACACAATTCAGATACACATTTCCTATAGGATGATTTATTTGAAATCAGTCACATAAATATAATCATCTGTATTACACAGAATGAAACAAAAAAACTTTACTGTACATAATTTGATCATAAAAAAACCCAATACAAATAACCTTATTTTAACACAAGTAAAAAATTAATTAATCCTATTTTCATTTATTTATTTTTGATGATTGTTCTAATTCAGCAATTTTAATTTTAGCTCTTTCTATCAATTGTTTGCCTAATTCAATTTGTTTCTCTTTTATTTTAATTAAATAATCTTTATTAAGAAATGTTAAAGATAATTCAGTTAGTAACTTTTGTACAATACTATCTAATTCCAATTGATTCACTTGCGTAATCGCATTCAATTCAGATAAATTCAATGTATCAATAGAAGTAAGATATTTTTGATTGAACATTGAATTGAATTCTTCTTGTTTTAATTCATCGGTTGTTGGGCTAATTTGAATTTCAGTTTCTAAAGATATTGATTGTTCATTTTGTTGCTGTTGTTGTTGTTGTTGTTGTTGTTCGGTGTCTTTTGACGTTTCAATTGGTTTCATAATTTTTAACCATTTAGTTACTTTCTCAGGAAATAATTCAGAATATTTTGAAATGAATCTAAGTGATATAGCTTCAGATAATGGTGCTGGCCATATAGAATCGGATGATGTTTCAAATGTTTCCAACAAAGTATCAAAATAAAGTGGACAAGAGATTTTTATCTAAAATTATATAGAAAAGAAAGAATTTTTATTTGAATTGGGATTAATAATGACTTCGGATGGATTAGGTCAAAATCCAAGAAATAGAATGGATATTAGAAGGAATATATATATGTATATATAATTAGGACAGGACAGAAACAGCAGTCAGTCAGTCAGCTACAATGTAGAACTTCGAACGTATGTACAGAAGTTCATGTTGCCATACTACATTAGCACTGAGACGCAAATGTCAAATCAAATCCCATAGTGATAAAGATAGTAGAGGTATTAATGGTAATGAAGAAGACTAGGGGTTCGAAGATATTATTCAAGAAGTATAGTTCAGTGAGATAAGGTTAGAAAGACAAAGGTAGAGGCGCTGACGAATCCAGAAGATTAGGATTTGAGGGAGCTCAACGAATGGTTGCACTTGCGCCATCGCAAACGATTTTGAGCCATGTCGTTCAAGGTCTTTAACCATTGGTGACTATCGTCTCGCGGACCCCAATCAGGTAGTGTACATCTACCAACATGACTCAGTCCACTTGTCTGAATTTATTGTAAAGTGCCGCACAATTTACGCTGAATAACAAAATCGCATATACACAGTAGTTATTTTCCATGTACAGAAAAAAAAATGTAACTTACCAATCTTTGATTACATGCTGTATATGGTCCAAAAACTCTTTCCAACAAATTATGCTTATTTAAAAAATGTCTTGAAAAGAATTCTATCAATAATTCTGCCGCAGTTAATTCAACAATAGATAAATATCCAGAGAATTGTTTTTCAAATTCATAAAGATTCTTTTCTACACTTGTATTATAATGATGATGTTCATCACTAAGAGTATCAATTATTGATAATTGAAATAATGATTTGAAAAATTGAATTGATGCTATTAAACAAGTAGTTTTTGTTTTTTCACTGAAATTATCATTCTTTTTATTCAAAAACAATTGTTCATTTGCTAAATGCCACAATTGTAAATGACGTAATAATATGTAAGCTGTAGTGAAACTGATTATGATACACATCAATTTTTCCATATCTATTATTTCATTGGACTCACTGATATTATTATTTGGTAAATATTGAAACATTGAAACACGTATTCTATTTCCAAATGAATTTGATTTTCTTTTATAAAATTCTTCAATCCATTTAGTTGTTGACCATTTTATACATTCTGTAAAATAGTTTATTAATGCAGCATCCCATAAAGATGTTTTAGGTTCCATTTGATTTGAATTATTATTATTATTATTAATTAAACTCATTGGTTCTTCTTGATATTGTTGTTTGAATGAGTCAATTTTCAAAATGGTATTGATCAATGTTAAATTTGGTCTTTGTAAAATTAAATTTGTTTCTTCTAGATGTGTTTGAATTGCTAATTTAAGGCAGATATCATTTTCTAAATTGTTCATGAGTTTTTGAGCACTACTCAAAGAGATAATTGAAAATAATTGATCTGATGCTATTGGTTGAGATTCATCAGTTTCAGAAATAGCTTTTTTATGTTTTGATTTTGGAGTTTTCATTTTTGAATGGTTATCTATAAAAAAAAATGAAAACAAAAACGTACAACAATGTTCGAATTTCAATACAACCAAAATAAAACTATTATTGTTATTTTTTGTTAATGAACAAACAGATTAAAGTTAATATTTGCCTGATATCAAATGCGGAACTATTCTAACCTCAAGCACCATATTGAAAATTGAAATCATATAAACAAACTAGCATTTATGTCATAACTACATTGTCAAATAAAACGCTGTAAATGTTCAAATTAAATTGGAGGTGTAAGCCGGTGGGTTTTAGATAAGTAATATAGCTCCTATAAAACTCAATGTGAATGAAATTTTAAAGTTTGAGAAACTTTTTTAACATGTGGTGATCTAGTGATTCAGCAGAATTCAGTTTTCATTTATTCCAGCTGTTTTGAGTGATGACTTTAGTTGAGGCAAAGAATTTGAGTTTCAAAGTGTCAATTGTGTTGTAATTCGATCCTTTTTGAAGGAGATGGATGTTCTGGGTTCGTTAGATATCTAACCTCAAACGATTCAGTAGAGTTCTGCACATCAACAATACTGGCAATCCCTAGATCTCTTTCAAAATTAGTTGACATGCAATACTTCTAGGGGTTTTCCAGCTGACATGCATGAGTTCTCGATGATTTCTCGTTGATGCGAGTTTGTGAAATTTCTGCCTGTCTTTCTCTGCTGTTTTGTAAATCCTCTACCGGCCGTTGTCGCTACCATGAAGTGGTGATCGAGCTTGCCCATCGTGATAACACAACCAAACCATATTGGCTGGAAAATATGTTCTTTTAGGTCCTACTATGCCAGGTAGGTCGATTGGAGAATGATAAGACTAAAAGTAGTAACTAACGGTCCGAGGGTGAAGTCATACTTCTGACTGAAGGAGGGTGTGATAGCATGTGCTTCGCTCGGACAACCAAAATCTTCAGTGATTTGGCCTTCTCACAAGGAAGGAAGGGGTTGGAAGAGGTTCACCCTAAAGACATCAATCACATCATTACTCATACCCCTAACATAATACAAGATCAACTTGCTCACTGTCAAATAATCCCCCACGTCTGAATAACTATCTTGTCTCTATGACCAACCCTTCTCAAATACCTGTACCACCTCAAGCCGCTACTGCCAACGATTTGAGTACACGGAACGCTACTTCTTCTTCAGAAACCCCACGCTAAACTGCATGTTGCAGTCATATAGGGCAACTAGTTTCCTTAGCTACGAACCTAGAATCTCACGCCATTGATGTATGTACTGTCTCAAAACCGCCCATACAGGGCCGCAATACAGTTATTTATTCGACCTCACTTAGTCAAGACAAAGAACAGTTCGCTGCAGCGCCTCGTGTATCTGTAAGCCCCACTGCTGCTTCCTGTGACCTCGCTGGTATAGGTATAACACTGAGCTCTAAAGCAGAACTAGCTCTCTTAGACTGGATCCCAGTAGGTAGTCCAACTAAACGGGACAGTCAGAACTCTGAAAGATAGGGACACTCGCTGTTGTCTCTGCCTACACTGCCACTGACTGCTGAGTGCTTGAGGTAAAAAACGAATTTTACAGAAAGCTTTCTAGCCTCCAGGATGTTAAGCTATTTGATGTTGTAATAGTTGCTGGTAGATTAAGCTAAGCAGAAAGATACCTGGATGGATCTGATCACCTCGAGGCAGCTTGGAAAAATATCCAAAAAACTCTAGAAACAGCAGTGATATCTACCAGTAAGTTAAACCAAAAGGTTAGGTAGGAGCAGTGGATTTCAGCAGCTGTGTATCTGATAGATGCTCGGGAACCGATTCCATCTGGCTCTGAACATGATGAGGAGTGGAGTCAGCTTAGGCACATGCTGATTAGAAGCCTACGCAATGAGCGTGAACGATGATGTGTAGCGAAGGCGAGAGAGATGGAAAAGGCAGCGACGATAGGTAACAGTAGACAACTATTTATGATTAAAAGAAGACCAATATAAGGAATCCAACTGTTAGCAAAACCCTCTGAAAAAGATATGACCATTGTTCATCCTTAATAAGGGGTAATGGATGTGAATTCAGCTCTTAGTGAGGTTGGAAAGGCAATCTAGGTGGATGGATAGCAGTAGGTCCTGACAGACTAACTTCTGAGGATTTTAAGAATGGTGGTCCGGTGTTAGAAGTTAAATCGGCTGAAATCCTAGCTGGGATCTGGGAAATGAAAGTAATCGCATCCGACTGGTCTCGATCACTGATCGTCCAAACTATATTAAAAGAAAAAAAATCCTAATGTGACCATCAAAAAATTCAATTTAACCAATTTAATGTCTAAGATGTTAGCTTCGATAATACCTTGATGCCGAACTAGGGCTCGAAAGGACCAGAATCGAAAAAACTAGGCTGGTTTCGGACCTAGTCGTGGATGTATAAACCAAATGTTCACAATTCGTCAGGTCCTAAAATGCAGACACACATTTCTGCTTCCAACAGTGGTTGTATTCCTTGATCTTAAGAAGGTGGTTCGAATCCGCTGATCGTCGGGTTCTCTGCCAGCGTTTGTCGTTGGAAGGTTTACACAAGTATACTAACCTTGTACAACCTCTCTACCAAAATACTACTGGTCGAGTCAAAACCTATGGAGAACTACCACTGGAAGTGATTACTTAGAGTGATATTCGTCAAGGCTGTCCACGTTCCCCATTCTCATTCAACTTTGCCACTGATTTGCTTTTATAGATGTCACTTACACTACCTGACTTCGCAGGAGTTGGGTTTCTACCAGGAGATTCACTCGTTTACTTTGAATATGCAGATGATAAAGGTATATTTGGTGAAGATCAGACAAAATGCAGAGCCTTCTGAGTGCATTAAGCAACACTGTAAGCTTGTTTGGGGTGCGATGCTCTCCCTACAAATCCAAAACGTTGCTTCCGGATTGTCAATTGATGAAGTAGTAAGGGTAGGCTGGAAGAAAGCTAGCGGCGGCCGAACCGAGACATGGCAAAAGTCCAAGAAGTCAGTGAAAACTGTCCAGAATCAGGTCGATAGGCTTAGACTACCTGGTTAGGGTCAACAAGATAATCTTAACCAATAGTTAGAGACGTTGAGTGACATGGCTGAAAATCGTTCCCAATTTCTAAGATGCTTCCATTCTTTGTCTTCTTACAAACTCTAAGTTTTGGGATTCCTCATAACCGTTTTTCCCTATTAAAATTTATTTCACTGGGAAATACTTCCTGAATCATATCTTCTAACCCTAATCTTTTCGATTACCGTCCAGACTGCTACTACCTCTACTACAATGGAATTTGAATTGAAAAATCCATCTATCTGTGCTAAAGTGGTATGGCAGCTTGAACTGGTGTACGTACATACCGAGTTCTACGTTGTAACTGACTTACTGATCGCTTAAATCATTTCTTTTAAGTTTGTTCAACCATAAAGCCGAGTTTAAAACCAAGTTTCGTATGTAAAGTGATAGTGTCTCAACCTAAAAGGAGCATATTAACTAACATATTATATACCATATAAACCGTTTTGTGAGCATTCTGAAATTATAAACTTTCAGAAAAAAATATTTTCGGATCATAAGACTTTAAAGTTCCCGATCTCTATCCCATGGAAGACATTTCCATATATTGTATAACATTCAGGAATGTGAGGAAAAAACAACCTACATGAAAAAGTTACTGGAAATGCCGGAAGTTTAACGGTCAGACCTTTAATTTGTACTTTACTCTTAGTAACCAGATAGTAATGGTTCAGATCTGGTTATCGTATATAATAGTGGATATAATAATTATGTCACAATGCCGTCTAATATCTATGCAACAGCTTTTGGATGAGATGATTTTGTACAGGGGTTATCATTACATATGCTAAGATTACAGCACTACAATGCAAGAGAATGCAGTTGTTAATCTAGAAATTATAATGCCAGAACAACCCAACTCGTTGATACTTACGTCCTAGTTCGATTACCATGGTATATACCCTTAAAAGTGCAGTTAGGTACTAAGGGCCTCCGAAGGAAGAGGGGACTACAATGAATATCATCTAGTGCTATGCGCCCACCAACGATAATAACAAGGAAGTTAAGGGCCAACTGTATGGTAGGCTGTAGTAAATTGTCAAGAAATATCTTACAGGGGATCTGACCATTCTGATGAGAGACCTAAACGCCAAGGTTGGAATGGACAACACTAGATATGAGACGAAATGGACTGAGAGGAAGGAATGAAAACGGTGAGCTTTGCAAACTCATGTGTTTTCGACAAACTAGTCGTAGACGGCACCATAATACCACACAAACACATGCACAAGCGACGTAGATTTCACCGGATCACACTAAGCAGAACCATATATGCATCAACGAAAAGTTCTGAGTAACGATGGAGGACGAAAGAACCAAGGCAGGAGCCAAAGTAGCTTTGGATAATCAGTCAGTGGTAACCAAAATGAAACTGAAACTAAAGAAGCACTTAACAGCGGGGGAAACAGCATCACAAGGGTTAAATACGGCGTTTTTTCGGGATACTGACAAACTCAATAATTTAAAATAACCCTCAGCAATAGGTTTCAAACCTTTCGCAATTTACTGAATAGAGAGGAAATTGCTATGGAGAACGAGTGGAGAGAGATCAAGAAGGCAATCGCTTTAGCATATCAGAAGGTTTGGGCCTCAAGAAGCATCATCACAAGGAGTGGATATCTGTGGATACTCTGGATAAGATTTCCGAAAGGAAGAACAAGAAAACAACGATCAAATCAGCCAAACAAGAGAAGAGAAAACCGAGGCACAAACTGAATACAAAGAAGCAAACAAGCAAGTGAAGAGAAGAGTCATAGCTGACAAACGTAAATATGTGGAAGGTCTAGCTACGATGGCAGAAAACGCTGTGAGAGTGGAAAGCATGAGACAACTATACGATACAACGAAGACGCATGTTGGAAAATATCAGTTACCAGGACGACCGGTTCGAAGCAAGGAAGGCAAAGTAATCCCCGACTCTGAAGTGCAGAGAAAGAGGTGAGTAGAGCTCTTTGAAGAACTTTTGAATAGACCAGCCACACAAAACCAACTCAACATCAAAACAGCACCAACGGACCTCTAATCAGTATTGACCCACCAACGAACGAAGAGATCAGCATGACCATTAGACAAATCAAGAGTGGAAAAGGAGCGAGACCAAACAACATACAAGCTGAAGAAGTGAAAGCGGACATAACGGTAACTGCGAAGACACTTCATATTCTCTTCAGCAAGATTTGGGGTGAATAAAAAGTACCAACAGAATAGAAAGAAGGATACCTAATCAAATTACCGAAAAGAGGAGATCTCAGCAAGTGTAAGGACTACAGTGGCATCACTCTTATCTTAGTACGAGGTAAAGTCTTCAAAAGGGTGTCTTTTCACAGAATGAAGGACTCCGTAGACACCCAAAGTCGAGATCAACAGGCTGAATTTCGTAAGGATCGACCGTGAACCGACCAAATTGCAATACTATAGATCATTGTGGAACAATCAATTGAATAGAATTCACCACTCTACATAAACTTAATTGACTATGAGAAAGTATCTGGAGGGACGCACGTGATACACTGGACAGCTAAGATGAAGTTGAGTGATCTGGACTTTGCAGACGATCTAGACTCATCCCACAGGTATCGACAATTGCAGAAGAAGAAGATCAGTGTAGCAGCAGGTCTGAATGTACACAAATGGAAAATCTATATTCCCTTATACAACACAAAATATACCAACCAAATCATACTTAACGGAGACGTTTCGTCAGTTAAAAAACCTTTACATATCTACGCGGCATCACTGACGACCAAAGTGGACTTGATTCAGACGTAAAGGCGCGGATCGGAAAAGCAAGGGCAGCATTTCTGTCACTGAAGAATATCTGGAATTCGAAACACTTATCGACAAACGCCAAAGTCAGGATTTTCAATACAAATGTCAAGATAGTTCTACTACATGGGTTGGAAACTTTTAGAACTACGAAAGTCATCATCTTGAAGATACAGGTGTTTATTAACGGTTGTCTACTCAAAATACTTTGGATTCGTTGGCCAAACATCACCGACAACAATCTACTATGGGAGAGGAGAAACCAGATTCCAGTCGAGGGAGAAATCTGGAAGAAGCGGTGGAAGTTGATAGGACACACATTGCTGAAAGCAGCCAACTGCGTCACAAGATAAGCCCTCACTTGGAACCCTTAAGGTCAAAGGAAAAGAGGAAGACCAAAGTATTGTAGATAGACACGAAATTAATGAACAAAATCTGGACAGAACTAGGAAGGGAGGTCAGGTACAGAGTTGGTTGGAGAATGTTGGACGTCAGCCTATGCACTTCTGGGGGTAGAAGTCGTAAATAAGTAATTACAAATATGATGCGAGACATTGAACAGAGGGTGAGTATTAAAAAATAAAATGCTAGACCCACCGGAAAGTGATTTTGGAATTAGTACAACTCATTTTGTCATACGGTTTGTGAATAGTTCTACGAAAGAACATTCATGGACCTTCGAAAGTGAAACTTAGTTGCTTAATTTTGAATGTTAGACACGAAACTAAGTAGCGGGCTCTCAAGAACTACGGTTGAACTACTATGCTTGGGCCTTTCCATCAATGCCTCTAAGGTATAATCCGACATTTATTGTACTGAAAACAGCCTCAGCTAACAGTTTTGTGAGCAAGAAACACATCAAAAATTTTGCATCAGATAGATGACACACGCTTATTATTCGCACTTGCGTTAAATTTCTACTGCTAATAATATCTGTGTCATTTTGCTTAGTTCCAAACATCACTGGCTAGACTAATTGTTGCATTTAATTTTGTTGTTGGAATAATCTTTATACTGCATCATATACATAGTGTGTACTTTGTGATGAAATAGTGTAAGCCGAATGATTTCTTTGCGTTCACTTTTTAATACCGGATTACCCTTTAACGTTTTCGGTATTATCCAATGGGAGTATTCTAGCTCCAATCCTGGTGAAATCTTAAGTCATATGCAGGTTATTTTTTCTTCAGTATGTTTCTTAGTTGTTGCGTTTACTAGAACCACCAAGTATCATGTTACATAATAGTAGACTGGATGGTTGTGATATAAAAGATCTTAAAATTTGAATTGCCGTGCAAAGTAGAAGATAAAGGTTTGCGTTTGAAATTTCTATCGAAGTGACCTGGAGTACGATATATTTTTTAAACATCTAGTGGATGGACACTACAGATGCTGAAGGTAGTCAGTTTTTTTGCCAGTTAACTCGAAATTTCGTTTTTAAATTTTTCCAAATGGTCCACATCCTTTTTCTGGGGAGAGGGGACAATTTTGTTGGCTCCGAAATGTGGACAGATATAAGATTTGAATGTTATCATATAGGAGTCAGAAGTCAACACTACCAGTTAAATTCAGACGTACATAACAACCAGACTTCATGAGACCTTATAATGTAGACATTATCTTTAATTTCCTAAAAAACATGTGATCTTACACAAACAATACGTGCTAGCATTTTCAAACGCTATTTCAAAAGTTTGCTAACTCGTTGTCATGGTTTCTGATTTTTAAGTTCCAATATCCAATTTCTTCTTCATGAGTTAGTATAAACAAACTGATTTCTTTGAGCTCGATTCTTGTTCTTTCGGTACAGTTCCAGGTGTCTAATAGTGCCCGACGAATGGGGGTCTAGCCACTCAACTGACTAATTCCAGGTAGTTGGCAGTGGGTTGTGAGTTTGTGTCCCGCGATTTCAATGAAAACCTTTGTTTCTGGGAAGTAGGGATTCTGGATATCAGCAGCCATCACATTACCAGACCGGAGATCCGTTAGTTGAAATATGGAGAATAATAAGGAGAAAATTCTAATGCTAATATGAGTAAGATTTCAGAACTATGTAAATCAATATATAATTTATTTTATTAGTTGTTAGTGAAGATTGTGAGATTGGACCGAAGTGTAAGCAAGGGAGAGGAAACGGAGAAAATGGGCGAGATAGATTACATTAGTGATCTGAGTAGATAGCAATAATAACATCAAGCAAGTCTGAAGGTATGGATCAGGCAAAGCTTAACCACTAGGGATATGATAATCCGTATGTGAGTATGTGATTATCAAGCCTCTTCATAAAGCTGTTCACTAAGGGGATGTGGTTGACCCCGCTAGCAGAGCATTCCAAGTTGCGACGACTCTCAACGAGAAAAACTGTGCACGAACCTAGGTGTTCTCTTTTTGTTGAGTCATTTTTCGAGAATTAACTGAAGGGGCGTGTTGCTAATGCTTCAGTAAGTTGTTCTCGCTGCGGTGATTTGCTGTGTTTCATATGTTTGTTATACGCCTTTTCCAGATCACTTTTGATTCTTCTGTAACCCAGAGAGAATAATCCTCAGTGGTAAAGTCGTTGCTGTTCTGTTTATTCTTCGACCATATCAGCCACTTAGTTGCTCGTCTCTACTCTCAATCCAAGAGATTAATGTCTCATTTAAGGGGAGTAGGTGTGAATACTTTGTCAACGTCAAGGTTTGTGCGAGCGTATGTGCTTAAGAAATTTAGGAACAGTAGTGGGGTGTTTGTACCGAGTCGTCTTCGCATAAAAAGAAGCGTTGTGTTTAGCCTTGGCTTGATCCCCTATGTAGTTCGAAGAGGTGATTAGGCTTTCTGCGGTTAGAAGACCGAGATAACGCGGTATGAGGAGACATTAGGGAGCAAACGTCCTTTGAGAGCACAATTTTTCGAGTCACGATGAAGAGAATAGTCATAACTTGACGTTTCGTCTGACTGAGTTTTAACCCGTTTTATACTTCCCATCCTTCGACTACAGTAAGATATCTCTGAAGCTCACTTGAATCCCGTTCGCTTCTTAAGAACCTCAGAATCTATGTATCGTCTGAGTGGGTCAGTACCGCTGAATAAATTTTATCTAACCAGTCATTAATAAATACAATGGAGAAGAGTGGACCTAGGATTATTCTCTGTAAAACTCTTGATGTCTAAGCTCGCTTGCTGTTCTCATTCTTGACAAGCGTAAGTAGTTCTAGCTTCATTCCAAAATGACGCCGAAGACTGACTGCATTTGCTGATTATAATCTGGAGATGACAATAATAATAATGACAATAATTTGTTCTCACGTATCAGTGTGTTACTTGAGGCATGCCAGTTCCTTGTAAGATAAAAAGTTTAAAAAGGCTGGCACAACTACTGTAAAAGATTGTTCATTTAGATAAATATTTCACAATGAAACGGACTTTTAATCGAAAGCGAGTAATTTTCACATAAGACTGCAAATGTTCCAGACTCTGGAAGGTGCAATAAAACAGATGGCGAGAGTTGCGCTCCGACAAATCAGTGATGGTTGAGAATCAATGCAAGTTAAATTCAGGTCTGTATATAAAAAGAATCCACTGTGTAAATGTGTATTGATCTTCTTGTTGAGATTCACCAGATAATAATTTTTCAGGCTCCTGAGTAAAACAATCAAGTCTTCGGCAATACTTACTTACTTATGCCTGCTACCCCCAATGAAGCATAAGCCGCCGACCATTATTCTCCAGCCTGTTGTGTCCTAGGCCTCCCTTTCTAGTTCTGTCAAATTTTTTTCATTCTTCTCATGTACTTCACGATTTCTCGACGTGATGTGTTCTTTGACCCTCCTGTTCTCGCTTCGACTATATCAAGGCTAATAATTAAGGCGAAGGAAGAGGTGTTCAAAAGAGAACGTAAAATATTCTTGCTTATAGCAGATCCATGACTCAACAGATAATTTTTGGATAAAACGAAGGTATGATTATTCAGACCTTTCTTTTTTTTGTATACATGCACTTACGTAGGTTTGTAAAGACGA
>OX103971.1:16811937-16826948 GCA_944470395.2 Schistosoma turkestanicum
ATTAGCACAAAGACGCAAATGTCAAATCAAATCCCATAGTCATAAAGATAGTAGAGGTATTAATGGTAATGAAGAAGACTAGGGTTCGAAGATATTATTCAAGAAGTATAATTCAGTGAGATAAGGTTAGAAAGACAAAGGTAGAGGTGCTGACGAATCCAGAAGATTAGGATTTGAGAGAGCTCAAAGAATGGATGCACTTGCGCCATTGCAAACGATTTTGAGCCATGTCGTTCAAGGTCTCTAACCATTGGTGACTTTTGTCTCGCGGACCCCAACCAGGTAGTCTACATCTACCAACATGACTCAGTTCACTTGTCAGTGACTTCATGGATTTCTGCCATGTTTTGGTTTGGTCATCCCTAGCTTTCTTCCAATCTACTCCTACACTGCAAGACATAGCTCTTCGAGGCAGTCGGTGGTTAGTCATACGTAACACATGTCCCAACCATCTCAACTGATGAAGTTTCACCACTTCATCTAGATATGTAAAATAACCGAAGTAAGCGATGCACAAACACATTCGAATAAAAACAACCAAAATATAAACAAATAATTGGCATGATCTAAAGATGTGGAAAACGTTCATTAGTTTGTCCGAAAACTGGGACAAGCCATGTGTGTGCTCAATACATTAGTACGCACACATACACACACTACACAGTCAGTGCAATGTTTCAAGTTCTTTTCATGACCAAATAACCATAACTTAGTTAATCTTAAAGTTCCTACCGTTTTAATTACTATCTTTTCGTCCAATCAGAGCTAAGGTTGCTCTACTGTGTATCCTATAGTGATGATAAATAATATTCTTATTGAATCAGCTGTATTGAAAATAAGCTGATAGCTCTGAATTCGATATCCTTTGTTATACATGCTTTGATAGTCAGCTCTTAAGTTGATCTAATCTACAATATTTCAACATTTTTCTACTTTGATCTATTTTTTTTAACTTTATTGTAGATTTTAGAATTAGACGAATCTAACTTAACTGTCCATCTGAAAACATTGTTATGCTCGAATTCCACTTTGGGTGAAGTTATTACCAATGGTGGTGGTAATATGATTCATTTAACAGCATTACGTATTCTCCCGTATTTACGTAAAGGTCAAGAAGAATTACGAACACGTCTTCTTTTAGAAGTGATATTCAATAGTCGACAAATTCAATTCAATAATTTCAAGTGAGTTCATGAACTTTTCATTGTTAACAAAAAATCATTGACACGTTTTTGCCTACTGAATTGATTCACTGCCATAAATGATAATCTGACTTAATACTCATATACTACTACTGCTACTGTGGTGCGCGCTACTTATAAGTAGTATATGACGTGAGTGTAAACGTAATGTCTGACAACAGAAGATGGGGGAAGATCAAGAGAAAGGAAGAAGAGTGAGAACACAATGGGATTTGTATGAAACGCATGAATAGTGAAATGTCAGACAATGGATTGAGTGTTTTGCAAATTAACCGTTTACGATATGGTTTTCCTATTTTACTGAGTAACTCTGTAATTTTCGTTAAATACAATTCGGTTGCCCTCACCTGTGTTCTCCTTCATTACACTACTACTACTACTAACAATAATAATAATAATTATTCCATAAATTTCACTTAATATTTTGCCCATTCCCTATGCTCCGGAGAAAAAACTTTCTGGGTGCTCACCATCGTTTTGTATAGCATATACATATATACAGATCGTTCTGTGGTAGGTAAACACAACGTTATTTGGTCACATATGTGTTGACCAGTATGTTTCAACTTTAGGAAATTTTAGTTTGGATAAGTTTTAAATACTACACATTCGGGATTCTTCACACTGTATACATTCCTGAAAACATTGTCCTTTCTTCTCTCCAGTGGAAACTTAATGATCTATCTACATTCTAACGATTGTTCACTTTCTATGATAATAAGATTTGAATATTAAGGTTTTGTTGAATGTTAAATTGTTAAGTTCGTCACTAGCTACGCTAGAAGCTATTATGGGTTCACTGTAGTCGATAAACACGAACGAAACAATTACCAGCCTCCAGGTAGACTACCTTGATCCGAAAATGGCAAAACAAAAGTCTTGATTAAGCGTAGAAAGTATATTCTACAACACCCCGCAAGAACAATACAATCACGCATACAACTCTCGTTTATTTATACATCATAGAAACGTCTTTGAGACAGTCACAAAAATAGTACACTACAATACACAGCGGCCAATCACAGCCAAGGGTTTTCCTAATGGGAAATGAAATCTCAAGGTCAACTGATCAGCCCATGCTCACAAACGTGAAATCCAAAATAAGGCATTTATCAAGCGAGTTCTGGGGATCTCACGTCCCCAACATTAATAGAGAAACTGGTGGAAAATATCAGGTGAACCTTATGCTATTACTATTTTTATTATTGTTTGTGGGACATAGATTAGATTAAAGCATAATTGCATTGTGTTGCATGCTGATTGGCTCTTTCGTATCCAATCATCGCTAGCCAATACTAAAGGACCAGTCTAGAATCTTCTCATGTAAGAGAACTATAAATATACTCATGTCTTTTTCCTTTCGATTTTCTGAATTCCATCTAACCTTGTTATTGGAATATGATCTCTCTTTCCTGTTCAACCGTAATTCTGATTTTGGGAGAACTTCTCGAGCAAATTGGTGTTCGAGAATACCTAAGCATTAAGAATAGTTGGGTTGTAATAATGAGAGAGAATTATGACAATTATTATCATAACTATTATTGTTAATTCATATTATCATTAATTCTAGTTAATTAATTCAACAGGCAAAAACTTTTCAACGATATTTCAAATCAATTAGCTTAAATTACAAATACACCTGCTACATTACAACAATTATTGTATGTGATGATTCCGCTGCAGTAGTGTTAGCAGTAGCCGATGGTTTAGAGGTTAAATCAAACATATCTCATTGCAGTAAAAAAATGTGTTGTTCCACTTTACAGTGCCCATCTTTATTAATAAACACCTGTTTGGTGGTCGCTGTTAATGATGTCTGTTCTTATTCCCTTGCATCTTTTTAATTGATTGACATTGATCCGATTCCCAGTGATCAGCCAATTGTATGCTGATTAATGTTATATTACCGGTTTTTTATTTCTCAATGATCTTGTCATCTCTGGTGTATCCTTCATATATGGTATAAGATGTTCCGTTTGTTAGTTTCCATATCTAATCACTTATTACATTTGAATTACTGACTCGTATCAGTCACCCCATAGTTAGAGAAGACCTTGAACAACATGGCTTAGAATCGTTTGCAGTGGCACAGGTGCATTCAATCTTTGTGTTCTCTTAAATTCTAACCTTCTGAACTCCTTATCATCTCTGTCTTTCTCTTTCTAAATTTATCTCACTGAATTATACTTCTTGAATAATGTTTTCGATCCCTAATATTCTTCATTATTGTTAATTCTCCTACTATTATCTCTACCACTATTTTGGATCTGAAGTGACAATCGCATCTCTGTGTTGATGCCGTATGGCAACGTGAACTTTTGTACTCATGTACAAAGTTCTCAGTTGTAATTGACTGACATGTATAAACTTACAAGTGTAGTGAAGGAGAACACAGGTGAGGGCAAAAATTACAGAGTTAATTGCTAAAATAGGAAAACCATATCCTTAATCGGTAATTTGCAAAATATCAATCCATCATATCGAACTGACTGTTCCAGTTGCAAAACATTAATCCATTGTCTGACATTTCACTATTCATGCATTTAATACAAATTCCATTGTGTTCCCACTCTCCCTTTCGCTTGATCTTTCCCCATCTTCTGCTGCCAGACATTACGTTTACACTCGCGTCATATACTACTTATAAGTAGCGCGCACCACACAAGTAATAGATTTCTTGTCATTATTGAGTACTTATCTCTTTCCTACTTATATATATGAAAATAAACCGTTTCACCATTTTTAACTAACTGAACTTGTAAATATTTATTTATTTGCTTGTCTTTTTTTTCTAGTGATATGCTTTCCGTTGATTATGTTTTACAACGTTTACATCAAATTAAAGAATTGTATTACTATGAATTAGTGCATGAGGCTACAACAACATCAACTTCCAATGCTCAAAATGACAATGTCATCGATCATAATTATAATAATAAAAAAAGTCGATTGAGTAAGTTGTTTCGTTTTTTTCTCTCTCTCTCTCTCTATGTATATCTCTTGAGTTTAAATTATGTGTATGTAACATTGCATATTTATTCAAAGCTTAAATCATCCTGTTAATAATAAATATGTGCTGATTGAAACAGGCATTATAATCGACCTATAATTAGTTTTCTCCTCATAGATGAATGTAAAAGTTGGGCAGTCTAGTGATGAATTTTCCATTTTAATTTGATTCTATGTATATCTGTTAAATGATTAATAGTGTAATTGAAATAAGTTCACTGTGTCTATATGTGCCGCCGCATCATTGGAGACATTCAGAGATATAATTCCAAATCGGTTACAGTATCTGTTAATGTATTCTTTCCGCTAATATTGTCTATTACTTAATATTTATTTGATTTGAATAATGTTGTGATGTATTTGCCCCCTATACATTCCGAACAATCTGGTCACACATATACATTTTAGGAATCATGAATCGATCAACGTTAGACCGCCATTAGAAACCTAGAAGCAATGAAACACGGCCTCTTCGTTGTGGTATGGAACTCATCAGCAATGCGTGTCCACCATTGATCTATTCATGATTTCAAAAAGTAACTCAACAATCTTCACAACCCCATAATGCAAATTACCTTGCTCACTAGTAGTGACTAGCTCCGTGAGAAATCTTCTCCGAGTTCTAGTGAGAAGTCGTGACCATTGGAGTTCAACTCTGTTCGGGTGTGAAGCAGTGCTCACCGAAAGCAGTGGATAAGGTGACACAAGACCGTGAATTGACCGAAGTTAGACATTAACATCGTTAGATATCGACTCAGTGGTCCATAGATCAGGTTTCGCGTGCGAGACCAAAGATCCTGGGTTTGAATCCCTCAAGGTTCAGGAGTCGTTGATGCATACTGCTGATGAGTCTCATACCAGGATGAAATGGCCATCCAATGTTTTTAGGTTTCCAATGGTAGTTTAAGATTGATCGATTCATGATTTCAAAAAGAGTAACTCAACAATCTTCACAACCCCATAATGCACACATACATTTGTTAAGTCATTTTATGTGAAAATTATTAAAAAAAAGTCACTTGAATAAAAGTTCAAATAAACATAAGGTGATAATTATTATATTTATATTCTCTCTCCTTTGTTTAAATTTATCACCTTTTATCTATTCTAATTTTCATGTAAAACGCCTTGAGAAATGTATATCTATGTGTGTGTGTGACCAGATTGTTCGAAATATGTAATTTGGGGCAAATACACACAACATATTTCAAATCAACTACATCTTCACCTTGTTCTCTATCAAAATTTTTTTTTAAATCTGTAATTCATCCGATATAAAAATCATTATTATACTTTTGATAGAACAGTGAGAAGACGTAATTGATATGAAAAATGTGATGTATTTGCGACCTATACATTGTTCGAACAATCTGGTCACATACATATTTACTTTGCATTACGGGGTTGTGAAGATTGTTAAGTTACACATTTTTGAAACCGTGAATCGATCAATGTTAGACCACCATTAGAAACCTGGAAGCACTGGACGGCCGTTTCGTCCTGGTATGGGACTCCTCAGCAGTGCGCATCCACCACGTGACCAGTGAAGTTCAACCTGTTCGGGTGTAGGCAGTGTCTACCGAAGACTGTGTATGAGGTTGCGCAACTCCGTGAATTTGATCAAGTTAGACATTAACACCGTCAGTTACCGGCTCAGTGGTCTAACGGTTAGGGCGTTGGCGCACAATACCGATGGTTCCAGGTTCGAATCCTGCGGGGTGGAGGTGTTGTGGATGCGCACTGCTGAGGAGTCCCATACCAGGACGAAATGGCCGTCCACTGCTTTCAGGTTTCTAATGGTGTGGGTCTAACATCGGTCGATTCATGGTTTCAAAAACGTATTCACTTGTCAAGGCATTTTATATGAAGATGAATGAAAAGTCAATTCAGTAAAAGTTCAAATAGACATAGGATGATAATTTTAAATAAAGAAGAGAGAAAATTAACGTAATATGAAAAGAATAAGCAGGGGTAGGAAAACTGTCACACTATCTTAGGCTTAAAGGTTACCAAGGTAAATCCAAGGGAATGACAAATTGTTCCTGCATTCATAACGGCGGTTTAAACTTTCTAATAGCCAAGGCCTCCATAAACCTCAAAATTCGTCCTTCAACATTTCTATACGATGTTTTGAAGGCTGTCTTGATGTCAATATTATATACTGTGTTGTTAATATGTGGTGAGATAACTTTTTATAATTTTAGATTTACCATCAATTGCTGAAGATACTAAGCTGCTTCCAGTAGAAATAAATGATTCATCAAAATATCAATCTATTTTCCGATTGAATCCTTATACTACTTCTAAACCAAGATCAATGAGTGATCGATTAATATGCAAAGAATGGGCATATCTACCATTGATTCATACATTTTTATTATCAAAATCTAAAAAAATTAATAATGAAGAAAATGAAACTTATCGTCAAGTAAGATGTATTATTTTTTTCTCTGTGTGTGTGTGAGTGCGTAAATAATAATAACCTGTCCGATATGTTCATAAAAACCGGTTAGATTATTTAAGGTTTTCTTAGTTGGTCTATAGTGAATTTTGTCTTCCGACTAATTGAGAATTTTCTATTATCACTACTAGCTAGAACGGATAGGAACCTGAAAGAGACCAGATGATGTTTAACACACAATAACAATAGTTCTACGGTAATAATTGTTAGGATATTCACCAAATATTTTATGAAGAATCATTTTGTAAATGTGAATTTAATTGGTTGATTCCTATTGGTCAATAATGTTATGATCGTCCTAACTATCAATGTCATGTTTCTTATTGGTCGTTCTGATCATCAATGTCACTTCAAATGTTTTTTCCTATTGGTCGCCTTAACTGTTAATGTCACAGACTTCGATGCTGTTTCTTATTCGACCTAAATGTATAAATATGAATTATCTGTAACGTTTTATTACCCGGATTCTGATTCTCTTCTTCTTTCGACTGAGATAAACTCGTACTAGTGTTCAAGCATATCAAATGACCTGTTTACGTGCATGCGTAACAATAATCTTTATGTTAATATGAAATATATATATATATATATATATATATATATATATATATATATATATACAATGACCTTGGCACGTTGTAGCAAAACCGATTGTTTCACGGATACAAATTTTTGTAACTGTCTTTTAGTATAGTATGATTGTTACGTCTACACATAAACACGTCAGCTTGATATGCTTGAACTATTACGAATTTACCTTAGTCGGAAAACGAAAGAGAGAGGATCGAGGATCCGGCGACATGACATGCTACTCAAAGCCGATTATCCCAACCCCCATATTTAGTAAAAGAATACAAAAAGACTTGATATGAAGTAGAACGTGTATTCTACAAGCATCCAGAAGCTCGAGGTCCGAATCCAGAAGAGAAATAGGAT
Source organism: Schistosoma turkestanicum (assembly GCA_944470395.2). Lineage (NCBI taxonomy): Eukaryota > Metazoa > Platyhelminthes > Trematoda > Strigeidida > Schistosomatidae > Schistosoma > Schistosoma turkestanicum. Next base: position 16,819,546 of record OX103971.1, read on the forward strand.
CCCGGACTAGGGATCCGGGACCGGGTCCTGGTCGTGGTCATAAAATGTCACAGATAATGCGTGTTTATACATGTTGGTCGAATAGGAAACAGCATCGAGTTCTGTGACATTGACAGTTAAGATAGGAAGTAACATTTGAAGTGACATTGACAGTCCGGATGACCAATAAGAGACAATATTAAATAAAGTATTTGACTTTGACAGTTAAAACGACCATAATTTTCACCAATAGAAATCGACCAATAGTTCTCTTAGGATATTGGACGAATATCCTAACAATGATGTAGTAGCGTTTAATTGACTTCATGCTATGACAATGAATTAAAAATATTCAGTGAAAAAAAAATTAAATCTTATTTACTTTCTTACAACGTCAAAATCCGCAGTCGACTACGTGATATGTTTAGGACTTGTATATTTCAAACATGCATATGAGGCCCAGGCGAGTAATCAAGAAAACAGTGAATATGTAGATGGAATAGAATACAGTTAGTACTTATTCAAATAACTAAGTATGATCTATTTTTTATACATGAAAATGGACAAAGTATAACATACACATAACAAAGGATATTAATTAAAGTACATATAACAGATAACGAATTATTAGAACTTGATGGAATGATTCAGTCAGTCAGTTACAACGTAGAATTTCGTACGTACGTACGTACATCAGCTCATGTTGCCATACCACATTATCCCAGAGACATAATTGTGAATTCAAACTCCATAGTAGTAGAGATAGTACAAGTATCAGCAGCTGTCGGAGAGATTACGACTCCAGGATATTATTAAAGAAGTAGAATGTAATGAAATAAACTTAAGAAGAGAGAAATAAAGGTGATGAAGAATTCAGAAGATTACAATTAGCGAGAACACAAAGAATGGATGCACATGCGTCATTACAAACGATTTTAAGTCATGTCATTCAGGGTCTCTAACCATCGATTCCTATAATCTCGCGACCTCAACCATGTAGTCGACACCTACAAATATAACTCACTCCAGTTGTCAGTGACTTCATGGATTTGTGCCATATTACTGTTTGGCCGTCCATGACAGCAGACGAATTATTAATTTGTCCGAAAACTCGGATAACTAACAGTGATGTGACAATAGAAAATTGATGGAACTCGATGATTTCACGATATTACTTCAATGTTTATCTGTCGCTTCCAAATCGGACTTGACTATCACTAGTGAGTTGCACATAGTAATTGTCAGTGTGCAGCCGCTGATATAAGATTGTAAATATACTTACTGTTTAGCAGTCGTATACTCGAACGAGACGGTCACCTTGCACTTCCTTGTTTTCAGTGGTAATCTAGCTAAGATCTAGCTAAATTCTACATTATTCATAAATCCTTCTATAACTTGATACAATACTAAAATGTCAATTTCTATTTTTTTTCCATAATAGTTCATTTTAGATCGATCATTGAATTGTTTAATATGGATAAATTATCTTCAAAAAATTGCAAGCTTATACAATTCTACAGATTATTATAATTTTGGTTTTATGCATCCAATTGAATCGATTATTCGATTAACTATCGGTTCTATATCATATCCTGGTGCTGGTGGTTTAGGCTTTGAACCTACTGGTCAATTATTAGCTGAAATTTTATATTCTATTGGTCCAATTAGAACATTGTTACCATTCAATCATCATCATCATGATCAAGGCATAAACACTGCACCACTGGAAGTTGTTCATCTTCCAGCTAATTGTCCATCATATTATGATTTGTAAGTTTGTTTGTGCATTTTTTCTCTCTCGATAATAATAATAATAATAAGATTTGTTGTAAATAAAAATTATAGATTTATGCGTTAGTTTTATTCTATTGGTACCAAACGACTGTCAGTCAGTCAGATGCAACGTAGAACTTCGTACGTAAGTACATCAGTTCATGTCGCCATACCACATCAGCACAGAGATATAATTGTCAATTCAAATCCAATAGAAGAAGAGTTAGTAAGGGTATTAGAAGTAATCGGAGAGGTTAGGATTAGAAGATATTATTCAAGAAGTATGATTCAGTAAGAAAAGTTTAGAAAGTCAAAACTAGAGGTGTTGAAGTATCCAGAAGATTAGGGTTTGAGAGAACACAAAGAATAAATGCACTGGCGCCATTGCGAACGATTTTGAGCCATGTCATTCAAGGTCTCTAACCATCGATTATTATCATCTCGCGGACCCCAACCAGGTAGTCGACAATTACCGACATGGCTCAGTCCACTAGTCAATGAATTCATGGATTTGTGCCATGTTTTGGTCTGGCCGCCCCTAACTTTCTTCCAACCTACTCCTTCACTACAAAACAAAGTTCGTCGAGGCAGTCGGTGGTTGGGCATACGCAAGACATGTCCCAACCACCTCAACTGATGAAGTTTCATTACTTCATCGATTGATCTGCCATCCTTGACCAAACGACTGTAGCTTATAGAAAATTCTTTTCCAGGCTGGCTGGCCGTTGAAATCACGCTTTTATTCATTGTTAATGTTATTTTTGGACTAAATCTACATACTGATACAACAAACTTGTTTTAACAATTTCTGACTGCTAATATTGTTACGAGTATGAGGGTGAATGTCGTTTCCCGGCTGCCCACACTATGGAAGCGTGTTTCTTGAGGAACTTGGAAAGAAAGCTGGGTTAGTGTTGGTCTTAGGAGCCTGGTCGCAGAGCCCAAGAGACTACCACTTGAGGCCGGTCATATACAGCCTTTATATAGGAAGTTTATAACGTGTTAGCTCTACTGTTTAAATGGCTTTACCGCCAGAGACGGAAACTAATGGTTTGTGACAGTTTTAGGGTCGACCTTTTCTAACTCCTTCTTTCCTTGTGAAAAGGCAGCATCACTTCAGGTGCTGGTTGTCTGAAGGAAACACCTTACTTTTGTCACACCCCTCTACTGTCAGAAGTACGACGTCGCCCTCACACCTTGAGTAGCTATTTTTAGTCTTACTGTTCTCCAATAGACCAGCCTGGCATGGTAGGACCTAAAGGGTCAGGTTCCAGCCAATATAGCTTGGTTGGTTCATCATGGTAGGCAAGCTCGACCGTGACGTTGAGGTAGAAGCTACGGTCTGTGTACTAATCTGGCATAGCAACTTGAACTTGATGTACGTACGTACGAAGTTTTACGTTGTATCTGACTAACTGCTAATATTATTGGTAACTTAAATAAAGAAATATCTGTATTCTCATCTTATCTCTGTACTGTTTATACAGTAATTTTTTTCTACTTTTCGACTATGGTCATGCAATGGAAGTCAAGAGAAATTTTCGCTTGCACAACTGATGCTACTATCGATTAAACTTGTCTGACATAACAACTTCTAGGGTAGGTAAATGCCTAACGCAAAGAAAAGTTACTGAGAACTTCATGTATAGCAGTAGTTAGTATGACTGTCACTAACTCATCCTTTAAGCATATTATCATCAGTGAATAATATTTCTAAATATTAATTAAAAAATTACAATGAGACAGGTTAAGTGGAACATAAAAACGCATTTTATGCTGTTTACTTTTACATATCTCTTTAAGTGGTACTTTTTCTAGTTTCACTGGATAATAATAATTTTGAATTTCCATGTTTTGACGCCAGTTGACTTTCAGCTTAAATTTCCTCCTCAGAAATCCTGCACTGTCATTGGTTGACAGATTATTTCAGTATGCTATTTTGTGGCTCTTCCAAGAGCGTTTATATCATTGTATAACTAAGTTTGATTTGTGTACCTGTAGACCTCGTATTTTCTGGGTGCTTGTAGAATAATACACTTTCTGCGCCTTATCAAGAATTTTTCCTCTACTTAGTGGGGGTGTTGGGACACTCGGATTAGAGTAGCCTATCGCGTCATTGAGTCATTACTGTTCGATCAGTTTACCGAATAAGGTGAACTCGTAATAGCTAGCATTCAAGCCTATCATCAGTTGACGAATATATCAAAAAAGATTCAATGAATCTGCTTGTTGCATGCTGTCACTCTTTTTTTTTGATGAAACAAAGAATCATCAATCAACCATTGTTAGACCACCATTAAAAACCTGGAAGCACTGGACGGCCGATTTGTCCTGGTATCGAACTCATCAGCAGTGCTCATCCACGACTCCTGCTCCTCGCAGGATTTGAACTTGACACCTCATTCAATTTAATCAATCAGGAATATTATCACCAGCCATTATATATCTAAATTGTGTTTAAACATCAAGTACATGAACGTTTCCCCTATCTAGTTAAACAAAATCCATTCACGTTTTTTTATCATTCTATTGTATAGATATATTGACCTGGTAAATCATTACAATGCATTATCGTATAATTCTCCAGTATTTGCCAATTTAGTACTTTGGCCTTGTCAACAATTATGTCATGTGAAATATAGACGTGCATTATGGGGTGAACATCAACAGGCATTGAATTCACTTCGTATTGGTTTAAGTCAGGTTAGTTTTCAATGTTAAATTTGTTTGTACACATTGAAATCATGCATGATTCATTGATTGTTAGGCCGTCATTATAAAACCTGAGAGCATTGGACGACCATCTCGCACTGGTTATAGGCCTACTAATCAGCAGTGTGCATTCATGACTCTTGCTACTCACAGGATGCGAGCGCAGGACCCTCGGTCTTGAGCGCGAACGTATAACCATCTGAGCTACTGAGCCGTCATCCAACGGTGTTAATGTCTAACTCTGACCAATTTAAGGATTTGACCCGACGTCAGCTATTGTCTTTGGTAGTTGTTGCCTACACCTGACAAGGTTGAACTCCACTTGTTACATGTTCTCACTAGAATTCAGAGAAGATTCCTCACGAAGCTAGTCACTAATAAGCACATTTGAATACTTGATGAATAATTGAAGTCACTTAAATAATTTATAATAATGGTACTGTTATTCTTCCTCTTTATATCTCATCATTTTCGTTTTGTAATGAATCAATCAATTGTTGGACTGAAAACCTTGTTATAATTACTAATCAGTACTTTTTTGTCGTTCGGAATTGTCTATGTAATGCAGAATGTAGTAGTGTAGTGAATGAGAACACAGGTGGGGCAACCGGATTGTATTTAACGAAAATTACAGAGTCACTCAGTAAAATCGGACAACCATATCGTAAATCGTTCATTTGCAAAAGATCAGTTCATCCTATGGAACTGGACTGTTCCTGTTGCCAAACATCAATCCATTGTCACTATTCATGCGTTTCATACAAATTCCATTGTTTTCTAACTCTTCCTTTCTTGATCTTCCCCCATCTTCTGCTACCAGACATTACGTTGACACTCACGTCATATACTACTTATAAGTAGTTCGCACCACAGCACCACACTCGTCCCCCCTTTCAATAAGCTGTCGTCGTATTCTTTCTGATCTCCGTACAGCCGTCTTCTTTATCAGTGTTTGTGGCTCGCCCTCTTGGCGCACTTGGAACCACCTTTGGAGTTCACTGGCATTCACGCGTTTCTGTTTGTTTCCTTTCTGGATCGTATACACTGCGCCGCGCCTCTCGGTGACGACGTACGGTCCCTCCCACTTCGGGATCAGCTTACCTGACCCTGGCCCTCTTCCTGTGGTATATTTCCGTTCTCTACACTTCACCTGGTCTCCAACTTCAAACGGTCTCCTGTTCTGACTTCTCTATGTCTGATGTTTGTTTCTCTCTCACATTCCTGATTGCTTGTCTCCGCTCTGTTCTCAATCTTGTTGTATTCCATCTTTGTTGTTGCGGCCAGGTTTTATCATGCGTTGGTAGTCTCGGCCGTCTGCCATACATCAGCTGGAACGGTGACTTCCTGGTTGTTCCCTGTGCCGAGACACGATGTGCCAGCAAGATTAATGGTAATTCTTTCTCCCAGTCACCCCCTTTAGATGCTAGCCATTCCTTTAGCGTTCGGTTATTCCTTTCCGTTAACCCATTCGTCTGTGGATGATACGGCGTTGTTCGTACTCTCTTGATACCTAACTGCTTTAGACGGGACTTGAACTCATCACTCTCGAAACAGAGACCTTGATCGGTTAATATTATCTTTGGTATCCCATGGTCCGCCACAATGTGCCGCATTACCGCTTCCGTCACTGTCCTTGCACGTTGGTCCGCCATCGGCACGGCATTTACCCATCGTGTGGCATGCTCAGTCATCACCAGCAGGTACTGGTTACCACTTGTCGTCTGCGGGAACGGTCCCATAACATCTACTGACCACAAATCACCAACTGCTGTTACTGGAATTGACTGCAATGGCGGTCGTATGCATCGATCCCCTTTCATTAGTTGACATCGCTGGCACGCTAACACATATCGTGCAACATCGTCTCTCATACCTGGCCAGTACGCACTTTGCCGCAGCAAATCAGTTGTCCGTGCAATACCTGTGTGCGCTACCTGGTGACATTCACGAATCATCTCCTGGCGCAGACCTTTTGGGATTATTGCTACCCAATTCTCGTCATCATCCCGCCAGGTCAGGACTCCATATGCGTTCACTCTCAGTCGTTCCTTTTGCTTCAGTAACATTATTACCTCCTTGTCCGTTGTTCGTTTGTCTACGTCTTCTCCTTCTTTTATCACTCTGATTACCTCTCGAAGGTTCGGGTCAGCTTTCTGTTGCCGGATGAGTTCTAATGGGTCTCCCTCTAAACTATTCACCGCGTATGCTGTCACTGCAAGATCAGCTTCCATGTCTGATCTTGACAAGTAATCTGCCATTAAGTTTTCCTTTCCTGGAACATGGCCGATACTGAAGTCGTATTCTTGCAGACGTATCATCCACCGCGCCAACTTCCCTCGGCGGTCTCTTACTGTTCTCAAACACTGCAGGGGTTTATGGTCAGTCTCAATGTGAAATCGTCTACCTAAAAGGTACGGTCTCCATTTTTCTACTGCCCACACGATTGCTAGGCACTCCTTTTTGATCGTTGAATACTTCTGCTCGGCGGGTGTGAGAACGCGACATGCGTATTCCACCACTCCATCAGCCTGACTCAATACCGCACCTATACCATGATCACTTGCATGTGGCCACTGTAAACAGTTTCCCGGGTTCAGGCAGTCGCAGCGTCATCTAACGATCGTCTAGCATGTTTTTGATTCGGTTGAACGTTTGTTCGGCAGCCTCAGTCCATGTAAACTTGGTGTTGATCAGCAACTTATATAAGGGTGCTGCTATTTCGTTGAAATTCTTGACAAACCGACTATAGAACGCCGCTCTTCCCAGAAACTGTCTCAACTTCCTTTTCGAATTAGGTACTGCAATATTTTTTTATGGTAAGAATTTTCTCTGGTAATGGCTTTATTTCTCCGTTTCCCACTTTATGTCCCAACAATATGACGCTGTTTTTCGCTATTTGCGACTTTTCTTTATTAATTCGAAGCTCAAATTCGTCAATT
>OX103971.1:16827446-16861430 GCA_944470395.2 Schistosoma turkestanicum
AATACATAGACAATTTTGAACGACAAAAAAAGTACTGATTAGTAATTATAACAAAGTTTTCAGCCCAACAATTGATTGATTCATTACAAAACGAAGATGATGATATCTAAAGAGTAGAAGAATAACAGTACGATTATTACAAATTATTTAAGAAACTTCAATTATTCATCAAGTATTCAAATGTGCTTATTAGTGACTAGCTTCGTGAGAAATCTTCTCCGAATTCTAGTGAGAACATGTAACAAGTAGAGTTCAACCCTGTCAGGTGTAAGCAATAACCACCAAAGACAATAGTTGAAGTCGGGCCAAAATCCCTAAATTGATCAGAGTTAGGACATTAACACCGTTAGATGACGGCTCAGTAGTTTAGATGGTTATACGTTCGCGCTCAAGACCAAAGGTCCTGGGGCTCGCATCCTACGAGTAGCAGGAGTCGTGAATACACACTGCTGATGAGTAGGCCTAGAACCAGGGCGAGATGGTCGTCCAATGCTTTCAGGTTTTATAATGACGGTCTAACAATGGCTGATTCATGCATGATTTCAATGTGTACAAACAAATTTAACATTGAAAACTAACCTGACTTAAACCAATACGAAGTGAATTCAATGCCTGTTGATGTTCACCCCATAATGCACGTCTATATTTCACATGACATAATTGTTGACAAGGCCAAAGTACTAAATTGGCAAATACTGGAGAATTATACGATAATGCATTGTAATGCTTTACTAGATCAATATATCTATACAATAGAATGACAAAAAAAACGTGAATGGATTTTGATTAACTAGATAGGGGAAACGTTCATGTACTTGATGTTTAAACACAATTTAGATATATAATGGCTAGTGATAATATTCGTGACTGATTAAATTGAATGAGGTGTCAAGTTCAAATCCTGCGAGGAGCAAAAGTCGTGGATGAGCACTGCTGATGAGTCCCATACCAGGGTAAAACGGCCGTCCAGTTCTTCCAGGTTTCTAATGGTGTGGTCTAACAATGATTGATGGATGATTTTAAATGTATAAAAACGCAAACCTCCAAAGCTCTACCCCAAAATATCGTAACAGTGCTCACTAGTGACTAGCTTCCTGAGGAAATTATCGGAGTTCTAGTTGAGAGGACGTGATCAAGGGAGTTCAACCCTAACGGGTGTAGGCAGTAATTACCAAAGACAAATGGATGAGGTGGCGCTAAATCCCTAGATCAATCAGAGTTAGATATTAACACCGTTGGATGTCGGACCAGTGGTCCGATGGTGAAACGTTCGCCTACAATGCCGAAGGTCCCGGGTTCGAATCCTGCGAGGAGCAAAAGTCGTGGATGAGCACTGCTGATGAGTCCCATACCAGGGTAAAACGGCCGTCCAGTTCTTCCAGGTTTCTAATGGTGGTCTAACAATGATTGATTGATGATTCTTTGTTTCATCAAAAAAAATATATATATGAGTGACAGCATGCAGAATCATTGAATCTTTTTTGATATATTCGTCAATTGATGATAGGCTTGAATGCTATTACGAGTACAACTTATTCGGTAAACTGATCGAAGAGCAACGACTCAATGACGCGATAGGCTACTCTAATTCGAGCGTCCCAATACCTCAACTAAGTAGAGGAAGAATTCTTGATAAGGCGTAGAAAGTATATTATTCTACAAGCACCCAGAAAATACAAGGTGTCTAAGCACACAAATTAAGCTTATCTATACAATAATATGAACACGCTTGGGAGAGCCACAGAATAGCGTACTGAAATAACCTGTCAACCAATGACAGTCAAGGATTTCCGAGGAGAAAATTTAAGCTGAAGGTCAACTGGCGTCAGAGTAAAATTACAACCATATCCAAACATAAATGTTATCTAGTCAAACTAGAAAAAGTACCACTTAAAGAGATATGTAACAATAAACAGCATAAAATGCGTTTTTATGTTGCACTTATCCTATCTCATTATAGTTTTTTCTAGTAGCATTTAGAAACATTATTCACTCAAGACAATATATCCAGAAGATAAGTTAGTTACAGACATACTAACTACCTTAATTTGTACAGCTTCAACTAACTTTTCTTTGTGTGAGGGCATTTACCTACCATACAAGTAGTAATATCAGAACAACACAATCGATAGTAGCACCATTTATGCAAGCAACAATTTCTGTTGACTTCCATTATTTATTGCATGACCATAGTCGAAAAGTAGAAAAAAATTGCCACGTGAAAAGTACAGAACTAATATGACAATACAGATACTTCTTTATTCACGTTATAGATATTAGCAGTTAGTCAGCTACAACGTAATACTTCGTACGTACGTACGTACGTACGTACATCAGTTCAAGTAGCCATACTACATCTGCACACAGACTGTAGGCGCTAACTCGACGTGACGGTCGAGCTTGCCGATCATGATGACCCAACCAAACTATATCGGCTGGAACACATGTTCCTGTAGATTCTACCATGTCAGGCAGGTCGATTGGAGAACGATGAGACTTAAAAGCAGCTACTCAGGGTCTGAGAGCGAAATCGTACTGCTGACTGTAGATTGGTGTGATAGCAGTAAGATTTTTCCCTCGAACAACTAGTATGTGCAGCGATGCTGCCTTATCACAAGAAAGAAGTTAGAAAAGGGCGATCCAACAAATGTCACACCTCAACTTACCTCACGGATTTCCGTCTCCGGAGGTAAGGCATTTCAAGTCAGAGCGGAGCTAACACTTGAAAAACTCATAAAACCCCCGTGTGTGACCGGCCTCAAGCAGTTGTCCGTTGAGCTCTGCGGCCATGCTTCCAGGTTCCTAAGACCAAAACTAATCCAACTTCTATTTCAGGTTCCTTAAGAAACACCCACAGTGTGGGCAGCCGGAAAACGACATCCACCCTCATACTCGTAACAATATTAGCAGTCAGAAAATATTAAAACAAGTGTGTTGCATCAGTGTGTAGATTGAGTCCAAAAATAACATTAACAATGAATAAAAGCGTGATTTCATCGGCAAGCCAGCCTGGGAAAGAAAACAAAGAATTTTCTATAAGCTACAGTCGTTTGGTCAAGGATGGCAGATCAATCGATGAAGTAATGAAACTTCATCAGTTGAGGTGGTTGGGACATGTCTTGCGTATGCCGAACCACCGACTGCCTCGACGAACTTTGTTTTGTAGTGTAGGAATAGGTTGGAAGAAAGTTAGGGGCGGCCAGACCAAAACATGGCACAAATCCATGAAGTCATTGACGAGTGGACTGAGCCATGTCGGTAATTGTCGACTACCTGGTTGGGGTCCGCGAGATGATAATAATCGATGGTTAGAGACCTTGAATGACATGGCTCAAAATCGTTCGCAATGGTGCCGGTGCATTTATTCTTTGTGTTCTCTCAAACCCTAATCTTCTGGATACTTCAACACCTCTAGTTTTGACTTTCTAAACTTTTCTCATTCAATCATACTTCTTGAATAATATCTTCTAATCCTAACCTCTCCGATTACTTCTAATTCCCTTACTACCTCTACTACTATTGGATTTGAATTGACAATTATATCTCTGTGCTGATGTGGTATGGCGACATGAACTGATGTACTTACGTACCAAGTTCTACGTTGCATCTGACTGACTGATCTGACTGACTGACAGTCGTTTGGTACGAATAGAATAAAACCAACGCATAAATCTATAATTTTTATTCATAACAAATCTTATCATTATTATTATTATTATCGAGAGAGAAAAAAATGCGCAAACAAACTTACAAATCATAATATGATGGACAATTAGCTGGAAGATGAACAACTTCCAGTGGTGCAGTGTTTATGTCTTGATGATGATGATTGAATGGTAACAATGTTTTAATTGGACCAATAGAATATAAAATTTCAGCTAATAATTGACCAGTAGGTTCAAAGCCTAAACCACCAGCACCAGGATATGATATAGAACCGATAGTTAATTGAACAATCGATTCAATTGGATGCATAAAACCAAAATTATAATAATCTGTAGAATTGTATAAATTTGCAGTTTTTTGAAGATAATTTATCCATGTTAAACAATTCAATGATCGATTTAAAATGAACTATTATGGAAAAAAAAATAGAAATTGACATTTTAGTATTGTATCCAGTTATAGAAGAATTTGTGAATAATGTAGAATTTAACTAGATCTTAGCTAGATCACCATTGAAAACAAGGAAATGCAAGGTGGACGTCTCGTTTGAGTATACGACTGCTCAACAGTAAGTATATTTACAATCTTATATCAGCGGCTGCACAATGACAATTACTATGTGCAACTCACTAGTGATAGTCAAGTCCGATTTGGAAGCGATAGATAAACATTGAAGTAATATCGTGAAATCATCGAGTTCCATCAATTTTCTATTGTCATATCTCTATTAGTTATCCGAATATTCGGATAAACTAATGATTCATCTGCTGTCATGGGCGGCCAAACCGAAATATTGCACAAATACATGAAGTCACTGAAAACTGGACTGAGTTATGTTTGTAGGGTGTCGACTACTTAATTGAGGTCGCGAGATTATAGGAATCGATGGTTAGAGACCCTGAATGACATGACTTAAAATCGTTTGTAATGACGCATGTGCATCCATTCTTTGTGTTCTCGCTAATTGTAATCTTCTGAATTCCATATCACCTTTATTTCTCTCTTCTTAAGTTTATTTCACTAGATTATACTTCTTGAATAATATTGTCAAACCCTAATCTCTCTGATTACTGCTAATACTTCTACTTCCTCTACTACAATGGGATTTGAAGTGACAATTATATCTCTGTGCTGATGTGGTATGGCAACATGAACTGATGTTATATTTTGTCCATTTTCATGAATAAAAAATAGATCATACTTAGTTATTTAAATAAGTGCTAACTGTATATCGAATTTGAGTCTATTCCATCTACATATTCACTGTTTTCTTGATTACTTATCTGGGCATCATATGCATATTTGAAATATACAAGTCCTACACATATCACGTAGTCGACTGCGGATTATTACGTTTTTTAATTCATTGTCATAGCATGAAGTAAATTAGACGCTACTACATCATACTATATACTAAAACACAGTTACAAAACTTTGTATCCGTGAAACAATCGGTTTTGCTATAACGTGCCAAGGTCATTGTATATATATATATATATATATATATATATATATATATATATATAAACGGAGTTGTTTCATTTTGATAATTTTGATATTGATGACTTTTGTTCAAAACATTAAACTATCTTCTCTGTTTCATATTAACATAAAGATTATTGTTACGCATGCACGTAAACAGGTCATTTGATATACTTGAACTACTACGAGTTTATCTCAGTCGAAAGAAGAAGAGAATCAGGATCCCGAACTAAGGATCCTGGTAATAAAACGTTACAGATAATGCATATTTATACATTTAGTTCGAATAAGAAACAGCATCGAAGTCTGTGATATGAACAATTAAGGCGACCAATAGGAAAAAACATTTGAAGTGACAATGATAGTCAGGACGACCAATAAGAAACATGACATTGATAGCTAAGACGATCATAATATTATTGACCAATAGGAATCGACCAATTAAATTCACACTTACAAAATGATTCATCGTAGGATATTTAGTGAATATCCTAACAATTATTACCGTAGAACTATTGTTATTGTGTGTTAAACATCATCTGGTCTCTTTCAGGTTCATATCCATTCTAGGTAGTAGTGATAGTAGAAAATTCTCAATTAGTCGGAAGACGAAATTCACTATAGACCAAATAAGAAAACCTCAAATAATCTAACCAGTTTTAATGAACATATCGGACAGGTAATGATTATTTATGCGCACACACACACACACACAAAATGAATACACCTTACTTGACGATAAGTTTCATTTTCTTCATTATTAATTTTTTTAGATTTTGATAATAAAAATGTATGAATCAATGGTAGATATGCCCATTCTTTGCATATTAATCGATCACTCATTGATCTTGGTTTAGAAGTAGTATAAGGATTCAATCGGAAAATAGATTGATATTTTGATGATTCATTGATATCTACTGGAAGCAGCATAGTATCTTCAGCAATTGATGGTAAATCTAAAATTATAAAAAGTTATCTCACCACATACTAACAACACAGTATAATAATGACATTAAGATAGCCTTCAAAACATTGTATAGAAATGTTGAAGGACGAATTTTGAGGTTTATGGAGGCCTTGGCTATTAGAAAGTTAAAACTCCCCTTATGTGTGCAAAAACAATTTGTCATAACCTTGAATTTACCTTGGTAATCTTTAAGCCTAGGGTAATGTGACAATTTTCCTACCCCTTCTTATTCTTTTCATATTACGTTAATTTTCTCACTCCTTTAATTACAATTATCAACCAATGTCTATTTGAACTTTTATTTAATTGACCTTTTATTCATCTTCATATAAAATGCACTGACAAGTAAATACGTTTTTGAAACCATGAATCGATAAATGTTAGACCACCATTAGAAACCTGGAAGCACTGGACGGCCGTTTCGTCCGCGTATGGGACTCCTCAGCAGTGCGCATCCACGACTCCTTCACCCCGCAGGATCCGAACCCAGGACCTTCGGTATTGTGCGCGAACGCCCTACCCGTTAGATCATTGAGCCGGTATCTAACGGTGTTAATGTCTCACTTGATCAAATTCACGGAGTTGCGCAACCTCATACACAGTCTTCGGTAGACACTGCCTACACCCGAACAGGTCGAACTTCACTGGTTACGTGCAGGAGTCGTGGATGCTCACTGCTGAGGAGTCCCATACTAGGACGAAACGGCCGTCCAGTGCTTCCAGGTGTCGTCTAATGGTGGTCTAACACTGATCGATTCATGGTTTCAGAAAATGTGTAACTTAACAATCTTCACAACCCCGTAATGCAAAGTAAATATGTGTGACCAGATTGTTCGAAATGTATAGCGCAAATACATCACATTTTTCATATCAATTACGTCTTCTCACTGTTCTATCAAAAGTATAATCATGATTTTATATCGCATGAATCACAGATTTAAAAAGAAAACTTTGATAGAGAACAAGGTGAAGATGTAGTTGATTTGAAATATGTGAGTGTATTTGCCCCAAATTACATATTTCAAACATATATATATATATATATATATATACATTTCTCAAGGCGTTTTTATGAAAATTAATAAAAGGTCATTTAAATAAAAGTTCGAATAGACAAAAGGAGAGAGAATATTAATATAATAATTATCACCTTATGTTTATTTGAACTTTTATTTAAGTGACTTGTTCATTGATTTTCACATAAAATGACTTAACAAATGTATGTGTGCATTATAGGGTTGTGGAGATTGTTGAGTTAGTCTTTTTGAAATCATGAATCGATCAATCTTAAACTACCATTGGAAACTTGGAAACATTGGATGGTCATTTCATCCTGGTATGAGACTCATCAGCAGTGTGCATCAACGACTCCTGAACACATTGCGGGATTCGAACCCAGAATCTTCGGTCTTGCACGCGAAACCTGACCTCTGGACCACTGAGCCGGTATCTGACGGTGTTAATGTCTAACTTCGGTCAATTCACGGTCTTGCGTAACCTCATCCGTTGACTTCGGTGAGTAATGCTTCACATCCGAACAGGGTTGAACTCCACTGGTCACGACTTCTCACTAAAACTCGGAGAAGATTTCTCACGGAGCTAGTCACTACTAGTAAGCAAGGTAATTTGCATTATGGGGTTGTGAAGATTGTTAAGTTACTTTTCGAAATTAAGAATCGGTCAATGGTGGACGTGCATTGCTGATGAGTCCCATACCACAACGAAGAGATCGTCTTTCATTGCTTCCAGGTTACTAATGGTGGTCTAACATTGATCGATTCATGATTCCTAAAATATATATGTGTGACCAGATTGTTCGGAATGTATAGAGGGCAAATACATCACAACATTTTTCAAATCAACAACGTCTTCACACTGTTCTATCAAAATTTACAAAAAGGACTAACTGTTTCTAAAAAAGTGTTTTACAAGGAAAAAACTAGATAGTTTCTCAAGCATAAATAAACAACTAGAAAGTACTGGTGTTATAACGCTGCTATGTATAGCTATTCATTCCTAGCGGCGTCCAATTCAAATATCCCAATACGACCCAAAATGCTATTTCCAAATCTCCTATATATCAGAACGCAACACCGTGGGATGGAGTTGTTTATTGGGTCGAGTACAAAAGAGAGGTAGGCAGGAGGAACGGAATTGGAATCGGAATCGTGAAGTTTTACAGATAGTGAGTATTTATACTTGTAGGTCGAATAGGAAAGAGTATCGAAGTCTGTGACATTGACAGTTAAGACGACCAATAGGAAAGAACATTTGAAATGACAATGACAGTCCGGAAGACCAATCAGAGACAACATTGAAGTATTTGACTTTGACAGTTAAAACGACCATAATTTTGACCAATAGAAATCGACTAATGGGATTACGCTTCTAAAAATAGTATTCTTAGGATATTTGGTGAATATCCTAACATGATGATAATGTTTGTGTTTAACAATAAATGAAAGCTCCTTAAACTACACCAATTTACATTTAGAAAGAAAAAAAAATACATCATTATAGTCAAGCTTAAATCTAACCCCGGACCTTCGGTTTGGCGTGCGAACGCTTAACCTTAAATGAAATTAACAAGCCAAATGATAGATATCAGTCCCGAACCACGACGAAATGGCCGTCCACTGCTTCCAGATTTCTAACATGGATCGATTCATGATTTTTAAAAATGATAGATTAGTAGTGTTGCAGTGTGTCGATTTAATGCGTGTTCTTAAGCTCGGTAATTAGCTCATCCATACAATCGTTACTAACTAGCGTCTGACGGTTTATAAATCAGAACGTGAACTCGTAGTGTTGACTACGTTTATTTGGAACACACCACAAATCGAAGCGGAGAAGCAGTGAATAAAACGAATGAAGCGACGTGAATTGGAAAAAGCTGCTGAGCCAACTCCTAGGATTACAATGCGAACGAATGGGCGAAGGAAGCGAATGAACAGGCGAAGCGCGTTGGAGAAGGCTAATGAGCCAACTCAAAGAGATAGAGCATGACTAAGAATATATAGTCAGACAAATATAAGACAGACATGCGACAAGCGAAATAGGCATGCACACATGAATAAAAGCGACGAATGATTAACAATGTCAAATGAGAAGTGGGACAAGTCACATGAGCTCATATAAACCAAACAATAATAAGAACGAATGGTATACATAAATTGTTGCAATACAAATAGCTTGGCTAAATAAATTAATCGAAAGGGCTAAACTAAATATAAGCGAACTGGAATATATGTGGAGGCACTACAGTGTCATTAACAGAAGTAAAAAAAATATTCAGTAATAGACAATATAAGTGGGAAGAATACATTAACAGATATTGTAACCGATTCGGAATTATATTGCTGAATGTCTCCAATGATGCAGCGGCACATATATACAGTGAACTTATTTCAATTACACTATTAATCATTTAACAGACATAAGTAGAATCAGATTAAAATGGAAAATTCATCACTAGACTGTCCAACTTTTACATTCATCTATGAGGAGAAAACTAATTATAGGTCGACTATAATGCCTATTTCAATCAGTACATATTTATTAATAACAGGATGATTTAAGCTTTGACTATATATTTGCTATGTTATATTGTTGAAACTCAAGAAATGAACAACTTACTCAATCGACTTTTTTTATCATAATTATGATCTATGACACTGACATGGTCATTTTGAGCATTGGAAGTTGATGTTGTTGTAGCCTCATGCACTAATTCATAGTAATACAATTCTTTAATTTGATGTAGACGTTGTAAAACATAATCAACGGAAAGCATATCACTAGAAAAAAAAGACAGGCAAATAAATAAATATTTACAAGTTCAGTAGTTAGTTAAAAATGGTGATACGGTTTATTTTCATATATGTATATATATAAGTAGGAGAGAGATAAGTATATTCAATAATGACAAGAAATCTATTACTTGTGTGGTGCGCGCTACTTATAAGTAGTATATGACGCGAGTAAAAACGTAATGTCTGGCAGCAGAAGATGGGGGAAGATCAAGTGAAAGGAAGAAGAGTGAGAACACAATGGAATTTGTATGAAACGCATGAATAGTGAGTGAAATGTCAGACAATGGATTGAAGATTTGCAAATTAACCGTTTACGATATGGTTTTCCTATTTTACTGAGTAACTCTGTAATTTGAGATAAATACAATTTGGTTGCCCTCACTGGTGTTCTCCTTCACTACAATAGTAGTAGTAGTATATGATTGTTAAGTCAGATTATCATTTATGGCAGTGAATCAATTCAGTAGGCAAAAACTTGTCAATGATTTTTTCAAACCAGTTAACTTAAATTACAAATGCAACTTACATCAAACCGATAGTTAATGAATGATTCCGAAGCGATAGCGGTAGCAATTCATCGTTTCAAACTTCTTACTTGGTAAATGAATATAGTAAATGATCATATCTATATCCATAACTGTGTGACAACTAATGACAAATACACATTATGTACCTTGTGTATTTATATTATGATACTTGTTAAATAACACAACTATCTATGACATGTTTTGTTAACAATGAAAATTCATGAACTTACTTGAAATTGTTGAATTGAATTTGTCGACTATTAAATATCACTTCTAAAAGAAGACGTGTTCGTAATTCTTCTTGACCTTTACGTAAATAGGGGAGAATACGTAATGCAGTTAAATGAATCATATTGCCACCACCATTGATAATAACTTCACCCGAAGTGGAATTCGAGCATAACAATGTTTTCAGATGGATACTTAAATTAGATTCGTCTAATTCTAAAATCTACAATAAAGTTAAAAAAAATAGATCAAAGTAGAAAAATGTTGAAATATTGTAGATTAGATCAACTTAAGAGCTGACTATCAAAGCATGTATAACGAAGTATATCGAATTCAGAGCTATCAGCTTATTTTCAATAGAGCTGATTCAAACAGAATATTATTTATCATCACGATAGGATACACAGCAGAAACCTTAGTAGCTCTGATTGGACGAAAAGATAGTAATTAAAACGGTAGGAATTATAAGATTGATTAGTTGAAAAAAAAACTAAGTTATGGTTAATTTGGTCATGAAAAGAACTTGAAACATTGCACTGACTGTGTAGTGTGTGTATGTGTGCGTACTAATGTATTGAGCACACACATGGCTTGTCCCAGTTTTCGGACAAACTAATGAACGTTTTTCCACATCTTTAGATCATACCAATTATTTGTGTTTATATTTTGGTTGTTTTTATTCGAGCGTATATGTGCATCACTTACTTTGCTTATTACATATCTAGATGAAGTGGTGAAACTTCATCAGTTGAGGTGGTTGGGACATGTGTTACGTATGGCTAACCACCGACTGCCTCGACGAGCTATGTTTTGTGGTGTAGGAGTAGGTTGGAAGAAAGCTAGTGGCGGCCAGACCAAAACATGGCAGAAATCCATGAAGTCACTGACTAGTGGACTGAGTCATGTTGGCAGATGTAGACTACCTGGTTAGGGGTCCGCGAGACGAAAGTCAACAATGGTTAGAGACCTTGAACCACATGGCTCAAAATCGTTTGCAATGGCGCAAGTGCATCCATTCTTTGAGCTCTCTCAAATCCTAATCTTCTGGATTCGTCAGTACCTCTACCTTTGTCTTTCTAACCTTATCTCACTGAATTATACTTCTTGAATAATATCTTCGAACCCTAGTCTTCTTCATTACCATTAATACTTGTACTATCTTTATGACTATGGGATTTGATTTGACATTTGCGTCTTTGTGCTAATGTGGTATGGCAACATGAATTGATGTACATACGTACGTAGTTCTACGTTGCAACTGACTGACATATCTAGCCTGTTTTGTCTTACTACTTACTATAAATACTTAGTCATGCTTCGTCAGATAGGGTTAACACACTCGAGCTTCTGCTTTTCTCTCCTCCACTTTGCTTGTACGTTCATGTCTGTCTGTATGAATGACCGCATGAAATAAACTCATCCAACTGAATCTGTACTTGGCTTCTTATTACCGCTGTCTCTCATAAAACAGGGTTTGCCTAAGTATGATATAGCGTATCTAGTCGTTCGTTCAAATCGGAGTTAGAATGCAGGTCATTAAAGTGATGAGTCCTACTTCAAATACAATCCATCTTCAACGTGATAATCATCAACCAATAATCATTGATGACACAACAACTTCATAAGTTGTGAATTAAATTAGATCTATTGTTGTTGACTGACTGACTGACTGACTAACTGACTATCAGGAATCATATCTCGTCATTTAGTTTTTTTATGTTTTGAAAATTTGTACTACATTTTTTTCTTTAGAAAATTATCTATCTATTCATAGTTTAAATGAAGAAAATCACATTGATATAATATTTACATATGTGTATGACACCAGTGTGTTCAAATCGTGCGTTCATTGGATTATTATCACACCGCATCACTAAATCATTGAATCAGTTGAGATATTCACATCACATAGTTCATCTGCAATAACAATGTACTTGTATAAGTGTATTTGTTTTAATGGCAGATCAATAGATGAAGTAGTGAAACTTCATCAGTTTAGGTGGTTGGGACATGTACTCCGTATGCCTAACCACCGACTGCCTCAACGACATATGTTTTGTAGTGTAGGAATAGGTTGGAAGAAAGTTAGGGGCGGCCAAACCAAAACATGGCAGCAATCCATGAAGTCACTGACAAGTGGACTGAGTCATGTCGGTAGTTGTCGACTACCTGATTGGGGTCCGCGAGATGATAATAATCGATGGTTAGAGACCTTGAATGACATGGCTCAAAATCGTTCGCAATTGCGCCAGTGCATTTATTCTTTGTGTTCTCTCAAATCCTAATCTTATGGATTCTTCAACCCCTCTAGTTTTGACTTTCTAAACTTTTCTCATTTAATCATACTTCTTGAATAATATCTTCTAATCCTAACCTCTCCGATTACTTCTAATACCTTTACTACCTCTTCTACTATTGGATTTGAATTGACAATTGTATCTCTGTGCTAATGTGGTGTGGCAACATGAACTGATGTACTTACGTACAAAGTTCTACGTTGCATCTGACTGATTGACTGACTGAATTTGTTTTAATAATTTATTATAAATATCTGTCTGTAGACAACGGAATATTAAATTATTTATTAGCCAATAATACAATAAGTTATTGAAATCAAGGAATCGATCAATGTTAGACAACACAATTAGACACCTGGAAGCACTGAAAGACGACCGTTTCATCCTGGTATGGGACTACTCATCAGCAGTGTGCATCCACGACTCCTCCAATACACCTCGCAGGATTCGAACCCCTACCAGGACAAAATGGTCGTCCAGTACTTCCCGATTCCTCTAATAATGGTCTAACATTGATCGATTCCTTGATTTCAGACTTTCATTTCACTAGAAAATTTACCTGACTAAACAATAATAATATTCTTGTCATTAATTCACTTTCAATCGAGATTAATAAATGAGGTTCATCATCATTATCATTATCATCATCATTAAGGATAGATTTGGAGATTTTCCGTTGAAATCTTCTACTAAATGCTGTTTTCCATTTGAGAAATGCTGATTTCTGATAATAAATACGTTTAATCCAATCAATTAAAGGTAGAAATAAATCAATAATTGATGATAATTGTTCCAATGTTGTTATGCTCATATGCAATTTAAATTGATTAATAATTAATTCTAAAACATGAATCATTACAGACATTAATGGTAAATATCTGGCGGTTATTTGTTTCGGATTAAATGTGACTTGATCACATTCATTTAGAATAATAGTAGAAGAAGAAGGAGTAGTAGGAGTAGTAGTACTAGTGGTAGTAGTATTCATAATTATCGATGATTTTGTTCTTGGCCATGTTAATCCACTCAAATCAGTGTAGTTTGGATGAGGATCATAAGAAAAATGTAATACAGTACCATAATTCGGTAAACAACTAGGCGATAATGTGACCAATTGTAAAACTCCATCATCTAATAATCCATTCTGATCAATCGAATTCCAATCGAGATGGATTTGTTCATTTGTCTGTTGAATGTTTATTGATGATGATTCTGGCAGTAGACATGGAGATACATCACGAATTTGAACAGGACTACCAGTAAGAATACTTTCGTTTCTATAGTTGGAGAAAAAAAAAGAGGGAACTATCCAGGAAACATTTAACTGAATAAGAAATCATTCTTTTAATAAAAGATGGTATTGGTCATGTGCTGAGATAAGGTGAAAAACCAATCATATAGAAAATTAAAGGAGGTCAAACTAAGATGTGGTACTAGTCTATGAAGTTATAAACCGTTAAAATAAGCTATGTAGGTTAGGTGTAAACCAAGTAAGTGATCGGAGTCATTGTGATGCATTCACTACTTGCCTACTTTCAGGTCTTTAGTTTCAAAAATATATCATACTTTTTTTAAGCGAAATCATTCTTCCTGAAGGATATTTAGTACTACTGTTACTGATACTACTATGGTGTATACTACTTACAACTTTGTTTATAGGTAGTATGCAATGGAGATGAAGCGGAGTGTCAGCAAGAAGTTACTAATGAAGTAAAAAAAATGTCTGATGTGGGTCTATGGAGCGATCAAAATCACCGGAAGACAGTTAATAATCTGCTTCTTCTTCAAATGAAAGTTTGCATATAAGGTGTACATGTTTTGTTAGTAAACTATCTTCAAATATACCACTGATTTCATCTGGTCTTATCGTCTTTATTTATTTATTACACTACTGCTTCTAGTAATCTGGCATTTTGTATTAATAATTTCATCGTATAGTACTGATATGACATGTCACCTTAAACCGATATAGATATGTGGAAGGTTGTACATTCAATGTTGATATGATTGACTGACTAACTAGAGAGAGACACAGTGATGACCAGCAGTGAAAAGGACAGATCCATCAATCACACATTAAAAAGCATTCTATAATGAAAGACATATATCTGAAATCCAATTCAGAACTCTCTAGTTTTTTAACAGAAAGTACGATAAATCCAAACCAATAAATCACAATCTACCGGTTTAATATTTCAAAACATAAATCAATTTATAACATAACGTGACTATGATCAAACTTTTTACCGATGATTGAAGTTGAACATACAAATTATGTCCAGTGTTTCCTACAGAGTGAAACATGAAGGTCAATCTCATTAGAATAGCCGAACTGAGTTGTAAAAATCATTCATTGTAAGCGTAGATTTGAATGACTATCTATCTAATTTTTGGGGCACAGTTTTGGAAGTTTGCGTTTTTACCTATTTGAAATCATCAATCAATCATTGTTAGACCACCATTAGTAAGCTGGAAGCACTGGACAGCCGTTTCGTCCTGGTATAGGACTCATCAGCAGTGCACATCCACGACTCCTGCTCCTCGCAGGATTCGGACCCGGGACCTTTTGGCATTGTAGGCGAACGCCTTACCATCGAACCACTGGACCGGCATCCAACGGTGTTAATGTCTAACTCTGATTGATCTACGGATTTTGCGCAACCTCACCCACTTGTCTTTGGTAGTTACTGCCTACACCCGTCAGGGTTGAACTCTATTGGCCACGTCTTCTCAACTAGAACTCCGAGAATTTCCGCACGAAGCTAGACACTAGTGAGCACTGTTACGATATTTTGGGGCACGGTTTTGGAGGTTTGCGTTTTTGCACATTTGAAATCATTGCTAATGAGTCCCATACCAGGACGAAACGGCCGTCCAGTGCTTCCAGGTTTCTAATGGTGTCTTCGAAGCATTGCTCGTATATCCTGGGACACCCGAGTGAGCAACGCTGTTATTAGGAATCGGGTGCTAGGTAAGAATGGAAGATCAATAGATGAAGTAATGAAACTTCATCAGTTGAGGTGGTTGGGACATGTACTCCGTATGCCTAACCACCGACTGCCTCGAAGAGCTTTGTTTTGTACTGTAGGAGTAGGTTGGAAGAAAGCTTAGGGGTGGCCAAACCAAAACATGGCAAAAATCCATGAAATCATTGACGAATAGACTTAGCCATGTCGGTTATTGTCGACTATACGGTTGGGGTCCGCAAGATGATAATAATCGATGGTTAGATACCCTGAATGGCATGGCTCAAAACCGTTTGCAATGGCACCGGTGCATTTATTCTTTGTGTTCTCTCAAATCCTAATCTTCTGGATTCTTCAACTCTGTAAACTTTTCTCATTAAATCATACTTCTTGAATAATATCTTCTAATCCTAACCTCTCCGATTACTTCTAATACCTTTACTACCTCTTCTACTATTGGATTTAAATTGATAATTACATCTCTGTGCTGATGTGGTATGGCGACATGAACTGATGTACTTACGTACGAAGTTCTCTGTTGCATCTGACTGACTGAGCAGATAAATGTCAACAGACAGAAAATGAGCACATTCAATATTATGATACTTGATTGCAACTTTTAAATATTTTTTTAGTAAATTGAAACCATTGAATAAAATTATTAGTTATAACATGTACAACAGACAGATAGAAAGTAATGAATTGTCAATTATGAAACATCACAATTATTTATTTCAACAATAATAGTGTATGTACACACACAAGAGCTTTACATACACGCACACACACACACTCAAACAAAAAGAACAACTAACTGTATAAATCGATAAAGCATTTGACTCCAAAATGGCAATTTGAATATTGGTACTAAACTATTAGTCCAATGATTGATAGACTGTTCATGGAAAGACTTGTAAAAAAAAAACAAAAATCAATAATAGAAATTTAAAAATTGAAGAAAAAAAAGACAAGATTTTTCTATCAATCAGTGTATATCAAAGTTTTTAAAATATCACCTACTGTATATATATATATATATATACATCAGTATAAAAGTAACACGGGGCTGGATACAAACTTTAATGTACTTTTTACCGTACAGTTATAGAGATTATTGAGTTTCATTGAAATCATGAATTGATCATTGTTAGACTACCATTAGAAACCTGTAGACATTGGACAACTATCAAGTCCTAGTAATGTACTCGTCAACAGTGCGCATCTATGAACCTCCCACTCGCGGAAATCAAACAGAGGATACTCGGTCTCGCACGCGAACGCTTAACTTCTAGACCACTACTGAGTCGGCATTCGGCGGTGTTAAAATCTAACGGCGATCAACCCACGATTTTGTGCAACTTCATCCACTGTCTTCGGTGGGGACTGCTTTACACCTGAACACGGTTGAACTCCATTGGTTACGATTCCTCACTAGGACTAGGAGAAACTTCCTCGCGGAGTTAGGTACTAATGAGCATATGATTACTTTCAATATAGGGTTGTTTCAATTGTTGAGTTTCATTGAAATTATGCATCGATCGATGCTAGACAATGATTTAGAGGTTAAGCGTTTGCGCACGAGACTGGAAGGTCCTGGAGTTAAATTTCCTCGAGCCGGGATCGTGGATGTGCACCAAAGGTGAGTTCTATACTACAACTTGACGGCCACACAGTGCTTACAGTTTTCTAATGGTGGTCTAACATTGATTGATTCATGATTTCAATGAAACTGCACAATCTGCACAACTCTTTGATGAAAAAAATGTTTGTTTATTATTGAAGACAAAACTATCAGTTAGTAGAGGGACAATCAATGATTAGTATACAAAATATTACGGTGTTTAATACATAAGACAATATTTTTTTTCCGAATACAAACTCTTTTAAACCATGTTAACAACTTGATGGTCATCAGTATTTGATCTACGCATTTATTTCGAAGCTTATTAGTATTGACAACTACAAAGACGGATTTCTTTCGTTATAAATTGAAAGAAAAGAATCGGCATAAATGAAATATGCTATTCAGAAATTGTTACGAATGCATGTAAACATGCCAGTTCGATATGCTTGGTTTATGTTAGGATATTCATCCGATATCCTAAGAGAAATATTGGTCAAATCCTATTGGTCGATTTCTTCTACTGGTCAAAATTATGGTCGTTTTAATTTTCAAAGTCGAATACTTCAATGTTGTCTCTTATTGGTCATCCGGACTGTCAATGTCATTTCAAATGTTACCTCCTATTGGTCGTCTTAACTGTCAATGTCACAGAATTCGATGCTGTTTCCTATTCGACCAAAATGTATAAATACTCATTATCTGTAACATTTTATGACCACGACCAGGACTAGGGCTCGGTCCCGGATCCGTATTCCGGGATCCTGATTCTCTTCTGGACTTGGACCTCGTACATTCTGGATGTTTGTAAAATACAAGTTCTACTTCATATCACGTCTTCTTATTTTTAACTAAATATGGAGGTTGGGATGATCGGATTTGAGTAGCATGTCGTGTCACCGAAACCTCGGTCCTCGCTCTCGTTTTTCGACTAGGTAAACTCGTAATAGTGCAAGTATATCAAGTTGACGTTGTTACATGCAGGTGTAACAGTTTATTATGAGTTTACTTTAGTCGGGAAACGAGATCGAGGACCGAGGATCCGGCAACACGACATGCTACTCTAATCCGAGTGTCCCAACCCCCATATTGAGTAAAAAATAAGAAGACTTGATATGAAGTAGAACATGTATTCTACAAACATCCAGAAAGTACGAGGTCCGAATCCAGAAGGGAATCAGGATCCCAGACTAGGGATCCGGGTCTGGGTGCGGGTCATAAAACGTTACAGATAATGCGTATTTATACATTTAGGTCGAATAAGAAACAACATGGAAGTCTGTGACATTGATAGTTAGAACGTCCAATGGGAAACATCATTTGAAGTGACATCGACAGTTAGTAGGACCAATAAGAGACAACATTGAAGTGTGTGACATTGATAGTTAGGACGACCATAATATTGACCAAAAGGAATCGACCAATAGAATTAGACTTCCAAAAATAGTTCTCTTAGGATATTTGATGAATATCCTAACAGAAATCATTTACCGTTTAATTTTCAGATCATATTACTCAATGTCATAAAGATCAACACACTCCTGAATCCAACAGAAGCTTTCTGAATTTTTGTGTGGTATGATCTAAGTTTCAAATACTTGACATGATTAGTTATAGCGTAAAGAGATTTTTTATGCTTTTTTTATAAGCATGTAGAAATATGAAAAGGTGTTATTATTCTCTATCATTATTATAACCCAGCTATTTCTAATGCTTATTATTCTCAGACACACCAATTCACTCGACATGTCCGCACAAAATCAGAATTACGGTTGAACAGGAAAATAGATTATATTCCAATAACAAGGTTAGATGTAATTCAGAAAGTCGAAAGGAAAAAGACATGAGTATATTTATAGTTGTTCTCTTACATGAGAAGATTCTAGCCTGTTCCTTCAGTATCAGCTAGCGCTGATTGGATACGAAAGAACCAATCAGCGCGCAACACAACGCAATTATGCTTTAATCCAATTTATGTCCTGATTGATTAGTAAATGCAATATAAGAAAGTGTAATTATATCCAATCGGTTATATTTACAAAGCATAACCTAACATATATGTACATTGATTCACATTCCTATATATTTCACATCATTAACACATTAAGATATTATTCAGTCAGTCAAAAAATGAATTCGTTGTAGTATAATAATGATGACATCAAGAAATGCATTTTTTGTCATTGATGTTAAAATTCTATCTCTTTCCCTCCCTATACATCAATCCACTGACAAATGATAATGTTAATATTTGAAATGGAAGACTGAATGAAGATTGAGAAATAAATAATTTTTCAAAAATAACCAATGCATATCACTTGCTTTTTTTATTGATCCAATTAAAACAATGTAGACAATTACAATTTGGATAAATGCAATTTTTACACATTTGCTTATTACGTAATGGTCTTGATGTTTTTTTAATGTTTATTTGATGTTTATTCATCCACCTTTGACCTAATATTGATAAAACTTCTCCGAGTTCTAGTAGGAAGACGTGATCAGTGAAGTTCAACCTGTTCGGGTGAAGACAGTAACTACCGAAGACTGTGTGTGAGGTGGTTGCGCAACTCCGTGAAGTGATCAAGTTAGACATTAACACCGTTAGATACCACCGGCTCAGTGGTCTGACGGTTAGGGCGTTCGCGCACAATTCCGAAGGTCCTGGGTTCGAATCCTGTGAGGTGCAGGAGTCGTGGATGCACACTGCGCACCAGGACGAAACGGCCGTCTTTCAGTGCTTCCAGGTTTCTAATGGTGGTATAATAACATTGATCGATTCATGGTTTCGAAAAATGTGTAACTTAACAATTTTCACAACCCCGTAATGCAAATAGACGGTTACAAGTTTTCATATACATACATACATATATATATATATCAAAATTGAATTTCTTTTCAATAACCAACTTACTGTGTTCAATTGTAAATTGATTCGAGCTAATAATTGAATACATTTAAGACTGGATGTCATCACAACAGCCATTAATGATGTATCTAAGCCTGCATCAGTTAAATTTGTCTGTACAAATATATATATAAGAAAAATATTTGTTTTATGGTGATTTAAATTCGAATTTAAAAAGTTTATGAAATGGATTATTTATTGAAAAAAACAAACATTAAATTTTAATGGAGGATACGATGAGCAAGATCATCATAGTTAATTAGAGAATGAACAGCGGTAAAACCGATTTCTTTAAAATGGCTATGGCGTTTCTAATTATATCTACTTTTAAGTTAATATTTTGTGTATATAGAGAACAGTATTATCCTTGTTGGGGACGTTGTGGTGCGCGCTACTTATAAGTAGTATATGACGTGAGTGTCAACGTAATGTCTGACAGCAGAAGATGGGGGAAGATCAAGAAAGGAAGAAGAGTGGGAACACAATGGAATTTGTATGAAACGCATGAATATTGAAATGTCAGACAATGGATTGATGATGGATTGAAGATTAGCAAATTAACGGTTACGATATGGTTTTCCTACTTTACTGAGTAACTCTGTAATTTCCGTTAAATACAATTCGGTTTCCCTCACCTGTGTTCTCCTTCACGACAACGTTAGATCCCCAAAACTCACTTGATAAAAGGTCCTAATTTCGGATTATATGCTTTTGTGCATAAGTTGCTTAGTTGACACCTTCAGCTTATATTTCCCACTCGGAAAATCCTTGACTGTTATTGGTTAATGTGTTATTTTAGTACACTATTTTGGTGGCTCTCCGAAGGACGTTTCTATCATGTATAAATAAACTCGATTTCTGTGCTTGTGAACTTCATACTTTCTGGATGCTTGTAGAATACACTTCCTATGCCTTATAAAGACTTCTTCCTCTACTTTGTGGGGGCCTTCAGACACTCGGATTAGAGTAGCCTATCGTGTCACTGGATCGTTTGTCTTCGCTCTCGTTTACCGACTAAGGTGAACTCGTAATATTTTCAGTCATATCATTTGACAAGCATATCAATCCTATTACAAGAAAAAAGCTTATTCGGTTACATTATCTATCGATCGGCATTCTTTACTTTCTCTTAAGGAGCTCCAAAATTTCCCTTAGAAAAATCTATAGAAGCCCAGAAACACTAAGAAACATTTCAGCCAATCAGTATTGGATAGAACCTTCGAGTAAAACGTTCATCTCGTACTTTGCGCTTTTTCTCTAATGTTTAAGGTGCAATGTAGATTTAATCCGGGGTTATTAGAAGCACATAGGAGAAATTTAGACTTTGAGTTTATTTGGCAGACAGACTTATCACTTTTGTACTGACAATCGAAAATTCATTCATAATATCATAAAATCGTACATTATGACAGTTTAATACTCTAAATACTTATGTAGAATTTGAAATAATAATTACATACAATTATTCTCTCAGTAGTATTTGTCAACCGAAGACTCAATAAGATACAAAAAAAGAAATGAGATTTATCTATGGACTGTTTAGAAAAAAAGTTTATTTGGTTATTAAACTGCTTGAAAGTGAAAGAATTTCCGCTATGATAATATAAAATGGTCTACTTGTTGACTAGTCAATATCCTAGCTACTTCGAATATAAAATGAAATCAAAAGATGATAATATTAACTGATATTGCTTTTATCGTATTTATTGCCGTAGTAGTGAATATAATGGGTCTTATACTTCAATATCTGCCTTAACTTCGCTTTCGTTAATAGTTTCAGCAACTACAGTTAATAACACAACTCAATAAACAAATACAATTTCAAAGAATACAACTCATTTGCCGAACCCAGATTTATACATCAAACTTTGAGATATAAATTTACTCAAACACCCATAGCCGAATCACGTTGAGTGGGTTACAGTCCTGTAACTTCTAGAAAGACAGTCAAGTGACTTAGTTTCTTAGACATAGTTTAACTAGCACTTTTATACAATAATTTTTTTTAATAAACGTGTTATACATATGGGATAGAGATACTACTCAGCTGATGAGATCGAAACAAGAATGATAGTATAGACCAGAGATATCCAGAAAAATAAGATACAGTTACGTTTTCGATGGCATCAGTAAGCAACAACGTAAGACTTCGTACGTAAGTAAATCAGTTCAAGATGCCATAACACAAAGCTACAACTGTCGATTCGAATCCCATGGTAGTAAAGGTAGTAGAAGTATTAGCAGTAATCGGAGAGATTACGGTTCGAAAATATTATTCAAGAAGTATAATTCAATGAGACGGACTTGGAAAGAGAAAGACAGAGGTGATGAGGGATTCCGAAGACTAGAGTTTGGAAGAATACAAAGAATGGATGCAACTGCGCCACTGTAAACGGCTTTGAGCCATGTCGTTCAAGGTCCCTAACCATCGATTACTGTCGTCTCGCGGACCCAAACCAAGTAGACTACACTTACCAACATGACTCAATCTAGTTGTCAATGACTTCATGGATTTGTTCAATGTTTTTGTTTGACTGCCTCTAGCTTTCTTCCAGCCTACCCCTAAACCAGAAAACACCTCGTTGAGGCAGTCGGGAATACGTTACACATATCCCAACCAAATTAAAGAGATTAACATACACTGAGGCTCTGAGTCACTACTGTGCCATACCAACATGTTCAAAAGATATATTACTTGTTATTATTATTATTATTATTGTTACTATTATTATTATCTTCTAGTTATTTATGATTAAAACTCAACTATTAGAAAAAGTTACAAACAAACCCCCCCCCTCCTTACACTTTGATTTACTGAAACAGACAAATAACAATAGAAATTAAGTCAAACTGTTTAAGATAATTGGGAATCTTTAATATATATATATATATATATATATATATATATGATATGTAGAAGAAAGAAAAAATCATAAACACTTACTTCAAAACTTTCCCAAACAGGTGTAATTAAATTACTTTGTAATGTATTTCTAACATGATTCTCCAATTCACAACACCAATTTAATACAGTTTCAATAATCATTTGAATTGTTTGACGTATAATCATGGGACTAGCAAATGATGGTGATAATATATAATTGAGTAGTCGGAGAAAACGAAAATCAGAATTAAACATGATAGTGACGATAGTGGACAAGAAATATACTAAAAACACTTGATTGACTGAGCTGAATTAACTATTTGTTCATATTTTGAAGCTACTACGCGAAAACCGATGAAGTCTAATTACCAGGTAAAGGGAATAGGGACAAACTATAAGCAGATTGATTCAGTTAGAAAATGAACAAGGATTAATTAAGTGTCCGCCGAGTCAAGACAATTTATAAACCAGGTAAGGATGTGTTATAATGCTGCTACGTATAGCTATTCAGTCCTAGAGGCGTTCAAATTCAAATATCCCAATACGACTCAAATACTACTTCCAAATCTCCTATATATCAGAACACAACACCGTTGGATGGAGTTGTTTATTGGGTCGAGTACAGAAGAGGGGGAGGCAGGAAGAAACGGAATCGGAATCATGAAGTCTTACAGATAGTGCGTATTTATACATTAAGGTCGAATAGGAAAGAGCATCGAAGTCTGTGACATTGACAGTTTAGGACGACCAATAGGAAAGAACATTTGAAATGACATTGACAGTCCGGAAGACCAATCAGAGAGAAAACATTGAAGTATTTGACTTTGACAGTTAAAACGACCATAATTTTGACCAATAGAAATCGACCAATAGGATTATACTTCCAAAAATAGTACTCTTAGGATATTTGGTGAATATCCTAACAGGATGTCAAGCAATTCCGCATGTGAAAAGATTACAGATGAAAAAAATATTTGAATATTTCGCACAAGAGTATTTGTGAAGAATTGAAGGATGAAAGAGATGGACCGATGGCGAAGCACTGAAGTGTATTGCTTTAAAATATGGTATACTGTCAACTAAACATCTCAGAAAACTTGAAACCAGATCAAAATTTATCTGCTAAAATGAATGGATACTTTTATATCACAGATGTGTGACACCTGGACCAGATTGCCGAGTAAAATGTTGGATTTACTTAAACTTCAATTGCTGAGATTTAAAAATATCATTTTTCCTCTTTAATGTCTTAGTTAGATGATCGAAAAAAACTTGGAAGCATTGGACAGCTGTTTCTTCCAAGGGATCGAACGCAGGACCTTCTGATCTGATGAGAAGTCATAAGCCTTTAGATCAGTAAGTCGACATCTGATGGCACATGGCATCATGAAGTCATTGACAACTGGATAGAGTCATGTTCGCAAGTTTCGACACTACCTGGATAGGGTCCACGAGTTGATAATAATCGGTGGTTAGAAACCTTGAATGACATGGCTCAAAATCGTTTGCAATGGAGCGATTGCATCCATTCTTTGTGTTCACTCAAACCTTAATCCTCTGGATTCTTCATCACCTTTGTTTTTTTCTTTCTTAATATATCTCACTGAATTATCCTCCTTGAATAATATCTTCGAACCAAAATCTTTCAGATTACTGTTAATACTTCTACTACCTCTACTATTATGGAATTCGAATTGACAATTGCGTCTCTGTGCTAATGTGTTACGGTAACTCGAACTGATGTATGTACGTACAAAGTTCTACGTTGTAACTGAATGACTGACTGACATCTGATAGTTTACGTTGCTTACTGAGCTATACGAATGTTAAATGCTCATAGAGACATCTGAAAGTCATAGGTTCAACCCCTTGTGGGATAGTAGATACGCATTACTGAAGAAAGAAACCCCACATGGAAAGAAACAGGCGATCGATGTTTCCTGATTTTAAAAAGTTATCTTAAGCCAATTAGTCTGCAATGAAAACTTTAAAATTTAACGAATTAAAAACTTTGTGCGATAAAGAGAAAAATAATCACACGATTGTAGTAGTGTGGTGTGAGCTACTTATAAGTAGTATATGAAGTGAGTGTCAACGTAATGTCTGGCAGCAGAAGATGGGGAAAGATCAACAAAGGAAGAAGAGTGGGAACACAATGGAATTTGTATGAAACGCATGAATAGTGACAATGGATTGATGTTTTGCAACAGGAACAGTCCAGTTCGATATGATGAACTGACATTTTGCAAATTAACGATTTACGATATGGTTTTCCGATTTTACTGAGTAACTCTGTAATTTTCGTTAAATACAATCCGGTTGCCCCACCTGTGTTCTCGTTCACTATAACAACCACTTTCTTTTTTGTATAAAACTTCCAAAAAAAATAAACATCACTCACGTAGTATTTTCAACTTCTATGAGACAAAATGATAAATTAATTAGAAAATGAATCCAACTAGTTAAAAGTGGTTTAAGAAAGTGATCTTCTTCTTCAACAGATGCAACAACTTGTCTAGCAGTGATAAATCTTGAACGATATAAAATCCAACAATTTTGTGCAGAATGAAATATAGCAGATAATTTATTTCTGAATTTTAAAAGCGAAAAAAAAATTGGCAGACAAAAACAATTGATAAGCAAATACGAGATAAATATGAAATAAGTTAACAACGAACAAAATTCGAATAATCTTGTTTTCCGTAAGTTGAAATAGGGTGTACTCTAATTTACAAGATACTAAATACTATGTTTCTTTTAAACGGTTTAAGCAGTAAGTTGTAACGTTCGAAAACAAAAATATTAGTCATCATTCTACGTTAAGATTTAAAAAGGCTGGAAGAAAGTTAAAGGCTGCCAAATCAAAACATGGCATAAATCCATCAAGTCACTGACAAATGGACTGAGTCATATTGGTAGATGTAGGCTATCTAGTTGGGTTTCCGCGAGATGATAGTAATCGATGGTTAGAGACCTTGAATGACATGACCCCCAAAATCGTTTACAATGGTGCAGGTGCATTCACTCGTGTTCTTTCAAATCCAAATACAAGTTTAAGTTTCTGTACTCAGTGTTGAATTACTCTTTTGTTAAAAACAAACTAGTGATAGTATTCTGCTGGCAACACTAAAGTAAATAGGGTGTGTTTTAAAAGCCTATTTTCTTAACAACCCCAAATACAGTAAATAGGATAAATGATTTTTAAGTTAATTTGTATGATCTTAAATTGATTTACTTTTAACTTGTACGTTTTACGAATTAGACTCAGCCTGGAGCCCCTCTGAGGTTACTGTCAAACCCGAATCTGGATAAAGGAAGAGCGTTGGGCATGGGGTTGTAGTGCCTCCACATATATTCCAGTTCGCTTACATCTAACTTGGTTAAGCCCTTTCGATTAATTTATTTTACCAAGCCATTTACGTAGCAACAATTTATTTGTACCATTCGTTCGCATTGCAATCCTAGGAGTTGGCTCATTAGCCTTCTCCTACGCGCTTCGCCTGTTCATCCGCTTCCTTCGCCCATTCGTTCGCATTGTAACCCTGGGAGTTGGCTCATTAGCCTTCTCCAATTCACGTCGTTCCGTACGCTTTGTTCGCTGCTTTTCAACTTCGCTTTGTGGTGTGTCCAAAAATAAACGTATTCATTACTTCGAATTCATCTTCTGATTTATAACCGTCAGACGCTACTTTGTAACGATTGTCTAGACGAGCTAATTACGAAGCATTAGAACACGCAGATATTTGACCACCACAGGGTTAGCGACCCTATCCCGCAGAAAACTCATGGTGTAATGATTGAAAATTGAATAGTTAATTCCATTGAATGGTATAGTAATTGACAATGTATGAGTGAGTATCAAGTAACCATATTGTGTGCGACAATAAATTTTATAAAAATTTTTTTTCAGTTCATACACACGAAACTGAAGAAAAAAATAGAACACTTACTGTAACAGACAAACAGCTTTATGTGGTGGTTTACGATTTACAAGACATGCATTTAAACAACGAATTGATTCAATTTGTAATTGAATAGCTAAACAAAGAGGAAGTTTATTTGGTAAAAGCTCTACTAGATTAAATATATTAAGATTGGATTCAGCATCAAATGAATTTTCATAGCATAAATAGGATAGACAACGTTCTATCAGTTGATGGTCGTTCACCTAAAAATAAGAATCATAAGAAAATTAGTTAGTTTTAATTTAACAAACAATCTTATTAGTTTCTAGTAGAATTTTCAAAAACAAAACGTTATAATTGTTCAACTAACTTCTAAGAGTTAGGGCTAATTAAATGGGTCTTAATAGGAATCGATTAGTTAAGACCCACGATTGACTCATGTTGGTAAATGTAAACTACACGGTTGGGGTTCGCGTAATGATAGTTAATCGATAGTTAGAGACTTTGAATGAAATGGCTCAAAACCGTTTGCATTGGTACAGGTGCATCCATTCTGTGGCTGCTCTCAAATCCTAATCCTCTGGATTCTTCATCACCTTTATCCTTTTCTCTTTCTAAATTTATGTCACTGGAATATACTCCCTGAAAAACATTTTCGAACCCTAATCTCTCCAATTACTGCTAATACTTCTACTACCGATACTACTACGGGATTTGAATTGGCAATTTGATTTGTCTGTGCTAATGTGGTATGACAACTTGAACTGATGTATGTACGTAGTGAGCAACGCTGTTATTAGGAATCGGGTGCTAGGAAAGAATGGAAGATCAATAGATGAAGTAATGAAACTTCATCAGTTGAGGTGGTTCGGACATGTGTTACGTATGCCTAACCACCGACTGCCTCCACGAGCTTCGTTTTGTAGTATAGGAATAGGTTGGAAGAAAGCTAGGGGCGGCCAAACTAAAACATGACAGAAATCCATGAAGTCATTGACAAGTGGAGTGAGCCATGTCGGTAATTGTCGACTACCTGGTTGGGGTCCGCGAGATGATAATAATCGATGGTTAGAGACCTTGAATGACATGGCTCAAAACCGTTTGCAATGGCGCCGGTGAATTTATTCTCAAATCCTAATCTTCTGGATTCTTCAACCCCTCTAGTTTTGACTTACTAAACTTATCTCACTGAATCATATTTCTTGAATATCTTCTAATCCTAACCTCTCCGATTACTTCTAATACCTACACTACCTCTTCTACTATTGGATTTGAGTTGACAATTACATCTCTGTGCTGATGTGGTATGGCGACATGAACTGATGTACTTACATACGTACAAAGTTCTACGTTGACTGACTGACTGACTGACTGATGTATGTATGTATGTACGTACGAAGTCCTACATTGTGACTGACTGACTAATTGATTGAAGAGCAGGGTGTGATCAAAAAAAACTGATTTCTGATTATTATCTCTGATAATTTATCATTGTGTTTCCATGTTCATGTTTTGTATGTATGTCATTCTATTACAAGAAAAAACCTATTTTGGTAGGCAGAT
Source organism: Schistosoma turkestanicum (assembly GCA_944470395.2). Taxonomy (NCBI): domain Eukaryota; kingdom Metazoa; phylum Platyhelminthes; class Trematoda; order Strigeidida; family Schistosomatidae; genus Schistosoma; species Schistosoma turkestanicum. The sequence goes on from OX103971.1 coordinate 16,856,273, forward strand.
ATCTTGTTCCGCGTTGTTAACTCTCCAAGAGGACTTGCATCAATATTTATATTTCATAGGTGGCTATCACTTACTTATATGGTATTAGCATTATTATTCAGTCAGTCAGTCAGTCAGTTGCAACGTAGAACTTCGTACGTATGTACATAAGTTCATGTTGCTATACCACATTAGCACACAGACGCAAATGTCAAATCAAATCCCAAGTGATAGAGATAGTAGAGGTCTTAATGGTAGTGAAGAAGACTAGGGTTTGAAGATATTATTCAAGAAGTATAATTCAGCAAGATAAGGTTAGAAAGACAAAGGTAGAGGTGCTGACGAATCCAGAAGATTAGGATTTGAGAGAGCTCAAAGAATGAATGCACTTTCGCCATTGCAAACGATTTTGAGCCATGTCGTCCAAGGTCTCTAACCATTGGTGGCTTTCGTCTCGCGGACCCCTAACCAGGTAGTCTACATCTACCAACATGTAGCATTATTATTATCAATCGATGAACATTGTTTCTATTAATTAAACAATAATCGAACGTCTTTTGTTGTCACAAATTATCAATTTCTAATGAATAACATCATCCCAAAAAAAACGTATCTCATCTATTGAGAATGGACAAGTTAGATATATTATAAGGTTATTCGTCATGTGTCAACCTTTTATTACGAAATTCTAAATAGACTTTAAGGTATATATTGTTGATTTTTCAATTAGAGTTATGGAGATCATTGTTTTTACACAGAAATCATAAATCAATCATTGTTAGACCAACATTAGAAACCTAGAAGCATTGAAAGATGGTCGTTTCGTCCTGGTATGGGACTCATCAGCAGTGAGCATCTACGATGCCTGATACTCTCAGGATTTGAACCCAGGACCTTCGGTCTTGCGCGCGAACGTCTAACCTCTACACCACTGGGACGGCATCCAACGGTGTTAATATCTTACTTTGATAAATCCAAGGATTTTGCTCGACCTGAGAGTAGCAGGAGTCGTGGTTGCGCACTGCTGATGAGTCCCATAACAGGACGAAACGGCCGCCCAGAGCTCTCAGGTTTCTAATAGTGGTCAAACGATGATTTATTTATGATTTCTATATATTGTTGATTTTAGAAATGTAAACATTCGATATGATAGTGGGAAAATGAATATATTGACTAACAGATTACAACTATTCTATATTAGAATAACACTTAAACTAATAATTTAATATCTTAGAAATAAAATTTTATTTTACCAAGTTCTAGTCCTACACGCATTGAAAGTGTAATTTTTTTGTCTAATACTAAGATGAAACATAGTTTAAGAGTACATCTGTAGTGAACGAGAACACAGGTGGGGCAACCGAATTGTATTTAGCGAAAATTACAGAGTTACTCAGTAAAATCGGAAAACCATATCGTAAATCGTTCATTTGCAAAATATCAGTTCATCATATCGAACTGGACTGTTCCTGTTGCAAAACATAAATCCATGGTCACTATTCATGCGTTTCATACAAATTCCATTGTGTTCCAGCTCTTCTTCCTTTCTTGATCTTCCCCATCTTCTGCTGCCAGACATTACGCTGACACTCACGTCATATACTACTTATAAGTAGCTCACACCACACATCCACTTCAATGTTTATTTATTTATTTACTTACTGAAACAAAATTATTGGTACGAAAGACACGTACACAAATCAATTTGTGCGTGAACTAGGATACTGTCCGGCTACCCGAAGCGAGGCAGGTGGTTTTCCTAGAAGGGGTCCTGCTACCCTGACCTATGACCTACGGGTCGAATTCATAAGCAGCAGAGTAACGTCAGATGAAGTTTCATGGTTGGGCATTCGTAAAACATGTCTCAACCACTTCTAATATACAAAATATTAAACTTCGTAGTATGAATTTAATGGAACTAGTTTAAATAAGTGATTAGAAATATACAGTTGCATAAGTGAGGCATTCAATTTATAAGAGTTCTCAAGGTAGTATGACAGCGTACGGGAAAAAAAGTGTACATTTGCCTAAACATCATAATAACATTCAATGAATGGTCTAAATAAAAAACTTCCTACATCAGATTAAAATGAAAGAAAAGTCAACCAGTGTTTCGGCATGTATCAAGTAAGCACTACACTATTTACAAGAATTAGGAAGTGTGAAATTCATGGATTTGTTATATATATATATATATATATATATATATATATATATATATATATATATATATATATGTATATAGTGTCACATATAACGTTCAGTAACTCACTTAAAATCCTCCTGCAAGAATCTACATAACTGGAAATTATGAGATATTTTAAATGACAGAAAACTAATATGTTTCAAGTGTTATTTCATTGAAAAGTTAAACAAAAGCTTTACATATATAACTTACAAATGCCAACAAAATACTATCTGACACTTGAATCCAAATACGGCATAAACGCATGATAGATGGTAATGGAGTATTGTCTACTGAAGATAAGTGTTGAGGACGATTGATGTTTGAATTTCCTCTTTTAGAAATTTGATATTCATTGACTGGAAGATAATGTACCAAAAGAGCATATACTAATTCTGGTGTACGAAAGATCTAAAAGAAAATAATATTTCATGAAATAACTGATATATAATTTATTCTAAGGAAATATTTACAGCTATGGCTCACCATAGGAACATTAAAACTAAAGATTAAATGATAATAACACATATAAGCGAACAATATTACTGTTTTCAATTCGATCGTCATTAAGCTTTACTCTCTAATATACATGAATATTCATATGAAAATGTTAAACCAATCTAGGCAATTTATGAGTCAATCATCACAATGAAATAGATTATGTTACTACACATGTTGCTTCAAGACTAGGTTGCATCGGCACCTGAACTAGTGATAGGGAGTGAAGTAGTCGAGCGTGTTGATCACTTCACTTATCTGGGTAGTCTCATCAGCGCTGATGGCCTAGTGACTAACAAAATCTCAGCGCGGATACAGAAAGCTTTTGCCAATTTATGCCATTTATGGCGTAGGCGTGATATACGTTCGATAACCAAAGGACGAGTGTACTGCGCAGAAGTTCGCTCCGTCCTACTATATGGATGCGAAACATGGCCGTTAAGAGTAGATGTTCGTAGGTTACTAGTATTCGATCATAGATGTTTAAGAAGCGTTGCTCGTATATTGTGGGACAACCGAGTAAGCAATGCTGTCGTTAGGAAACGAGTATTAGGTAAGGATGGCAGATCAATAGATGAAGTGGTGAAACTTCATCAGTTGAGGTGGTTGGGACATGTGTTATGAATGCCTAACCACCGACTGCCTCAACGAGCTATGTTTTGTGGTGTAGGAGTAGGTTGGAAAAAAGCTAGGGGCGGCCAAACCAAAACATGGCAGAAATCCATGAAGTTACTGACTAGTGGACTGAGTCATGTTGGTAGATGTAGGCTATCTAGTTGGGGTCCGCGAGATAATTAGTAATCGATGGTTAGAGACCTTGAATGACATGGCTCAAAATCGTTTGCAATGGAGCAAGTGCATTCATTCTTTGAGCTCTCTCAAATCCTAATCTTCTGGATTCGTCAGCACCTCTACCTTTGTCTTTCTAACCTTATCTTGCTGAATTATACTTCTTGAATAATATCTTCAAACCCTAGTCTTCTTCACTACCATTAAGACCTCTACTATCTCTATCACTTGGGATTTGATTTGACATTTGCGTCTGTGTGCTAATGTGGTATAGCAACATGAATTTATGTACATACGTATGAAGTTCTACGTTGCAACTGACTGACTGACTACACATAATTGGTAAAGATATAAGTTGATAGTAGGAAGACAGGTGTACTGATAGAGTAGTAAGAATAATAAAATACGATAACAATGGGAATCTTTAATATTCTAAGCGATAATACTATGATGCATGGTTCATAGAAACACTAGAATAATAAAATCTCGAAAAAGATTGCTTACTTCATACGCTGTTGAAAGTGAATGACGTATGCCTCGTATAATCAAACTTGGTAACCAAAGTCCAGCAGCATCAGCCGGTAAGCATACACCAACACGACCTTTACCTGGAGCTAGTAGCCAAGCAATTCTTCTGGCTAGTTTTGAACGTATAAACAAAAACTCTACCGGATCATTAGCAGCTAATTCACTATCATCAATAGGTTCTTCGCTAGTTGATTGTTGAGAAGTTACATTTGTATTGATGTTTAATTGTTTAATTGGTGGAGCAATAAATAGACATGCTTTGAAAATATATTCAATTGGCCATTCATATGCATAGTTGAGAAAAAGCTAAAATTAGGATTGTTGAAATTGTTAGTATATTCACCAAATATCCTAAGAGAACTATTTTTGGAAGTATAATCCTATTGGTCAATTTCTATTGGTCAAAATTATAGTTGTTTAACTGTCAAAGTCAAATACTTCAATGTTGTCTCTTATTGGTCATCCGGACTGTCATTGTCATTTCAATTGTTCTTTCCTATTGGTCGTCTTAACTGTCAATGTCACAGACCTGGATGCTCTTTCCTATTCGACCTACAAGTATAAATACTCACTATCTGTAAAACTTCGCGATTCCGACTCCAATTCCGTTCCTCCTGCCTACCTCTCTTTTGTACTCGACCCAATAAATAACTCCATCCAACGGTGTTGCGTTCTGATATATAGGAGATTTGGAAATAGCATTTTGGGTCGTATTGGGATATTTGAACTGGACGCCGCTAGGACTGAATAGCTATACGTAGCAGCGTTATAACAGAAATCAGTTTCAATCATCATGTTTTGTGCATTGTCTTAAATAAATGCTGCCGAAAATTCGAGATATTCTTAACTGTTATTGCAAAAAAATTTAGTTGTTATCTATAAGTAATATAGCCCTCTTTTGAGTTAACTTACACAGTAAAAACTGTAACATTATTAGGTTGACCTTAGAGTGAGTATGAATCTGTAGTCCATCATATTAGTGAATAATGACCAATTGAAAGCTTATCATAACTACCAAGCCATTTTTAAAAATAAACTCCGTAGTGTGTTGAAGGCTTTATATTGCTCAAATACAACGTATGAGGGGAAACATTAATTTTTATGATTCAAGTATTGATTTAAAGTAATGTTCACCCAGTTAATTTCAACGCATTTTCATTGCATAAAATTATGCAGAGT
>OX103971.1:16861926-16908457 GCA_944470395.2 Schistosoma turkestanicum
GTTTTTTTTTAGTCTGAAGAGTAATGATATCATCAGTCAAGTTGTCAGTGTATTTAAGATACTTGATCAAAAAAAACAATCTTGCCAATGCGTGAAGTAGTGACCTAACTTAATGGACTGTAATTAATTAATGTGATTAACCCGTTTTTTTACCAGGTAATTATTTGGATGTGATCTACACTGTTGGTGTGTAGGGGGAGTGGAGCTCAAACTTGAGACTTAAGTTTCTGGAAGCCGAACATTTTGACTACTACTAAGCCACTACTTAAAAAACCTGGCCAGTAGAACCTTTGGGGCTACTGCCTGTCCCAAGCCCGGTTAAAGGAGGAGAGTTGGGCGTGGGTTTGGCGACCTCATCCCGTCAAAAAAACTAACTTACCAAAAAAACGCTAACCACTACTTAAAAAACTTATTTAATAGTATGTATCTTTACTTCTCCTAATTTATATTTTTCTCATTATTTTCTTGATATTTTTTTCTTATATTCATGTACATATAGCTTATTATACCATTGTCTAGTTTCCTTGAACCAACAGAATCCAATTCATCCATGATACGTGTATATGCAGCTGCAATTCTATCTGGTACAGTGCAAATAACTCGTCAACCATTATTATTCCTCATAGCTGTACATCATTTAAATCGGTGAGTGTGTGTGTGTGTGTAATAATCATGAAAAGAATTTCATTTTCATGAGTTTGGATAGTGTGAAAACAAATATATACTTCATTTTTGGAGTCCTGCCTTTGAACAATTCTAATATTTTTTGCTTATTTTTAAGAATTTTTGATTATGCTGGTAAATAAGAGTGAAATTAAGGGACTTAATGACGAAATCCCAGGCTCGGATACAGAAGGCTCGATTGGCTTTTGCTAACCTGCGTCACTTATGGCGTAGGCGAGATATCCGTTCGCTGACTAAAGGACGAGTGTACTGTGCAGTAGTTCGCTCCGTCCTACTTTATGGCTGTGAAACATGGCCAGTAAGAGTAGAAGATATTCGTCGGTTACTGGTTTTCGATCATAGGTCCAGTAGTAGTTTATGCCATGTCGGTAATTGTCGACTACCTGGTCGGGGTCCGCGAGATGATAATAATCGATGGTTAGAGACCTTGAATGACATGGCTCAAAATCGTTCGCAATGGCGCCGGTGCGTTTATTCTTTGTGTTCTCTCGAATCCTAATCTTCTGGATTCTTCAACCCCTCTAGTTTCGTCTTTTAAACTGTTCTCACTGAATCATACTTCTTGAATAATATCTTCTAATCCTTACCTCTCCGATTACTTGCAATACCTTTACTACCTCTTCTACTATTGGATTTGAATTGACAATAACATCTCTGTGCTAATGTGGTATGGCAACATGAACTGATGTACTTATGTACGAAGTACTACGTTGCATCTGACTGACTGACTGAGTAAAGGGACTTAATTAAAGACTTTCACTGGTTTTTGTTTAGTCAATCAAAAGACTACATTTAAGAAATTATGATTTATGATAATGTTAGGTTTAGGATTTGAAATAAAGATTTCCGTTTTACAGTTCAAACTAAGGGATGGTTCAGGAGGTTGTACTATTATGATGTAGGAGTTGTGCTTAAGATTTCTTTTTCTTTTTAGTTCTAAGCCTAAACTCTGTTTTTAACTCAGACCTTAAATTATTCAATGTGAGATGGTTTTGTCATCAAAATGAGATGAGCCATTTTACGTTCTTTTTCGATCTGTGTACCATGCATGATCTTTAAAGATCACTTGCCTTACTTCTTTCTGATTGGCTATCTTTTATTCTTAAGGTTTATCAAATTCGTCATAACTATTGGCTACAGCTATCGTAGAGTTAATTTATTATTCCAATACATTTCAGTACGTTGTATATGTATTTTAACTAATAGCCGGATCTCAGCTGTGGATGATAATGTATTTGAATAATTAAAAAAAAACATATTTTCAATGTTTCAACAATCGCATCCATTTTCGGCTGATTGTGTGTAATGCAATAATGCATGATGCTTAAATTGTCTTTATCATAGACATGCTCTTAGAAATAACCTTATCCTCGTATAAATTTTCAGGAGTAGACCGATTACTAGGAGGCTCGCTTATCGACTTAGAATATGCCGATGACATAGTCCTACTTCGTGAAGACGCTGAAAAAATTCAGAGTCTTCTGACCACCCTAAGCAACAATGCAAGCATGTTCGGGATGCGGTTTGCCTCCTCGAAATGCAAAATACTGCTTCAAGATTGGTTTGCGACAGCACCTGAATTAGTGATAGGGAGTGAAGTAGTCGAACGTGTAGACCGCTTCACTTATCTTGGGAGTTTGATCGGTGCTGATGGCCTGGTGACTGAATAAATCTCAGCACCGATACAGAGCAGCAGTTCGCTCCATCCTACAGTAGGGATGCGAGACTTGGCCGTTAAGAGTAGAGGACTTCCTTAGGTTACTAGTCTTCGATCATCGATGTCTCTGAAGCATTGCTCGCGTATCCTGGGACGACCGTATAAGCAATGCTGGCTCAGAATCGTTTGCGATGGCGCAGGTGCATCCACTCTTTGTGTTCTCTCTAATTCTAAGCTTCTGCATTCCTCATAATCTCTACCTTTCTCCTTCTAAATTTATCTTACTGAATCATACTTTTCGAATCAAATCTTCGCTCCCTAATCTTCTCCATTACTTCTATTATTGCTATCACTCTTGGATTTGAACTGGCAATTGCGTCTCTGTGCTGACGTGGTATGACAACCTGAACTGATGTAATTACGTTCAAAGTTTTGCGTTGTATCTGTCTCTGCCTGTCTTTTCTTAATAAAACAGTCAATATGTTTTCTAAATTCTGTTCGTAATAGTAGTAGTAGTAGTAGTAGTAGTAGTAGTAGTAGTAGTAGTAGTAGTAGTAAATAATTTGGTAGATCACTGTTCTAGTTGAATATTTTACTATACTATACTATTTATCCTCGTCTATTAATAATGTTATGATTCACGGTGCCTGAGATTGATACACATAAACAAACTTCCATGTATACAAGCCTCCAATTGTTTACTACTGAATGAAAAGATTAAGAATGAAGTGAGAAGTTTGTTTGGAGATATTGGTTTCATGCATAAAAACACCTTTATATATATATATATATATATATATATATATATATATATATATATATATATATATTTGAACAGAGAAATGAGAAGACATATTTTGTGAGATAGTACCATTTCGTGCTTTCTCGTCAGTCACATACAAGCAACATGTTATTTGTGTAAATACAGTTTTGAAGATAAGGTCGAAATTTCTTATTTAGCATGACATTCACTCACTAGAACCATGGTAAACAAAGGTCAACATACAGTTGTTTTTGAACACATAAAGTTGAACTTTTCCGACCAATCAAAATAGCTTCGAATAGTTTCAGTGTGTGTAGGTTTTGATGACATGTCACAACTCTAAAGGCTAATTTTGGGTCAATTTGATGATCACTCATCATTAAATGTTTTGCAATGGACAAGGCTGGGTTTCTTGATCGATTTTGAGATGACGGTACTCTATGATGGTACTATCTCACAAAATATGTCTTCTCATTTCTCTGTTCAAATTTATCAAAGAAAACCACTGTTTTGAATATATATACATATATATGGTATTTCAACTTTTGTTTTTTAATTTTCAGTGTTTTTAAAAAAAATAAAAAGAATATTTTTTTAGTTAGTCTTCTTTTTAGCAATCACTTTTAAACAATTGCGATGTATATGCCTCGAATAACCTTGTAAACAAATCATTTGTGGTTAATTGATTTACAGAATTTAATATTATATAAGATTTGTAAATAAATCATTAAATCCGCTTGCCAGTGATCTTATATACAATGGATTTAATTTTTTGAAAATGTAAATTGACTATAAGGGGATAAAAACATAACCTTTACTCCTTTTTAATGAAAAAAAATTTTGGTAATATTGGAGACATGGATCAAGGATAAAAATACAATTCTTAAACATTGATGTTTGATTGCATTTTTCAATCAATTGATCAAAAAAAATAAATGAATGAATGAACTTATCGGAGTTCACTGAACCAAAAAAATGTTTGAGCAAAACGAACTGCATTTTCTGTTAGTGTGGATATCAAACTTACATTAGTAGTTCCATGTGTTGACGGAATCATGGCACTTGCTGGATTACCTATTGTTGATCTTCCCAAAGCTCTTCTCAAATATAAATTAAAGGATGATTTAATCAATAAAAACTTTTATGAAGGAGTCTTCAATATTCATATAATCTTGTGCATATATCTATCGTTTAATTTTGATTTGATTCTGAGTTCATATTAATCATCGATGTACAAGGACATATTAATGATTATAAAAATTTTTAAAAAACGAGTTGAAATACTATATATATATATATATATATATATAAAGGTGAGGAGTCCCATACCAGGACGAAACGGCCGTCCAGTGCTTCCAGGTTTCTAATGGTGGTCTAACATTGATCGATTCATGGTTTCAAAAATGTGTAACTTAACAATCTTCTCAACTCCGTAATGCATATATATATATATATATATATATATATATATATATATATATATAAGCCATGATATACTCCTTAGAAGATGAAACGATTTCTCGGCCAATCAAGATGCACGTGTCATCAAATTTGAGTTTGGTACAATTTGGTGAATTTTAATTGGCTCACTATATATCACTTTTCCTTTTTGAAAAAAAGGTTCGATTAAAAAATGTTGAAATGAATGCATGTAAACCAACCGATAGCGAACAAATTTTAAAGATTTATTCAGACAGCCATTGATAATTAACGTATACATAATACCATGCGCAAAACAATAGAAATATGATTGAATAAAACAGAATGAATGTAAACGAATACGCGAATACAAACAAGATCTAGAAAGGCATAAAAATATGAATGAGTTCATGACATTGTGACCGATTTCGACGGTTTAGGCTTAGAATTTTACCCCCCCAAAATAAAATAAAAATAGTAACACAACAAGAAGTATAATAATCCAATCTAATCTAATCTAACTTTCTATTTTACTTCAATTGCAGATATTTATATAATAAAGAGAATTCAACTAGTGAATTTACTCAACAATTTGTACGTTTATGTAAACTATTACTATTATCATCATCATCACCATCACAATCACCACCTCAAATGAAAACTATGCAATCAGTGCATCCACCAACTATTGGCAATAAAACTGATCTATTGAATTTATTGCGTTTTTATAAACAACCTAATCAACTATGGTTCTCATCATCATTATCAGCAGCAGCAACAGCGTCATCATCATCACCAGCACAGAATTCGATCAAATTGAATACAAATTTACATGTCGGTATACAAGATGCATTAGTTCATTCAACAATAGTAGTCAATAATAATAGTAATAGCAGCAATGTTACTGATGAAAGCTATTTGGATGTAACTTGTGCAACAACATTTAATGAAGCTTTATACAAAGCTGGCATTGAATGTTACACTATGGATACATTGCCTAAACATCGTCAACTTTATTGGAATGAATTATTTGATCAAGAGATGAAAGGTTAATTCATTTTAACGCTAAAAAGAAGAAAATACACAACCACCACCATCATCAACACAGATTATGATGCATTTAAAGTTTATTTGTTTAATTATTTTTCTGTTTTGTTTTAAAAACAAACTCACTATCTTCTTTTTTTCTATACAAAACAATGAATGAACAAGTGTAATATGATATATATATTGATCATCATCATCACCAGAGTCTCATGTAAATAATTAATTAATAGTTGGATATATCTATGTATGTATGTATATGATTTGTTTCATTTCTTGTTGTATTGTAGTGAAAGAGAACACAGGTGAGGGCAACCAAATTGTATTTAACGAAAATTACAGAGTTACTCAGTAAAATAGGAAAACTATATCGTAAACGGTTAATTTACAAATCTTCAATCCATTGTCTGACTATTCACTCACTATTCATGCGTTTCATACAAATTCCATTGTGTTCCCACTCTTCCTTTCTTGATCTTCCCCCATCTTCTGCTGCCAGACATTACGTTTACACTCGCGTCATATACTACTTATAAGTAGCGCGCACCACAGTATTAGTAATTTGACAATTAAAAAGATTCCATTTTTGATTTAATAGGTTTTTTGAGTTGATATGCTTGAATGCTGGCTAATATTACGAGTTCACCTTACTCGGTAAATAAGAGAGTGAAGAAAAATGATCTAGTGACACGATAGGCAATTCTAATCCGTTTGTCCCCAGCCCGGCTAACTATATCAAGAAGTCTTGATAAGGCATAGATAGTGTATTCTATAAACACCCAGAAAATATGAGGTTGACAAGCACAGAAATCTAGTTTATTTATACATGATAGAAATGTCCTTCAGAGAGCCACAAAATAGCATACTAAAATAATACATCAACCAATGACCGTGTGGGTGGGAAGTGTAAGGTGAAGGTCAACTGAGCAGCTTATGCGCAAAGAGAAAAAAATCCAAAATTAGGACCTTTTCCAAGTGATTGTTCTGGGGAGCTAACATGCCCAAGAGGAGCATTATTGATGACATTTGTAAAAGAAAATTGTGCGCAGTTATTCCAGTGACATCGTAGGTCAACATATTTTTGACGACGATAAAAATCTAACATATTACTAGATATTTCCTAAATACAAATGTGATATGAAATATTATCCTGTGAACAATAAAACTAGTTTGTAGAATTTATGTTGTAATCTTAAGAAGTATGCTTTGTGTGACAAGTAATCACTTATGATAGATAACCAAGCTCACAAATCGAATCAATCCTATCGAACAAGAAAGACTTTGTTACACAGAAAATCTTTGATCTGGATTGAAAATGAATGATACAGAAAAGTCCTTCATGATTTTCCTCATGCTGACTATATGAATATTTTGCAAGAGAAAAGTGGCGAACGAATGAAGACAAGTACACAGAAATGGAAAACTAATGTTATGATCATCTTAATACACTGATATAATGAACGAAGACGGTAAGACCGGAAGGAATGAGTGATTTATTTGAAGACAGTTGCTGACTAGCAAAATGTGTACACCTTGTGTTCATACTTCCATTTACAAAACAAGAGGATTATTGACTGTCTTCTCCTATATGTTTTCTAGTCTTAAAAAAAACACTAGTCGCGCGATACATCCACATCCGACACTTTCCTTAGGTAGTAACTTCAGGTTGACACTCCACTGCATACTACTTGTAGACCACATGAATAGCATATACAACAACATTGTTACAATCAGAAAATGTGTATGACAGGCCAACAAATAGCTTTCATTTCCAAGAGGAGATATAAACCACTTACAGGTCTAATTTTCTAAGGAATATATATATATATATATAATTGGGTACATATACATATAATTCGGTTTAATAAAATATACTACCCATCTCACTGTCCGTCTTTTCTATCCAGTATAAAAATAGAGTGTATCAGCAATATTAACTCTTGGAAAGTGCGCGTCTCAAATATCATGTACGTATAATGTATTTCCTGATAGGAACAGACGGTATTTTTAGTCTAGTTTCTGGCCACTTTGTCATTGGTTACATTTCAAGGTAAACACTTTATTGAAACAAACCAAATTTCTACATTCAAACAGATACTAATGTCAATGCTATTTTGATTTGGTTACTTCAGTTTCCAATAATCACTTACATTACATCATGCTTTGAGTTATAAATTATTTCCCTCCTTCCTTGATTCGTCGTACCTGATCCCTCCCTATCCAACGGGTGAATTATTTTGTAGCTGATATTTCTTTAGGATACAAATCATAAATATGTCTTTACGACATCTTCAATTTTCTCTTCACGTTTCATATAATTATCCTAACAATTATCAACCATAAAAAACGATTCTTACTGACCTCTTCCTACACCATAACATCATATTTGTTATTATTATTGTGTACTGTTGAATTTGAACACATTAGTTCATAGTAACTGTTGATCTCATGTCTATCTAACGTCAGTGACAGGATTTTTCAATACTACCAGACAGTTATATCACAAATACACAAAACAGAATACGTTCAACCAACAATGAAAAACCGAATAAGACTAGATAATATGCTTGAACCATTATTACAAGTTTACCTTAGTCGAGAAACAAGAGCAAGGATCCGGGGCGACACGACAAGCTACTCTAATCTGATTGTCTCAAACCTCCACTGAATAGAAGAAGATTTGATATGAAGTAAGACATGTTTTCTACATACATTCAAAAAGTACAAGGTCCGATTCCAGAAAAGAATCAAGATCGCGGACTAGGGATCCGATATTGGATGAATATCCTATGGCGCTGGTGCATTTATTCTTTGTGTTCTCTCAAATCCTAATCTTCTGGATTCTTCAACATCTCTAGTTTTGACTTTCTAAACTTCTCTCATTGAATCATACTTCTTGAATAATATCTTCTAATTATAACCTCTCCGATTACTTCTAATACCTTTTACTACCTCTACTACTATTGGATTTGAATTGACAATTAAATCTCTGTGTTGATGTGGTATAGCAACATGAACTGATGTACTTACGTACGGAGTTCTACGTTGCATCTGACTGACTGACTGAATATCCTGACAAAAGTACAAACAGCTCTCATATACTATGAAACAACGATCTGCTTAATACGACTGTGGACATATCTCCTCTCTTCACACACTCTGTAATTAGTTAATCAATCAATCAGTTAATCAGTGTTTTTCCTTCATCTCTGGACAAATAAATCAATTTCATTAACTAAAAAAAAAACAACACAAAACTCATTTCTCTCCATTTGATTTATTTTCATCAAAGTCACTAAATGGAGTATTGAGAATAAATAATATTCCAATTTCCTCAAGCAAAAAATAACACAAACAAACTCATTTGCCCCCAAAGGTAAAATGGAATATTGATTATAAACCAAAAACAAATGAAAATAAAAATTTAGAAAATAAGCAACAAGACTACTTACTGTGACAACACATAATTGATTCATAACGGTTATTGTTCATGTTTATAATACTATTGACAATTTTTTTTTTAAAAAAAAGAGAGACTTTTATATTCAAATGAAAAAAAATTCTGTACAAAATGATCACTTGTTTTGTTTTTTTTCAAAAAAGAATTTTACAGTGACATTGATCTGCTTATTCTATAATAATCATGAAAGACATAATGGTGGGTGGTGTGTGCATTGAAATCATTGAAATCGAATCAATAATTGTTAAAGAAAAAAACGAAACAACGAGAGTACTACACTTCCAATAATGTGCCAACACAACATTTACAATGTGGACAGTCATGACGTAACGCTTCATATCGTAAACTTTCCAATGTGAAATGATGCTTTGCAGTAGTAGTTAAATCAGAAACGAGTTCGCTGTTGTTATTAGTTGGATTTTCTATTTCATTGTCATTGACATCTTCATCATTTAAATCGGATAGACCAGCTTCAAATTCTTTCTCATCATTGGATAGTCCAATTTCGTCAATGAGTGAACGAAATTCATTTAGGAATCCATTTTCTAGATGATCTGAATGATAAAAGGTAGTCAATATAATTAATATGGTTCTTTAAAATTTCTATCATAAGCAAGTTTTAATCATTTTTATCATTATTCTACAAAGCGAAATTCAGTCAGTCAGTTACAACGTAGAACTTCGTACGTACGTAAGTACATCAGTTCAGGTTACCATAGCACATTAGCACAGAGACGCAATTGTCAGTTCAAATCACATAGTGGTAGAAATAGTAGAAGTATTAGCGGAAAGGGTGAAGATTACGGTTTGAAGATATTATTCAGGAAGTATAATTCAGTGAGATAAGTTTAGGAACAAAAAGGTAGGGGTGATGAGCAATTCAGAAGATTAGAATTTCATAGAACACAATGAGTGGATGCACATGTGCCATTGCAAACGATTTCGAGCCATGTCGTACAAGGTCTCTAACCATCGGTTATTATCATCTCACAGACCCCAAACAAGTAATCTGCATCTGCCAACATGACTCAGTGTACTTGTTATGGATTTGTGCCGTACAAGCTCACAAGACCGAATCAGTCACAATCAAATCTTTCCTACGAGTGAAATTATTATTTACTGATAGACTGAACCTTATTGGTAGATGTTGAAAATATGGTTAGGGTTTGTCAAACAACGATGATTAAAAACGTAAAATGAGTTGTAGCAAATATATATATGTATACTTTATAATTCATAACGAACCACATCCGATAGCGCGTCTAGTTTCTATTATAGCTATGGTGTATACTAACTAATATCATTTCAAGTATTTTGATAATATGTATGATATTGCGATACTTTCTTCATCTTGCTGTGCTGATCCATTCTAGTAGGGACATCGGTTTATGTATATATATCACATTGTATCAAATTTTACTAAATTATAGATCGCTTTCTTGAATTGAATTATAAAAAGAATTAAATATAATTTAGGTTTGATCGGAATAGTGCGAACCTATTATTCGCTTCTAATTTGGAAATGGTAGTGTTCTCTCAGTCACTTATGATTGACATAAGTTGCATTGCTTTTAGAATACAGAAATCAATAAATAAATGTGAAATTATATTTAGAGATCCTGTTAAATAGATTGTGAGTTTAGCTAGTTAGTATCTCAAGATATTATGGCAAATGATTAGCTTTTACATTGTGGGAAAACGAACTAGCTCTTTATTTACGTTTTCCAATATGTAAACAAAATGTTATTTTTTGTGACAAAAACCATTGAAATAAGACTCTATCTCTCTCTACAATGTTGCCAAGAAAAAACATGTTTGTATGATGTTTTTTCTTAAAAATATTTAACATAGATAATGCTAATAATGTTAAGTTACACTAGAGGTGTGGTGCGCGCTACTTATAAGTAGTATATGACGCGAGTGAAAACGTAATGTCTGGCAGCAGAAGATGAGGGAAGATCAAGAAAGGAAGAGTTGGAACACAATGGAATTTGTATGAAATGCATGAATAAGTGAAATGTCAGACAATGGATTGATGATTGATTGAAGATTTGCAAATTAATGGTTTACGATATGGTTTTCCTATTTTACTGAGTAACTCTGTAATTTTCGTTAAATACAATTCGGTTGCCCTCACCTGTGTTCTCCTTCACTACAGAGGAAGGAATATAAGACGACAGATAAAAATGTCAACTATTAGATTTGCATTTATCGAAAACAACGAGTTTTATATCATGAATATCTTCGAAGTATTATTAGGTTGAAATGTTAATTTTATATGCAAGGAAGAATAGATTATGAAAGCTATGCCTCAAAACTTTAAAAGAAATTGAAGTTGTGGATTCAAAAGGCATTACGACAGGAAGAAGATTAATGTTGTGAATAAAACCAATTGAAAGGACAATGAATCATTTATTTTCGTGAGAGCTTATGGTCAACTGTCATTGGAATTCTCAACTTCAAGTGGTGTCAACTACTCTCCCAACTCTTGTTTAATTTTATCATAGACATGCTCCTAGAAACAACCTTATCCTCGTCTGAATTTTCTGGAGTAGACCTATTACCAGGAGGCTCGCTTATCGACTTAGAATATGCCGATGACATAGTCCTACTTGGTGAAGACGCTGACAAAATGCAGAGTCTTCTGACTACCATAAGCAACAATGCAAGCATATTTGGGATGCGGTTTTCCCCCTCGAAATGCAAAATGTTGCTTCACTTATCTTGGGAGTCTCATCAGTGCTGATGGCCTGGTGACTGACGAAATCTCAGCACCGATACAGAAAGCTCGATTGGCTTTCGCCAACTTGCGTCACCTGTAGCGCAGGCAAGATATCCGTTTGCTAACCAAAGGACGAGTCTACTATGCAGCAGTTTGCTCGGTCCTACAAAATGGCTGCTAAACATGGCCGATAAGAGTAGAGGACATTCGTAGGTTATTAGTATTCGATTATAGATGTCTTCGAACAAAGCAATAAAATTTATCATTCATTTGATAAACCTTGATTACTTTTTATCTACTCACTCATGACCTTCAACTAACTTGTTTTAATCTCACTTTACTGATATCCATTTAAGTAACTATAAATATTTGCCATCCCGACCTAGTAGGGATGACAAAACAATAGATAAAGTGTTGAAACTTCATTAGTTGAGGTGGTTGTGACATGCGCTAGGTATGCCTAACCACCAACTGACTCGTCCAGTTATGTTTTGCGATGTAGGAATAAGTTGGAAGGAAGCCACACCGAAATATGACAGAAATCCATGAAATCACTGACAACTGGATTGAGTCATATTAGTTAGTGTAGACTACCTGGTTGGAGTCCGCGAGACGAAAGTAACCAATGGTTAGAGAGCTTGAACGACATGGCTCAAAATCGTTTGCAATGGCACAGGTGTATCCATTCTTTGTGTTCTCTCAAATTCTCTTCTAAATTCCTCATCACCTCTACCTTTCTGTTTCTAAACTTATCTCACTGAATTATACTTTTCGAATCATATCTTCGAACCCTAATCTTCTCCATTACTGCTAATACTTCCACTATCTCTACCACTATGGGATTTGAACTGACAGTTGTATCTCTATGCTAATGCGGTACGGTAACCTGAACGTATGTACTCATGTACGAAGTTCTACGTTGTAACTAACTAACTAACTAACTGACTGACTGACATTTATTTTCGTAGTTAGAACACAATAAAAAAAATACAACACTTACTTGAATCATTCACTTTGGCGTTGACTTGTTGTTGTTGTTCTACAATCTCTGTTTGACTATTTGAATCATCATTTCCATTGCTAACTGGTTGTATTTGTGAAAAAAGTTTTTTCAAATGATCACGTAATCGTCTTCTATCATCTACTAAACGTTGTAGTAATAATTCACGAGCTTTTGCACGTTTTGCAGCTGCAGCACGTCGATGTGTAAATAGTATCACATATTCTTCTACGGTTGCAGCTTCCATTTCTAATTGAGTATTTATACTTTCTAATGTAGAACGTTCTTCTTTCACAGTGCTAAGCTCTTCCATACATTTTAAAAATTTAGCTTCCAATTGTGTATGAGTAACCTTTAGAACGATGAGAAAATTAATAATAATAATTCACTATCCAATCAGGTAATTCTATTTTCTATTTCTGTCTCAAATACTTAAAAAGTTTATCTTGTATTCATCAAATCTGAAGCGACAAACACTACGCTTATAATAATTCAATTTTAACTATCGACTGATGTACGTGATTTTGTAGAAAAAAATTAATTAATAATTTTGTTATTCATCACCACGTAACTTCGATATGTTCATGAATAATATCCTCGAACCTTAATCTCTCCGTGTTGGTTATGTGGTGATTGGCATTACGTACGATTCTGTTCATTTAAAAAACATAAATGTCAGATGTGCAACAAACGTGGACATAAAGAAGGCCATTGTCAATCAAATCGTACGTCTCAGCCCAGGAAGAAGCATAAACGTACTCGACATGTGATGAAACTAGCCGAGTCTAAATCACTTTCTTTGGTAGCTGCTTTTCAAACAGACTATGACGTTCGGAGAAAGTATGTTACTATCCAGATGAACGGTGCATCAGCTCGTTTTCAAATCGACACGGCATCAGATATCACCTTAATGTCTAGAGAAACGTATAACTTGCTGGGAAAACCGCCAATGAAGCCATCTAAGAAAACAGCTAAAAGCGCTTCAGGTGGTGTGTTAAAACTGGTTGGTGAGATACAGTGTGAATTTTCCTTCAACGGAACAAAATGTACAGGAATATGCTATCTGACAGAACGGCCAAACCTTGATCTTCTTGGTCTAGATATGCTAGAAAAACTGGGAATAATGGATTTACCCATTAACAGTGTCTGCAGCGTGTCGTGTTCATCATTGGACACCCCGATACTTACAAAGAAGACAGGTGAAAGGTTACAAGATAAACGGAAGAGGAAGTCAGCCTCTGTTTTTCAGAATAGCCTTGGCCGCTGTACGAATATGAAATCAGATGTCAAACCTGTTTCATGTCCGAGACGTCCTATACCATATGCTGTTCATGAGCCTCAACAAACCTTATCGATAGGGAAGCAGCCCAATCGACGGTTGTTTAAAGACATGGCTCCTACAGAGCAGGCGGCTCGTAAGAGTACGGGTGGCAGCACCTAGGAAGCAGTTAGACTCTAGCACCAGATCCTACGAATTTTCTCAAAGGGGAGGTGTTAGGGGGACATAGACGAATTAAAGTATGACTACGTTGCTGCGCGCTGATTGGCTGATTTCCTATACAATCAGCGCCTGATCGAATCTTGGAGAACAGGGTAGAAGATTCTCGTATTGTTAGCTGCATGCTGATTGGCTAAGTCTAATCCAGTCGATTACGTGAATTACTATCCAGAAGACTAACGTTGTGTCTATTTTGGCCTTCGGCTTATTTCCATTTAACCTTGCTATTTGGAATATAATCTTTTCCTGTTCCATCGTGTTTTTGATTCTTTGGAACTTGTCCAGTGTATTGTGGTCAGAGAATACTAAGCAATAGGATTTAGCTGGGAATTATTCAAGCGAACCGTTACAACACTCCGATTACTGCTAATACTTTTACTACTTCTACTACCACGATGGGATTTGAAGTAGACAATTGGATCTCTGTGCCAATGTGTTATGGAAACTTGAACTGATGTGCGTACGAACGTACGAAGCTTTATGTTGCTGTTGATTGATATGTTCGTAAATGATATTTCACAACTCTTAATTCGATCAATAATCTGTCAATACTTCAAGAAAAAGGTAAACCGTATACAATTAATACAGACTATTATTACTCTGTGGCTGCCTTGATAAGTAATTTCACTTTTGCTGAATTCACGCTAAGTGAATAAACATTCCAACAAATACTTGATAATTCAGTCTTATACTTTATAGCCAGAAACAATTACTGATTTAGAATCAAAATACTAATACAAATGTTGGGAAATCGAGTTGGCATTTATTTCATTTAAATACATAATTATTGTGGTATAAGGAAGCACCTGAACACTTATGCACCACATAAGTCGATGAATTTGGGTGTGGACTAGGGTTCCACCCGGACGCCCGGAACGGAACAGGTGGTTCTCCCAAGGGGCCATTCCCTGAGTCTGCGATCTACAGGTTTCATCCACAAGGCAATGATGGGACAACGTCAGTGAGTGCAGTACAATGGCAGCCACTAAACAAGAATATGTTCATACTTCATTAGTTCTGTAAAGACCCTTGGGTCTATGTGAACCATTGGTTCGGAATTGGGATTTTCCAACTCCTCTAAGTGGATGGATAACCCGTACCCGGCTGAAAGATCACTTTTCGTCCTCTCAACTTTATTAATAAATAAAACCCCGGCCACGAGCAGGCAATGAGTAGGACTTCCCTGTCAGTAGTTAGATACGCGTGACCAAAACATTTTGAAAGAGTCCGGTCGTAACGTTGCTGTTGTTCACAGCTGACTGGTGATTGACTATAGTAAATAATTGATATAAAATACAATTGTAAATAAAAAGTCAACTTTAAAATTACTTGAAGATTTTGTAATTTTTCCATATAGGATGTTAATTCTTCTTGTTTCATACTATAATCTGGCGATTGTACAGAATTATCAATTAGATTTGTTGAATGTTTTCTTATTAGCTTTTGAATTGATTCTTCTAATAGATTAACACAATAAACTGGATCATTACATTGGTTGACATCAATCATCTTGCCATTTTCACATTCAAACCATTGACAAATTACAGAAATACGTGTGAACAAATTTCTTAATGATGTAATCTCATCTTTTAGCAGTTGGTTCAGATTATTCTACAATTAAAAAAATTTTTTTTAAAAAAAAGTTTCTATGAGACCATTAAACAATGGAGTTATATCAATGTTACACATGACATATGAACTATGTCCTGGTTTTTAAGATTATTGATTTTGTAGACGTCGGGATCACCATTTTGTAGTGCACTGGCGAGCGAATGCGCAGAAGAATGAACAAAGCAGCGAATAAAACGAATGAAGCGACGTGAACTGGAGAAGGCTTTTGAGCCAACTCCATGGGTTACAATGCAAACGAATGGGCGAAGCGAATTGGAGAAGGCTTTTGAGCCAACTCTTTGGATTACAATGCGAGCGAATGGGAGAAAGAAGCGATGTGGAGAAGGCTAGTGAGCCAACTCCTTGAAATAGAGTATGACTAAGAATATATAGTCAGACAAAAATAAGACAGACATATGACAAGCGAAATAGGCATGCACAGACGAATGACTGACAAGGTGAAAAGCAAGCGGAACAAGTCATGTGAGTTCATAGGGGTGTTAAGAGATTAACATTAAAGCGAAAAGGATGAGTAAGCGCGTAGGCGTAAGCAATGCTCAGTCGTACAAGCTCATACAAACCAGATAATAAAAAATACCAATGGTACATGTGGGTTGTTGCTATACAAATAGCTTGGTTACATAAGTTAATCGAAAGGCGTAATCAAATGAAATTTGAGCGAACTCAAGTTTATGTGGAGGCACTACAATTTTCTATAACAGAACTCATTTTACAAAGCATGGATCCATGTCAGTCAGTCAGTTACAAAGCAGAAATTGGTACGTACGTACGTACGTACATCAGTTCAAGTTGCCATACCATATTAACACAGACATGCAATTGTCAATTCAAATACCATAGTGGTAGATGTAGTAAAGGTATTATTAGAGATTAGGGTCCGAAGATAGAATCTAGTGAAATAAACTTAAACATAAGAAGATAAAGGTGATGAGGAATTCAGAAGACTAGAGTTTAGGAGGACACAAAGAATGAATGCACCTGCACCATTGCAAGCGATTTTGAGCCATGTCATCATCTCGCGGACCCTAACCAAGTAGTCTGCATCTGCCAATATGACTCAGTGCACTTGTCAGTAACTTCATGGATTTGTGCCATGTTTTAGTTTGACCGCCCTTAGCTCTTTTCTAACCTACTCTTACACCAAATGGTTCCATGAACTCGAAGCTATACGTTCCATGCTAGATACAAGGGTTAGTACATGTAAAACAGCCTGGCTGTCAAAAATAGTGGAAGTCGGATTCAAATAATATAATACATTTTAGAAAGATAGTTATTTATATCATGAGGCCACTACTGTTACACTAATACAGTTGTCAACACAAAATACCTCGGATCTGTTGGTCCAGACACCATGAGCAGCAAACTACTGTGGGTTAGAACAAACCACATTCCGTGTGAAGGAGGAAGTCAGTAAGAAGTGGTGGAGTTGGTGGATAGAACACGCATTACGGAAAGCACCCGACTGCATCACAAGACAAGCCCTCACTTGGAACCCTCAAGGCCAAAGGAAAAGAAGATCGAAAGACACACTACGCCGAGGAATTGAAACGTAGATGAGAATAAAGAACAAAAATTGGACAGAACTGGAAAAGGAAGCTCAGGACACAGCAGGTTGGAGAATATTGGTCGGCTCCATTGGAGTAACAGGTATAAGTCAGTAAGTAGATTATGTACTCGATGAATACGCTACACAAATAACGAATACAATTAGGAAATCACAGAGGAGTATGTTTAACAGAATGACAGACCATCTACATACACAACAGAGGTAAGAGGAACGAAATTCAGAAATTAAAAAGTCAATAGTTAGGGGTGCTCAATGATCAACAGTATCTCACTTTCATTGATCACACATCAAAATGAAACATGAGTTAAACAGAGCTCAACAGCATAGCTTAACTTCAAGACTGCCCCTACCTTAAAAAGGTAGTGTAAAACACAAAATGAAAATGAGGTGGCCAAAAGAAAAGAGGCAAACTAAAGCACACCTTACACTGGGAATTTGAAGTACACTTGAAAACAATAAACAACGAATGGGTAGAACTGGTGGAAATGAAGATTCAGAACAGAGTAAGGTTGGAGAATGCTAATCGGTTGGCTTATACTTCATTAGGGATAACAGCCATAAGTAATGAAAATGAAGTAATGGTGTATTAAAACAATCACACTTACACTTTCTTCATTGATCATATTCTCTGTTGGTTGCTGTTGTTGTTGTTTAATTTGTATAGAATTATTCATTGTCAAATGTTGATGATCATGTACAATATCAGTATCATTCATTGTTTGTGTTGCATTATCTATTGATAATATAGTACAACTAATAATATTTTCTGATTGATTTTGATTTTCCATTTGTAAAATATTTAAATGTTCAATTTGTTTAGTTAATGCATAATTCATTTCATTAGTTGATTTAATTTCTGATTGATAATTTGTACACTTTTAGGAAGAAAAAAAAATAAGAAGAGGAATGATAATCATTATCTAGTAGAGAAATAATTATGAAAATGAAAATAATAAATTCAAGTAGTTCACACATTGTTATAATGTTTCAACTACATTATGGATATTAAAAACTCCCCTTTGGAGCCCTTTTTGAGGGTTACTGCCAGTCCCAAGCTCGGATAATGGACGAGGATTAGGCATACGGGTTGGCGATCTCATCCCGTAGAAAATGAACTCGGTAGAAAAACACCCTAACCAGAAAAAAACGAATGCTGGTCGACTGCCTATGCTTAATTAGGGGTAAGAGGCTTAAGTAAGTAAGTAATGAGGACTAAAAAAGGCAATGCTAGTAGGGTCATTATATATATATATATATATATATATATCATTAGACTGTACATTGGTTTTTCATGAAATCATACACTGCTAACCTTAAGTCAGTAGCTTGATTCCTAGTGAATCAAAATGCTGCATGTCTAATCACTGCTCTGCTATTGAGTCTGGAAGTTAAGAACCAACATCTACTATATTTATATTTCAAACAGAAGTATTGTACGGCCGTTTCGTCTTGGTATAGCAGGATTCGAACCCAGGAACTTCGATATTGTAGGCGAACGCCTAACCATCGGACCACTGAGCCGGTATCTAACGGTGTTAACGCCATTGGGGTGCAGGAGTCGTGGATGCGCACTGCTGAGGAGTCCCATACCAGGACGAAACGGCCGTCCAGTGCTTCCAGGTTTCTAATGGTGGTCTAACATTGATCGATTCATGGTTTCAAAAAAACTTAACAATCTTCACAACCCCGTAATACAGATGTATTGTAAATACACGCAAATCAGATCGCATAACATCGTAAAATCAAAAATAACAATTATACATGAACCAGTAGAAAGTCTCTGTGACTACAGAAGGAAGGTTGTAACAAAATAAGAATGGCAACAAGATAGGAAGAGTCAATTGTATAAAACAATACTAAATGAATCAAACGAAGGCTTACAATACAATGGAATTGTAGTGTGTGTACTTATGTGTCAAGCCCACAAGGTTTGTCTCAGCCTTTGGACAATCTAATCAATCTATTCTTTTCTCGAGTTACTTACACGTCTACTGACCTTGCCAACTATTATTCGCTTTTGTCTTGGCTATTTTACATTGCTTCTTACATCGCTCATCACATGTCTGACCTACTTTTTATCTGACTATAAATACTCATTCATGCTTCATAGCATAGAGTTGGATCGCTCGCCTTCCCCACTTGGCTTCACTTTGTTTGTAAGCCTGTCTGCTTGAACAACTGATGATTGCATGAAATAAATTCATCCGCAAAACCTTATTTGGCTTCTTATTACCGCCATCGCACAAACACGGTTCGCCTAAGTATGAGGGGAAGATTTATTTCATGGTATATATTTAACCGTTCGTATAAAGTGGAGTCAGATCACAGGGCCATTACAGTGATGAGAGAGCCCTATTTCGAGTTCAACATAGCCACTAATGAATATATATATACAAGTGTAAACAGTAAACTAGTTACTTAATAATTATATCATAAGAAAATCAATATTAGTAATTCATAAAATAGTTCTAGAAGTTCAATGAAAATACCAGCATTCAAGTAAGTCGTAGGGAGGCGTTTGTTTAGCAATTTTATACAACTAAGCACTGAGTAAACACTTCTTCATTCATAAGAGGAAGATAACATGAACGAAATAACTCAAGTAAAAAACTTCACAGTAAGATCAATAATATTTACACAATTAAAAACGTTACATTTTTCAATCAATATTTTAAAAAGTGAGTTAGTTTACATACACTACGACAATATAAACATTTAAAAAAAATCGAAGAAAAAGAAGAAGAACATACCATTTGTGTGTATGCAGTTTGTAAATCAGATAATTGTTGTTTAAGATTTTTATTTTGTTCTACAGCTCGACTTAATGTAGTACGTTCCGATGTAGCTGTAGCCAATACAGCATCACGATCAGCTAATGAATTTTGTAATTGTTTAATTGTTTCTTCCAATAACGATAATTGACTATGTAATCGATGAATCTGATTGGTGTTGTTTTTTTAATGGAATAAGAGAAATATGAGAAAGTTAACATTGTTAATATACAAAGTGATTTTTTTATTAGAAAAAAATTACTTGAAAAATAGAGTTAAGAATTTGCTAAGTTAGATATAATTAGTTAGTCTGTGGAACTTTTATTGTCAGTTTCAGGAAACATCTTTAGCGTTTAATATATATGTGTATGTGTGTGAATAGATACAGACAAAGATTAATTAGTCATGTCCTGAAAACAACAAGAGGTCTTCAGTTTGAGCACTAAAAACGAAACAGCTGTCCAATGGTCCTTGGTTTTTAATGGTACCTATGATGAGATTAATGTGTGTGACAATAATTTAAAGGTAATTAATCGGGAGGTTAGATCTCCAGAACTCACTTAATAAAGGTCCTAATTTTAGATTTTATGTTTTCGAACATAGGCTTATCAGTTAATTTTGATATTACATCTCCCACCCGAAAAGTCCTTGGCTGTTACTGGTTGACGCTATTTTTATGGCTCTCCCAAGGACGTTTCTTTGATGTATAAATAAACTCGATTTGTGTGCTTATGGACCTCGATTTTCTGGGTGCTTGTAGAATACACTTTCTACGACATTTCAAGACTTCTTCCTCTACTTAGTAGGACATTGAAACACTGGGATTAGATTAGCCTAGCGTGTCACTGGATCATCTGTCTTCGCTCTCGTTTACCGACCGGCTAAAGTGAACTCGTAATAGTTTCAAGCATATCACAATTGACGAGCAAAACAGCAATGAAGCCCTCTCTCTATACTTGACTACTTAATATAATATACTAATTCAAATCGAGTAAAGCTCTACAATATTCCATAGAATTTCCCATACGGTGTACATTTATTATCCTACAGCTAAAACAATTGGTATTGATCATGACAAATCTAACTTATGTGTACATCAGAATTGTGTGTATTTTCAGTTTGGACATCTTCGGCTATTAAAAAAATGACCATTTGTTATTTACTGACTTTTTATTCATCTCTCTTTAAATCAGCACTTATCATCTTTCTTTCGGTTGTAGCATAACTATTACGATACTCTTAAAAAATAGTAGTTAGTCAGTCATTGACATCTCAGCGAAATATTTTCCACGTTTCTTTCCTATCATAATCAGATGAGAATGACGATAATGAGATATATATTTTCCATTTAACCTTGTACCTATCTATATATATCGACTTAATTCGCACCAGTGATAAACGGAATACACAGCAAGTCACATACGAAGATGATTTCGAAAACGCATATATCACACATACGTCAATACAGACAGATAATAAAAGGCAGAGTAGTAAATAAGGCTGGTTATTCAATGAAACCATAAGTGAGTGAGTTACAAATAGAAATACAAACACCTATGACTATCATAGACACATGTCAAGGTCAGAATAGACCATCTGTCTAAAAATTAGGATTAACCGTGTAAGTATGTAATAAAATAGAATCAGTATGTTTATTCTAATCAACTTTCAATAATCCACATATTCTACATGATCGATAAAGAAATCTATTGTAAATAAACTGGTTTAAAACAAAATATTTATTAATTTTAGCTTCATATAAAGTATGTACGCGATCAATAGATGAAGTGGTGAAACTTCATCAGTTGAGGTGGTTGGGACATGTGCTGAGTATGCCTAACCAGTGACTGCCTCGTCGAGCTATGTTTCACGATGTAGTAATAGGTGGGAAGAAATTTAGGGGCGACCAGACCAAAACATGACACAAATCAGTCATTGACAAGTGGACTGAGTCATGTTGGTAAGTGTCGACTACCTGATTGGGGTCCGCGAGATGATAGTAATCGATAGTTAGAGACCCTGAATAACATAGCTCAAAATCGTTTGCAATGCCGCAGGTGCATCCATCCAAACCTTAATCCTCTAGATTCTTC
The DNA here is from genome assembly GCA_944470395.2 of Schistosoma turkestanicum. NCBI lineage: Eukaryota > Metazoa > Platyhelminthes > Trematoda > Strigeidida > Schistosomatidae > Schistosoma > Schistosoma turkestanicum. The sequence continues at coordinate 16,884,237 of OX103971.1, forward strand.
ATCACCTTTATCTTTTTCTTTTCAAGCTTATTTCACTGGTTTATACTTCTCGAATGATATCTTCGAATCTTAATCTTTTTGATTACCGCTAATACTTCTACTACTACTATGGGATTTGAATTGACAATTGCATCTCTGTACTAATGTGGTATGGCAACTTGAACTGATATATGTAGGTACGAAGCTCTACATTCCGTGCAATTTCGAAAATTAATCAATTCGATCAAGATATCTAATAGTAGTGTGTAATTACACACTGCACGTAGAATGTATTAATTCTCGGTAGACTTTTATCTCACATATGATTAGTTTGCGATTATCTTTAATTTTTTTCGAATTGAATTGAATTGACATATTGATGGATACATTTATTCATAACTGATAAATTGTAATCGTGAAATGCAAACAAAGTAAAACAATTTTCATCTACTTGGTAAAAGAACTATGACAGATTAGATGAATTTAGGCATATGGTTAACATGTCATTTCGAGATGAGATAAATGGTCGGTAAAAAAAAATTACAAGCGTGGGCACAGTATTTTAAAGAAAACTGATTATACTACTACGGATCTATGAATGTTAGACCATCATTAGAAACCTGGAAACAGTGAAAGACAGTCGTTTCGTCCTGGTATGGGACTCGTCAGTAGTGCGCATCCACAACTCTTGCACCTTGGAGGATTTGAACCAAGGACCTTGGGTCGTGACTGCGCACTGCTGACAAGTATCATAACAGAAAGAAAGGGTCATCTTCCAGTGTTTCTAAGTTTCTCTAACGGTGGTCTAACATTGATCAACTCACTTTTTAAAAAGGTAACTGAACAATCTCTACCAACCCCATAATGAGTAGCACGAATCTGTTAGCGAACATTTCATTTGTGCCAGAAAATTAAGTTTAGATTATTTGTTATGCTGCGGCAGAGAGTTGAACTGCGTAACTTTAGTTTTCATAGTGGAACTAATTTTTAGCGCCTACTTCATATAAAAGTAAGCTTCCCCGTTTCTCAGATTCTTGAGACATTTATGAAATTTCGCTAGTCAAATTCATATCCGTGGTCGTGTGAATGCATGAAGAATATCAATTATATCATATCATATCGTTTCACTATAAATCTGAGTTCATGTATGCTTAGGCAAACGGGGAAATTTGATCTATCCAATGTAATATTTTCCCTACTTGGTATAATTCATTTTGGAAATGATGCGGCATTTGTTTCCCTGCACTGTTACATCTTTTAGTCTAAATATAATGAAATGAATTGATTGTATATATATATATATATATATATATATATATATATATATATATATATATAGGCATGTTGCGTATGCCTAACCACCGACTGCCTCGAAGAGCTTTGTTTTGTACTGTAGGAGTAGGTTGGAAGAAAGTTAGGGGCGGCCAAACCAAAACATGGCAGAAATCAATGAAATCATTGACGAATGGACTTGGCCATGTCGGTAATTATCGACTACCTCGTTGGGGTCCGCGAGATGATAATCGATCGTTCTCAATGGCGCCGGAGCGATTATTCTTTGTGTTCTCTCAAATCTTAATCTTCTGGATTCTTCAACACCTCTAGTTTTGACTTTCTAAACTTTTTTCACTGAATCATACTCTCCGATTACTTCTAATACCCTTACTACCTCTTCTACTATTGGATTTAAATTGACAATTACATCTCTGTGCTGATGTGGTATGGCGACATGAACTGATGTACTTACGTACGAAGTTCTACGTTGCATCTGACTGATATATATACATATACGAAAGAATTGTATATCTAGTTACTAGAATTTGTCAACCACAATCTTCTTAGTTATAGCTCGCTAACAAAGCGCATAGTAAGCATGTGTATCACTGAATCGGCGGACATCGTTCATCATAACACACACATCCATGATCAAATAATACTATAATACTCATAAGCAATTGACATCATAATTAAAAGTGTAATATGCGTGTAAAATAGCATAAAAATCAAAAACAATAAACATGACTATTTTGTCAAAACATACTTCAATATTAGAGTGTTCTAATTCTTCGACACGACATTTCAATTGATTTTCCAAAATTTCTATTTGTTCCAATGATTCTTGTTGTTGGCTAGACGGTGTAGAGTTGACATGTTGTTGTTCTTCAATAGTGACGGCATCAGCAGCAGATGATGACGATGATGTTAATAGTTGAGTTTGAACAGCCGCCAATGAAGTAGGAATTATTTGAACTGAATTCAAACGACATGCTAATTTTAATAAAATAAAGATTATTGATTAAATCAGTAGTTAATATATAAATATATATATAATAGAACTTCTAGTTGATGAGACAGACGTTAAACACGAGAACTTTTATAATTTACAATCCCTGAATATGTATGTATGTATCTCAGGTTTCATGTAAGAGGTTAGTTAGTAGTTAGAACTTGTGGTTGAAATTGTCAGAAATCAGAAGATAAGTGAGAGTGTCTAAAAAATATATCCAGGTTTCGAGGATTCTGGTCATTTAACTTCATCATATCATGAAAAGAGAAGAATGTTTTAGAGCAGAAATAAACTTGTACTACAAATGACCTCGCGTCAACATTATGATCAGTAAATGTAGATTGAATTGAACAATTTGAGTTGATAACAACTACGACTACCTCCTCTGATGTTAATTTATGTTGCAGTGTGAACTTATCAATATCAGACCATGCCTCGAAACCGTTTGCAATGGCACAGGTGAATTCATTCTATGTGTAACCTTCTGAATTTCTCATCACTTTTTTTTTCTTTTTTGTTTTAAGTTTATTTCACTAGATTCTACTTCTTGAATAGGTGGTTGGGACATGTGTTGCGTATGCCCAACCACCGACTGCCTCGTCGAGCTTTGTTTTGTAGTGTAGGAATAGTTTGGAAGAAAGCTAGGGGCGGCCAAACCAAAACATGGCAGAAATCCATGAAGTCATTGACGAGTGGACTGAGCCATGTCGGTAATTGTCGACTACCTGGTCGGGGTCCGTGAGATGATGATAATCGATGGTTAGAGATCTTGAGTGACATGGCTCAAAGTCGTGAGCAATGGCGCCGGTGCATTTATTCTTTGTGTTCTCTCAAATCCTAATCTTCTGGGTTCTTCAACAACTCTAGTTTTGACTTTCTAAACTTTTCTCACTGAATCATACTTCTTGAATAATATCTTCTAATCCTAACCTCTCCGATTACTTCTAATACCTTTACTATCTCTTCTACCATTGGATTTGAATTGACAATTACATCCCTATGCTGATGTGGTATGGCGACATGAACTGATGTACTTACGTACGAAGTTCTACGTTGCAACTGACTGACTGACTGACTTCTTGAATAATATCTTAGAACCCTAATCTTTCCGACTACTGATCATGCTTCTACTGCCTCTACTACTATGAGATTTGAAGTGACAATTGCATCTGTCTGTGCTAATGTGTTAGGGGAACTTGAACTGATGTACGTACGTACGTACATACGTACGTAGTTCTATGTTGTTGTTGACTGACAAACAAAATAAGATCATGCAGCTTGATTTGTGGCTCAGCCAGTTGAAAGCAATATAAAAACCCAAGACATGTGTGCATATCGGTTCGAGTTATTATTATATTAGATCATCATGATCATATGAAATTATAAAGAAAACGATTAAGAGTGAGTGAGTTGTAACAGTCTCAGTGGCAGTTAAAAAAATACACTAAGCATAAAACAATAAGATTCAAAAGTGAATTCATGGAATAAAAAATTAAATTCAATTCTAAAGGGAAAGATAAAAAGAGAATGTATTTTAAGATGATGGATAAAATTTGAAGCTTAAGTGGATGATTTTGGTGGAGTTTCGTTCTCTATAAGCTGTATGGTTTGGTTATGAAGTTTTCATTGTTTTTCTGAATAACATCATCAGTAAAAATTTCAGGTAGAAGTCCTGAACTATGATGCTGATGATGATGATGTTGTTCAGAAGAACAATAAAAGTTACATGATCAAATCATTCAACTCAACTTTATCAAAATTATTACTGTATTCCATTAATCTTAAAGTGACACTTTTTGAAGAAGACGAAGAACATAAAGAGTTTTTATTCATGGATTTCAGATACGCTACAATTTATCACAAATGTCAAGAAGGAATTTAGATACTTCACTTCTACCTTACAGATTGTGCTGATGATATCGATCAGAATAACAATGAAAGTTCACAACCAAACCATAAAGATCAGAGAACGAAACATCACCACAGAAAGAATGCGTTTGCACATCTGCAATCGATTCTGAGTCAAAGTCAGCTAATATCACAAATCAGTGAGTAAGGTAGTTGAACAGAATTCAACCTGGTGAGCTTATATCTATCTATATGTCTCAGTCGAACAGCTAACATTTCTATGAACTTATGCAACATCTTGAACTGGTCAGTTCTAGCTTACTTTGAAACTATCCGTAGGCCAGTTAGTAAAGTGAATCGAGGTAGATGGTGTTGATATTACTGAAGAGAGAATCATTACTTGAGAAAAACACGACTTTTTATAGTAAACTAATTAGCTGCGACAAAAAAGAATTGAATGACTTTCAAATTGACCAGTTAAACAAAAGAATAAACACTTTAATAGAACTATTCAGATCGCGTAGGCAGCAAGAATCTTGAATCTCTTGAAAAAGGGAGACGAAATTCCTGTTCCATTGATTAATAACAGTTCTTATCATCATCATTACAATTAATAACAATTTATCACTGTTACTAACTTTTCTTGATTTTTACAACTGGAAATACTTAACTGAGGCACTTTGACTGGTACATAGTTATGACAGAACCCGTGTCCATTCCACATATCTGGTAATTCTAAGTAATCTCGAATGCTTTAAGAGGTGTAAGGACGGCTATTACTTGATGATTGTCCCATTTGTAGAAGGAAACTGTATTTCTTGGCGACTACAAAAAAACTGTTACAGTTGATCTCGAGGATCTGATGACGTAACTGCAGTACCCAAGGGATTACACTTTTTGAAGCCAGTAACAGAGAGCCTTTCGTGAGTAGCTTTAGATGAACTAGCTTATGTATTTTGTAAGGCCTTATACCATCGGCGACAGAAAGATATGAAGAAAGGTGAGGTATGATATTCTTAAAACTGCTTTTTTATTCCTCTCTGTTAGGATATTCATCCGATATCCCAAGAGAATTATTGGTCAATTACTATTGGTTAATTCCTACTCGTTAATTTTATGGTCGTCCTAGATATCAATGTCACGTACTCCAATGTTGTTTCTTATTGGTCGTCCGGACTGTCAATGTCATTTCAAAAGTTTTTTTCCTATTGGTTCTCTTAACTGTCAATGTCACAGACTTCGATACTCTTTCCTATTCGACCTAAATGCATAAATAAGCATGATCTGTAAAGCTTTTCAATCCGTTCCTTCCTGCCTTCCTCTCTACTATACTCCACCCAATAAACAACTTCATCAAACGGTGTTGTGTTCTGATATATAGGAGATTTGGGAATAGTATTTGGATCATATTGGAATATTTAAATTTGGATGTCGGTAGGATTTGAATAGCTAGCTACGTGGCAGCATTACAACACTCTCCTTCTGTTTTGAAATAAAAAAAATTATGTAAGTGCTGATTGTCAACGGACAATAATATCTAAACGGAGATCATACTTCTGTACAGTAAATAGGCAATATAATTCAACGCATACACCATTCAAAATTACGGACAAACCATCAGCAATAAATAATAATAATAACAAAAACATTGAATCAAACTAACTTAAGTCATTGATTTCATCATTTTTTTCACGTAATTGTCGACTAACGGATTCCAATGACAATTCCATTTCTTGTTTTAATTTATTTGTTTCAGATAATTGTGAAAGTAAATCATTTGCTTGTTGTTCAACCTAAACATATATGGAGAAATATAAAAACAAACAGATGATATCTCTATCTATCTAGTCAAATTAATGTGCTCCATAGCTTACAGTTTAAAAATGATATATACATCATATATGGGAGCAAATTGGATATCTGTAAAACATTCGTAAAAGCATAGTGCAGAGTAAATTAATCATTGATTACATCATCACACTACAATTGGAAAATGCCCCTAAAGTTACGATGATTTCTCGAAAAACTTGGCACGAACTTGATCGATCAGGTATTCATCTTATTACCGATTACATAGAGAATAAAACAGGTATTCCAGTTAGCATTTCTATAATCATCAAATGTAATGTCATATTCGGTGATATTACTGTTGTAAAGCTTGCTTGAATGATTCCCAGCTAAATCCTATTGCTTAGTATTCTCTGACCACATTACACTGGACAAGTTCCAAAGAATCAAAACACGGTTGAACAGGAAAAGATTATATAGCAAGGTTAAATGGAAATAAGAAGCCAAAGGTGATGGCGAAGGCGAAGGCCAAAAATAGATACAACGTTAGTCTATTTACAGCATTTACATGAGAAGCTTCTGGATAGAAATTCACGTGATCGACTGGATTAGATTTAACCAATCAGCACGCAGCTAACAGTACGAGAATTTTCGACCCTGTTCTCCAAGAATTGATCAGGCGCTGATTGGATAGGAAATTAGCCAATCAGCGCGTAGCAACGTAGTCATGCTTTGATTCCATCTATGTCCCACTAACAATTACAAAACAAATCTAAATGTAATTTCACTGATGAATAATCATCTCTCAACTTCTTGAGTCTGGACTGGATCACAGACTTAAAAATGTTATTTGTAATTCAGATTTATAATGTTCGATCATTCACACTCAATCTTGATTGTAATCAACTATTTCGTTCAATCATCCAACATTCATCTCATTCTCTAATGATGAACAGATGGGAGAAGAATTTTTCAAGCGGTTTTCAAGGAAAGGACGAGACAGAGAAAATCAGCCAAGGTAATTGCGAGATCTGCCTCACTCGAATGTATCTCTCCAACTACCGAGGTTTTCAGAGGCAAGATATAGGCTTCATTTGGGGCAATGTATCGATTACGAATGCACGTCACCACGTCAATTGATATGTGTGAACTATTACGAGTTCACCTTAGTCGGTAAACAAGAGCGAGGACCGAGGATCCGGTGACACGACAGGCTACTTTAATCCAAGCGTACCAAACCACCAAAGAGTAGAAAAAGAAGACTTGATATGAAGTAGAACGTGTCATTCTACAAGCGTCCAAAAAGTACGAGGTCCGAGTACAGAAGAGGATAAGGATCCCGGACTAAGGATCCGGGCCATAAAACATTACAGATAATGCATATTTATACAGTTAGATCGAATAGGAAACAACATTGAAGTATGTGACATTGATAATTAGGACGACCAATAGGAATCGTCCAACCGAATTAGACTTACAAATAATTCTCGTAGGATATTTGATGAATATCCCAATAGTATCCAAAAAGAAGAAAGATTACAAACGCAAGGAGCTGCTTTACTACTATTCAAGAGGGAAAGGTATTTATAGATAAGCAGTTAGAGCTAACGAACCCATAACATTGACCAAGAAATAGATTCGTGTCGTAAGCAGAATATACATGTATGTACATGAGTATTTATGTATATTATTCGGGGTTAATACGCATTGTGTTCATATCTTAAACATCGTACATCATAATAAGTACTTCTTTTTTTTTCAACAAAATAAGCAGATCTTCAAAACTAAGAAGAAAAAATCGTAAATAGCTGGCATGAGATAAATGGAGGACAACGAGAGAGAGAGAGAGACAGAGAGAGACAGAAAACGTTCACAAACCTGTGCAACATAATTACGATATTGCGCATCCATTCGTTTCTTTTCTGCATCAGCAGAAGATAATGATAATTCAAGTTCTTTCAATCGATTCTGTAGATCAACATCTTCTGCTAACCATTCTTCATATAGTTTACGATAATTTTTATCTTCTAATTGCATTAAACTATCACCTGTACTTCCTAATTGATTGACATAAATCTTTAGAAATGAAAAAAAAACCATAAAGAAAAGTTAGTAGCAATAGCTATATAGAAAAAGGAAAATGTCTGTGTCAAAGTATAAATTGAAACTAGTATAGTCCAGTAGTAGTTTATGCCATGTCGGTAATTGTCGACTACCTGGTCGGGGTCCGCGAGATGATAATAATCGATGGTTAGAGACCTTGAATGACATGGCTCAAAATCGTTCGCAATGGCGCCAGGGTGTATTTATTCTTTGTGTTCTCTCAAATCCTAATCTTCTGCATTCTTCAACACCTCTAGTTTCGACTCTCTAAACTTTTCTCACTGAATCATACTTCTTGAATCGTATCTTCTAATCCTAACCTCTCCGATTACTTCTAATTCCCTTACTAACTCTTCTACTAATGGATTTGAATTGAAAATTACTTCTCTGTGCTGATGTGGTATGGCGACATGAACTGATGTACTTACGTACGAAGTTCTACGTTGCATCTGACTGACTGACTTATGCCGTTAATTTTTAAACATTGAATTTAGTCATCTGATTAGAACACTAGTGTTGGAAATTGGATAATATTGTTAGTAAGTATATTATAGATGAAATAATGGCTTAATGGTGACATAACCATCTATTTCTAACTATAAAGGCTAGAATATAACATGGCAGAAATGCATGAACTCACTGACAGGTGGACTGAGTGATTTTGGTAGATGTACACTATCTGGTTGGGATCCGCGAGATGATAGTAACCGATGGTTACAGATGTTGAACGATATATAGTTCAAAATCATTTACGATGGCGCATGTACATCCACTCTTTGTGTTCTCTCAAATTCTAACCATCTGAATTCCTCATCAACTCAATCTTTCTCTTTTTAAAGTTATCTCACTGAATTATACTTCTTGAATAATAACTTCGAATCCTAATCTTCTCCATTACCGCCAATAATTCCACTATCTCTACCAGTATGGGATTTGAACTGACAGTTGCGTCTCTGCGCTAATGCGGTATAGAAACCTGAACTGATGTACGCGCGTACAAAGTTCTACGTTGTAACTGACTGACTGGTTGATAACACTGTATCTGACTCAGGTTTTGACAGTGAGATAGTATTACTAGCTCTTATAAAAACTGTTGCTCAAAGATGTGAATAAACATTACAATATATATTCTAAACAGTTTTTATGACGGATTGAAAATTATCAATTTTTTTTACCACTGACAACATGTTGAGTCTATAATTGTAGAAACCGGGAAAATTCCCAAGTTATAGAAACAAAACGAATCGTTGCAAATCATATACCGCTAGGTATGAGTATATATTGATGCAAGTTGTCATACCGAAGAAGAGCACACACAATAAAAGAGAAATTTAATTGATAAAATAAAAGAGAGAGAAGTCGACTAACTAATTTAATATAAAACGGAAAGCTGAAAATCCGGGAATATTATTCAAAATGAACAAATCAAGTTTTGACATTAAAGCTCAAAACTGGGAAAAAAATGAATGCAAATGCACTCACTACTTTGGACATTTTTCAGTTATATATCACTTAACATCTTTAACCACGTTTATCTCAAACTTTGTAAAAATTTGTAACAATCAATACAACTCAAGTCAGCAGTTAAATGAACTGTACAGATTGATGCCATGTTTTGATCGGTTAACATAGTGAGTGAGTGAGTGAGTCATACTTGTCTATATTCTCAAAGTAGTACATGCTCCAAATAAAATAGTATTTTAACTGTCGGAACTAACATATACATGTAAACAGAGTTACCGTAATACAAAGCATTATTAACAGAACAATATATTCATACCAAGAGGTAAAACGTATCAATCATCGTTGGATGTTTTCAAGTTTTCATCTAAAAAAATTATGTAATTGATATGACAACAACTAACTCGATAGTGTTGAATCACGTTTATTCTTGGTATTAACAATTTGTTTAGAGGTTCATGTTACTAAATGAAAAATCATCATGTTTACTGATTAATTTTGTTTTAACTTTCTACATTGTTTCATTTCCAATGTTTGCATTGGTAATCCGATTTTGACTAATGAACAAAACTGTAACATTGTGTACCATATCATTTACCAATCAGCAGCATTCCACTAGTCAGTATTGTAACTTGAAGCTACACAGATTAATTGTGTGACAATAATACTTTTGAACTTAAACTGACTAAGTAAAACTAAGAAGAAATCGGTTGAATGACTCAATACATAATTTCAGTAACAGTCAGTCCGGATTTGATTGTGACCAATTTGGTCACGTGTGCTGTGTTAGCGCCGCTCTCTTCAAGTGGCCTTACGGTTGGAGACGGAATCCGTGAGGTAAAGTGAGGTGTAACATTGTTAGGGTCGACCTACTACTCTAAGTAGTTCTTTCCTTGTGAGAAGGCAGCATCGCTGCAGATGCTCATTGTCCGGATGGAACACATTACTGCCGTCACACCCCTCTACAGTCAGCAGTACGACTTCGCCCTCAAACCTTGAGTAGCTGCTTTTAGTCACCTTGTTCTCCAATCGACCTGCCTAGCATGGTAGAACCTACAGGAACATATGTTCCAGTCAATATAGCTCAGTTAGGTCATCACAATAGGCAAGTCAGACCACCACGTCAAAATAGCAGGTGCGGTCGGGGATTTAAGTATCAATTCATTAACTGGTCAGAAAATTAGAGTAGTAAGGACAGTAATATAAACAATACACCGTTAGTCACCCTTATGCAACGTATACATTCTTCAATTTATTTATTGATTGACAAAACTGATAATACAGACTAACTTCTCGTTGACTATCAGCAACAATCTACTGTGGGAAAGAAAAAAACCAGATTCTAGTGGAGGAGGAAATCAGGAAGCGCTGGAGTTGGTGTATAGGACACACTGTGGAGAGCACCCGACTGCGTCCAAAGACCAACCCTCACTTGGAACCCTCAAGGTCAAAGGAAAAAAGGAAGGCTAAGGAACACATTATACCAAGAAATGGAGACAGACATGGGAAGAACAAACAAAAACTGCACAGGACAAAGTAGGTTGGAAAATACTGCTGGTGCATGGCCTTTGCTCCGTTGAGGGGGGGTAACAGGCGTAAGTAACTAAACTTCTCATCGCTTTAATTCGGAAATTAATGCAATCAACAAAATTATGATCTGTTTTTTTTTGCTATAAATAACCTACTTGTGATAATTCAAGCTGTTGTCTTAATTCATTTAAACTTATGCCAGTTTGAGCTAATTCACATGATTTTGCTGTTAATCGTGAACTTGTTTCAGCTAATTCATTTTCAAGATTTTGACGTGTATTTTTTTCACGTTTTATTTCACCTTGAAGACATTTAATCTAGATGGATGGAAAGAAATAAATAGCGATGAAAGAATAACAATAATTGTAAATAAACAATTGAAAATAATTGAAAACTGTACACATAATAACTTATAACAGTAAATAGATAATAAAACCTTATCTAAGGTGATTGAGATGCGTTAGGTATGATAAACTGTTGCTTATCACAATCACAGTGGTCTAACGGTTAGGGCGTTCGCGCACAATACCGAAGGTCCTGGGTTCGAATCCTGCGGGATGCAGGAGTCGTGGATGCGCACTGCTGAGGAGTCCCATACTAGGACGAAACGGCCGTCCAGTGCTTCCAGGTTTCTAATGGTGGTCTAACATTGATCGATTCATGGTTTCAAAAATGTGTAACTTATATATATATATATATATATATATATATATATATATTTACAGTTCAAAATAACTGATAGTGATTTCATTGATAATATAAGTGAAGAAATCATCGTATGATAGATGATACAAACAAGTTGCCCTAACCAAGACAAGATACTATAGTCCTTGAAGTAGGTGATTGTTGTTCTGGACAGTGCTGGTATAGATGTAAACTACTTGTTTGTTGAAGTGCATGCAATTATCGTAGCCAGCAGCTGAAAATGCTATGATGAGTGAGAACCAATCACAATAACAAACGCACTCACGTTTTGTTTCCCTGTGTATCACCTAGTGCTCCAGTATTCTTTCATACATATCTTTTTACATTTTGTCTATTGGATTCATATTCCTAATGTCTAGTTCAGATAGACAGATATACCGTTAAAAAATGTAAAACAATGAGAATATCACTCTAAAACGAATAGTAAGGCTATAAACTTCCCGTCAAACGACCCTAAGATATTGACAATTTTTTAGTCAATCAGAGAAAAGCGACTGTTGTAGTGAAGAATAAGTATCAAATTTAAGGTGTTGTAACGCTTGCTTATATAATTCCTAGCTAAATCCTACTGCTTAGTATTCTCTGACCACAATACACTGGACAAGTTCACAAGAATCAAAAACACGGTTGAACAGGAAAAGAATATATTCCAAATAGCAAGGTTAAATGGTAATAAGAAGCCAAAGGTGGTTGCGAAGGCAAAGGCAACGAAGGCAAAAATAGATACAACGTTGGTCTATTTATAGCATTTACATGAGAAGCTTTTGGATAGAAATTCACGTGATCGACTGGATTAAATTTAACCAATCAGCACGCAGCTAACAGTACGAGAATCTTCTACCCTGTTCTCCAAGATTCGATCAGGCGCTGATTGGATAGGAAATTAGCCAATCAGCGCGCAGCAACGTAGTCATGCTTTAGTTCATCTATGTCCCACTAACGTAAGGGTTTTAGGATTTATGGTTTATCTTATCCTAAAACTCAACTCTTAACCCTAATATTAGCATAAATGTCCGATTATGAGGACTATAGATTAAAACATGCGACATGACCTTCAAGCGACTTCCTTGATTCTAATTAGTTCGACAGTTTATTTCAACTTTACTAAATAAATAACGATATTAATTCAAAAACATATAGACTGTACTGTAATACTTAGAGAAAAAAGGAACGAAGAAGAAGCCTGGTCAAATTTTATTGACAGATTACTTTCTGCGGCATAAATAGGAAAGGAAGAGGTGTACCGAGTAGCTAGTGTACTCATTTTAAAGGATATAAATTAATTAAATGAATCACTATGCACTTGGATATAAGCCACACTCAAAGTGTATGAGACAATGATGTTATCCCGGTGCTCGAACGTAAATGGATGGTGGAATGGGCTTTAAACATGAAACTTTGTGGAAAAAAATCGAAAGCCTTACTCACTAATCTACTGCTTCGCTCTAACCAAGGATCGCTAAGAAGCCACTTTACCTTGGTGTGGAGCATTTCAGGAATGCGTATTCATGACTCCACAAGGGATTAAACAACTCAGGACATTCAGCTGTCACAGCAAGTGACTAATCTCTAGATTAATGAATAAGAGATAGGCTAATAATACTAAACAGAGGAGAGAAATAATGACAAAGAGACACTAACCTGATTTTGTAGATCATTGCCTTCAGTTTGTAAACTATTCACAGTTTCTCTACTATCTGATAAACTACGCTCCAAATCTAAAATCTGTTGACGTGATGCTTTTAATCGAGAATTGACATCGTCAATTTCCTATTACAATATCAATAATAATTTACGTAGTGAATATTGTGAAATTATTCATAAACAAAAATTCTGATTTTAAAAAATCACTACGCTTATCACTTTGTAAGTTATAATCACTGCACATTGATTTCAGGTGGGGCAACAGTGAATTACAGAACCTTTAATGGATAGCGATTTGACACCATACGATAAAATAGTGTTGATGTTAATGAGATGTATTTTCTATTTACTTTGTACATATTTCGTACCGTACCGACCGTAGCTGCTACCTTGTCGTGGTGGTCCAACTTGCCTATCGTCATGATCCAACCGAGCTATATTGGCTGGAACATATGTTCCTGAAGGTTCTACCGTGCCAGGCAGGTCGATTGGAGAACGATCAGACTAAAAGCAGCTACTCAAGGTCTGAGGGCGAAGTCGTACTGCTGACTGCAGAGGGGCGTGACAGAAGTAAGCTGTTTCCCTCGGACAACCAGCATCTGCAGCGATGCTGCCTTCTCACAAGGAAGGAAGGGTTAGAAAAGGTCGACCCTAAAAACAGCACACGAAACCAAATTGGCCAAAATCAAATCCTTCCTACACCCCCTAATACCTCTCTTATCTCCACAACTAACTCTTCTCACATTCTTTTATCACACTGCACAGCTAATGCAAACGATGCGAGTTCACGAAACGTCATTTCTGGTATCCTGAAACCCCGCTCTAGACTACATGTTGGAGCATTTAATGTACGGACATTGTGTCAACTAGGGCAACAGGCTTCCTTAGCTAGGACTTTAGAATCTCGCGCAATCGATGTGTGCTGCGTCTCGGAAACGCGCATAGAGGATCCTAGTAAAGTCATTAATCTGATTTCGACTTGTCAATACAAAGAAGCAGCCCGATTTACTCTTCGTGTATCCGGTAGCCCTGATGCTGCTTCCAGGGGTCTCGCTGGTGTAGGTATAGCATTGAGTCGTAGGGCAGAACTAGCTCTCCTAGACCGGATCCCTGTAGATAGTAGCTTGTGCGCTGTCCGACTGAACTGGACAGTAAGGACTCAGAAAGATAGGGACACTTGTCAAGAAGAAATGCACGTGAACTGGAGTGTTAACAATAGAAAACTCAGTGGATGAAAAGTAATTTAAATTCAAGGTGGTCCTGAGAAGCAATGAAAAGCAGTGACCTCTAGAGTTTAGACATCAAGAGTGAAAAAGCTTTCACCAATAGAACTAACTGGCTTATCACAGCGCTAATTGAAAATGGTCTGGAGTTGCAACTTTACCAGCAGATGCCGAACTAGTCATCCCAATAGTCAAGTGCTCACTGTAACCTTTGAAGATACTTGTCCAATTTCTGGCTTGATCAAGGGTGTGACTTTTAAAGAGTTGCATCCTAGAACGAAATAGTTGCTCAGTGCTACATGATCTTCGATGATATTCCCATTGATATAGATTTCAGTGACAGAATTAGACCAATCACCACAAAACCCATTCAATTAAACTTACTACTTACTTAATAGATTAGTTAAAAATTTACAGGTACCAATCAAAGCCGAAAAAAAAGTTGTTTATTTTATAACGAAACAATTCATAATCAATTTAACTTACTCGTAATCTTTGCACAGCCAAATTATCTAAATGTGTCACTTGTGATTGGAGTTCAGTTTTTTCAGCTACTAAAACTCCAATAGTTTTAGCGTGTGCTCTAATCTATAAGGAAAACAATGAAATATTATTTTCCAAAGGAATAAGTTTCATAACAAACAGAACAATAGTAACAGCTTTTAGTTTATTGCAGATTCATGCAATTTATCGTAACTTTTGAACAGACAAATAATTATTTTGATTATTCTAGTCACTCTATCAGATTTACATATGTGTGAACTTGACATGTATGGTAGTTGTATGTACCTGGATTCGTACTTACAACTGAATAGGTCAATTAACCATCTCAGCTTCGTTTTATTCTTATTATCTGTCTCTCTATGAACGGATGTGTAATATAAACATTTTCGAAATCATTCTTGTGCTTGGCTTATTGTAGTATTCCGGTATTCAATGTTGCGTATTAAGTTGATATATCTGTACACGGTTAAATGGGATATTCTTCATTATTAATGTCGTTATCATCCAAGAATATAATAATAACTAGAAAATAATTAACACCTCTAATTCTCATAAAAGTGATAGTCAATCATTGGTGTTAAACAGAGAAAGCCTGTGTTGGAAATGTTGCCCTTTTCTGAGCTGGATAGTAGAAAGATGCAAACCTAAATCGTTTTTCTTAGACATTAACAAATATTTCATGGAAATATTTGAACGTTGTTAGATCTCTTTATGAACGATTCATAGTTTGTGTTCCATGAATGTCAGATAACCCAACTGTTCATAAAATATAGCACAGGCAACACCGAAATTTGATGGAGAAGCTCTGGAAGAGGTGGAAAAGTTTACGTCTCAGGACAGTATCATTAATATGTGAAGGCACAGATTAAGAAAAGTAAGGGCAGTATTTCTTCAATTAAAAAATATCTGGGACCCAAAACAATTTACAACCAACACCAAAGTCAGAAATTTCAATACAAACGTCAAGACCATTTTACTGTATGGAGCTGGAACTTGGAGAACTACTAAAGCCATCTTCCACAAGACAAAAGTGTTTATTAACAGTTGTCCATGCAAGATACTCTGCATCATTTGGCTAGATACCATTGGCAACAACCTACCGTGGCAGAGAACATACTAGCTTCCAGCTGGAAAGGAAATTAGGAAATAGCTCTGAAAGTGGATCGGACACATATCGAAGAAAACACTCAACTGTATCACGAGGCAAGCAGTAACTTGGAATCTTCAAGGCGAAAACAAAAGCGTCAGATCAAAGAACATGTTCCATCGTCGATTCGAATAAAACATGAAAGAATGAATACCGATAGGGAACAACCGGAAAGGAGAGCCCAGAACAGAGTCAGTTAGAGAATCCTAATCAGCGGTACAGGCTTTTCAGGCTTCCGAACATTCTCTGATTTCCTTTAATGTTACTTATATGTTAATACGTTCCAAATCACTAGCTTTGCAGGTGTTTCCTTGAAGGACTAGAAAAAACTATCTTAAACTAATAAACAATTTAGATAAAGCTTCAAATCTAGTGAATTCGGTTTAGTAACCTATTACTAATGGAGCGATCGGTAGCTGCTCCGTGTTGTGTATAGATTACTCACTAATATCTAGCGATGAACAAAATTTCACCAGTCAAATTCACACGAGAACACCAGGAATTAACTAAACTACCCTGGGAATAAAAGCAACTATTCACAAAGAGAATCTGACAATGTTGTACTATATGGTGATATTTGGAAATGTAGACCACTGGCTTCCGATTAGGCGGTATAAAGGTTAAGTGAATAGGGCAAAACAGAAAAATCGTAGGTTTGACCGCAGATGATTTAGTAAATGCCTACTGATTAGGAGTTCAAACCAAGCGAATAATCTGTACAGCGATTTTCGCTTTTCCATGATCCTCCAGTTTATTTTCATCCACGACTCTGTCGGAATATTTTACGCAGTGATTAAAAGCCGAATACTTTAAATATTGAACGACTACACTTCAGGACAATAATGCAGATCCATATAACTGAATGTTTGGTTAACTCCGCATACAGTTTTGACAGCTTATCGATCGCAGTACTAACTAACTTATACCTCTCACTAAATCGATTCATTAAGCTTTTTTTAAATGACACGAATATAATTGATTTTTGAATAAGGTCATATTTCTGAATAAGATGAATTGTCATTAATTAAGAGACACGTTTACGTGTGTGTGTGTGTGTGTGTGCATATGTGTACTTCTAACTTCTATTTAATTAAAACACATATATATATATCGATTAGCTGGACCGTTTGCAAAAAATTGGAACAAACTCGGATTAATACATAGATGGATAATAAACCTTAGTTGTTTGTTGCTAAAAATAGCCAGAACAATTGATAACATACAAAATGGAAGAAAAAAAAACAATCGGTAATACATGCGGATAGAAAACTTCCTATTACTTCAAACAAAGTCTAACAACTAGGTTAGTGTCGTTTCCCATTGTTGTGATAAACAAAAGTTGGGATTAGTTTAGATTATAATATATCAAATGTATTTATTATATATTTCTGAAACTCAGTAGGTAGTAGAGAGAGGTAATCCGATTTCAATAATTACGTTTCAGATCCGAACCCCACATCACTTTATTCAGTCTGAGGAATGAAGTGATAAAAATAGCCTTATACTATTTGGTTCATGGACTGCATTACTTAAATAATAATATAACTAAGCAAATTTAAGATTTGTCCTTTGACTTAACATAGTCCTCCTACATTTGGAATACTAAATACAAAATATAATACGATCAGCAAGATCAAGAGAACTTGATACTGGATAATAGGATAACTAGATACTCGATCACATGAACTCATATACCGAAGGGTCGATCAACCATTAAGAACTAAATTACTACGAGCGAGAATAACAATTTGTTGACACACAATGAAAACAATCAGGGAAGAATCCAAAAGGGATCAAAAAATAATCCCTTTCATCTACTCTAATCAGATACGTCTATCTTCGCTTATTGGCTGATTGCATCTTATTATCTACACCGTACTAATTAGTCAATAAAAGAACAGGTTTGTGTGTTTGGCCTTTTACTATGCAGTTAAACGTCTACCTACACATCGAAGTAGGTGGATCACAGTTTGAACCCGTAACCCGGCAGTTGAGGGTTATGAGCTTTAACCATTCGGATAGTGTTACATTTTATAAGACAAAAAACATGGAGGAGTAAAGCTAAAAATCTACGTTAAGTAAGGCGCTAACAAATCAATAAAATTTACCAATCATTTGATAAACCTTGACTTTTTATCTACTCACTCATGACCTTCATCTGACTTGTTTTAGTCTCATTATACTGATATCCATTTAAATAATTATATTTGCCATCCCTACCTAGTAGCGATGTTAAACCAATAGATGAAATATTGATACTTCATCAGTTGAGGTGGTTGGGACATGTGTTACGAATGTCCAATCAACGACTGAATTGCCGAGCGATGCTTTGTGGTGTAGGAGTAGGTTGGAAGAAAGGTAGGGGCGGAAAGACCAAAACATGGCATAAATTCACGAAGTCACTGACAACTGGATTGAGTCATGTTTGTAAGTGTAGATTACCTGGTAGGGGTCCACGAGACGATAGTAACCGATGGTTAGAAACCCTGAACGATTTACTTATTGACAAATAAAAATTGAAAAGTTGATTGTTACAAGTGATTTAGCACTACATATTAACACTGAAATTGGAAAGATCTTCAGACCGAACAGTCGATACTTGTTCTAAAGTTGAGAATATTAAAAAAGAAATTCTTTTACAAGTATAGTTCAACAAGTTACCACCTGAACGAGAATTTTTATAACACTCCAATTTTTTCTCTTAGAATCCTTTTTCGCTCTCAGACAAAACTCAAATAAGTGATATTTGAGAACAGGTAATAATAACATTGAATTGCTAAAAATACACACTCCGATACACACACACACACCTAGTTACTTAACTAATTCAAAGGATAGTTTGGTATAATGATGCAATCATCTCATGATTTAAATAAATATTTATTACTTTATTGTATTTCATTTAAAAATAATAATAATAGCACAGTTTTATATATCTTAATAATATTTTATTTTTTTTCACAACCTTCAAAGATTAATGGATAGGTGGAGTTGTAATACAGAGAGATTATTGGCACATTTTTTGAAATTGATTCAATCAATCAATCAATCAGTCAAGAGCAATGTAGAACTACGTACGTACGTAAATCAGTCCACGTTGCCATACTACATTAGCACAGACGTAATTGTCACTTCAAATCCCATAGTAATAGGGGTAGTAAAGGTATTAGCAGTAGTCGGAGAGATTAGGGTTCGAAAGTCTTATTCAAGAAGTAGAATCTAGTGAAATAAACTTAAAAGAAAAAGATAAAGTGTTGAGGAATTCAGAAGGATACAAATTGAGAGAACACATAGAATGAATGCACCTTTGCCATTGCAAACGACTCCGAGGTATGTCATGCAGGGTCTCTAACCATCAATCACTATCATCTCGCGGACCCCAACCAGGTAGTAGACACCTTCCAACATGGGTCAGTCATGCACTTTGCCAACTTTTGCTTTTTCCACACCTAGCTTTCTTACATCCTATTCCTACACAAAAAACATAGCTCGACGAGACAGTCGGTGGTTGGGCATACATAACACATGTCCCAACCACCTCAACTGATGAAGTTTCAACACTTCATCTATTGACCTGCCATCCTTACCTAGTACCCGTTTCCTAACAACAGCATTGATTAATCGGTTGTCCCACGATACACGGGCAATGCTTTAGCGACATCTATAATCGAATACTAATAACCTACGAATATCTTCTACTCTGACTGGCCATGTTTCACAACCATAAAGTAGGACGGAGCGGACTAATGCGCAGTACACTCGTCCTCTGGTTAGCAAAAGGATATCTCGCCTACGCCATAAGTGACGCAGGTTGGAAAAAGCCAGTCGAGCTTTCTGTATCCGTGCTGAGATTTCGTCAGTCACCAGGACATCAGCACTGATGAGACTCCCCAGATAAGTGAAGCGATCAACACGCTCGACTACTTCACTCCCTATCACTAGTTCATGTGCCAATACAAGCTAATCCTAAAGCAACATTTTGCATTTCGACGGGGAGAATCGCACACCGAACATACTTGTATTGTTGCTTAGGGTAGTCAGGAGACAATGAATTTGTATTAATTTTTTTTAAATTAATACAAAACTATGTAATATTATCAAGTCACGAATTGATGATGACAATTTTTTAATGTACAATCCATTAAATTTTATGCAATTAAGATTTTGTTTCATGTTGAAATGACAATGAAAACTTTTTCTCTTCAAATTTTAACCCTAATAATTTATAAAACCACCTAAGTTTGAATCAGTCAGTCAGTTGCAACGTAGAACTTCGTACGTATGTACGTACATAAGTTCAAGTTGCCATATCACATTAACACACAGAGACGCAAATATCAAATCAAATCCCATAGCGATAGAGATAGTAGAGGCATTAATAGTAATGAAGAAGACTAGGGTTCGAAGATATTATTCAAGTATAATTCAGTGAGATAAGGTTAGAAAGACAAAGGTAGATGTGCTGACGAATCCAGAAGATTAGGATTTGAGAGAACTCAACGAATGGATGCACTTGCGCCATTGCAAACGATTTTGAGCCATGTCATTCAAGGTCTCTAACCATTGGTGACTTTCGTCTCGCGGACCCAAACCAGGTAGTCTACATCTACCAACATGACTCAGTCCACTAGTCAGTTTGAATCAGATATTTTTTTAAGTGTGAATATTTGATGCTATGGAGATTTGAATGAATCTGACCGAAACAGCAGTCATCAGTTGAAAAAAATCACCTCAAATAAAAGTAAAACCTATATGATGTATACAATTTCCTGATGATTACCTTTAACTATTATTAACAGACTAGTGATAATTCTTTAATCGTGACCGGTGTGGTTAGAGATTTTGAATGACTTGGCTCGTATATCGCTTGCAATGGCACAGATGCATCCATTATTTGGCTTTTTTTAAATTTTAATCTTGGGGTCCGCGAGATGATAATAATCGATGGTTAGATACACTGAACGACATGGCTCAAAACCGTTTGCAATGGCGCCGGTGCATTTATTCTTTGTGTTATCTCAAATCCTAATCTTCTGCATCCTTCAACACCTCTAGTTTTGAATTTCTAAACTGACTTTCTAAACTGAATCATACTTCTTGAATAATATCTTCTAATCCTCTAACCTCTCCGATTACTTCTAATACCTTTACTACCTCTTCTACTATTGGATTTGAATTGACAATTACATCTCTGTGCTGATGTGGTATGGTGACATGAACTGATGTACTTACATACGAAGTTCTACGTTGCATCTGTCTGACTGGCTGACTGACTGAATCTTCTAAAATTCTTCATGACCATTTTTTGCTTTTTTTCAATGTTCAATTATTAAGGAATTCATATTGATCACAATAATCAATTTTTCATTCATCAAATTTAGATCATTTATCTAAGTAGGCATTTATACGCTCCATATTGAGCAATATTATATTTGTAAGGACTAATATACGATACAAATCATATATATCAATGACTTTTAAAAAGTTAATCAATTGTTTTAATAACTAACCATTAAACAACTGCTAAATTGTCAAACATACACTCATTTTAATTTAAAAATACACGTTCTATAAATTTAAAAAATAATTAGTAAGAAAAGAAAAAAAGTAACTAGATGATGATACACTAACTTGTTCTTTAGTTTTCTCTAAATCTCGTTGAGAACTAGATTCTAAATTTTTACGTTCATTCGTCAAATCATTTAATCGACGTTCATATTGTTCTTTCATTGAATCAAGTTTCACTGTTAAACGTTCATAGGCTAGATTACGTTTTTCTAACATTGAAGCTAATTCAACATTTCTTTCCTATATAAAAATAATAAATAAACAGAAAAAGTTCAGGATAATTTGTGCATTTTTTTAAAAATTATATATATCTCTTGGAGAGAGCAAGAATTAAGAATTGAACAGAATAACAGGAACTCAGCTGATTAAAACCTGTAATATTTTTAGAATCGAAATTGTTTTAAAATTTATTTACCTATAACAATTGAAAAGAGGTTATGCATCATCATGGTGGAGTAGTGAGATATAAAGAGTGCTTTTAGTAAATATAGTACTTGAGAGAAGATTCTTGTTGGTTATGTGGTGATTGGCATTACGTACGATTATGTCCATTTAAAAAACATAAATGTCAGATGTGCAACAAACGTGGACATAAAGAAGGCCATTGTCAACCAAATCGTACGTCTCAGCCCAGGAAGAAGCATAAACGTACTCGACATGTGGTGAAATTAGCCAAGTCTAAATCACTTTGTCTCGTAGCTGCCTTTCAACCAGACTATGACGTTCGGAAAAAGTATGTTACTATCCAGATGAATGGTGCATCAGCTCGTTTTCAAATCGACACAGCATCAGATATCACCTTAATGTGAGATACAGTGTGAATTTTCCCTCAACGGAACAAAATGTACAGGAATATGCTATCTGACAGAACGACCAAACCTTGAGCTTCTTGGTCTAGATATGCTAGAAAAACTGGGAATAATGGATGTAACCATTAACAGTGTCTGCAGCGTGTCGTGTTCATCATTAGACACCCCGACACTTACAAAGAAGACAGGTGAAAGGTTACAATATAAACGGAAGAGGAAGTCAGCCTCTGTTTTTCAGAATAGCCTTGGCCGCTGTACGAATATGAAAGCTCACCTACCAGTGAAATCAGATGCCAAACCTGTTTCACGTCCGAGACGCCCTATACCATATGCTGCTCATGAGCCTCAACAAAACTTATCGGTGGGGAAGCAGCCTAATCGACGGTTTTTTAAAGATATGGCTCCTACAAAGCAGGCGGCTCGTAAGAGTACGGGTGGCAAGGCACCAAGGAAGCAGTTGGACTCTAGCACCAGATCCTATGAATCTTCTCAAAGGAGAGGTGTTAGGGGGACATAGATGAATTGAAGCATGACTAAGTTGCTACGCGCTGATTGGCTAATTTCCTATTCAATCAGTGCCTGATCGAATCTTGGAGAACAGGGTAGAAGATTCTCGTATTGTCGGCTGCGTGCTGATTGGTTAAATCTAATCCAGTCGATCACGTGAATTTCTATCCAGAAGCTTCTCATGTAAATGCTATAAATAAACTAACGTTGTATCTATTTTTGTCTTCTTTGCCTTCGCCTTCGCCATCACCTCTGGCTTCTTATTCCATTTAACCTTGCTATTTTGGAATATAATCTTTTCCTGTTCAACCGTGTTTTGATTCTTGGGAACTTGTCCAGTGTATTGTGGTCAGAGAATACTAAACAATAGGATTTAGCTGGGAATTATCTAAGCAAGCGTTACAACAATTCTAGATCAGAAGATTTAACAATATGAGATCATAGAGAAGAAATAATTAATTGACTGATTATATAATCAATTAGTTGGATCATGAATTAATAGCGACGAAAAATTACATGAGTTGAAATCAGTCACCGTGGTATAGAGAGGTTTACAACTGTTTCCTTATAGGTACATAAGTCCGGCTGAAGTCATTTGATGGTTATGGTCTCAGCGAACTTGAGAAGAACGGAATTCGACTGTCAGTTGATGATGCTAAAGGATTTTAATCTATCGTGCAATGGCCCTGCTTAAAGCCTTTAATCTCATTGACTTGAAACTTTTTGGGATATGTTCTTGGAATTGAACATCGGCCCTTTTATCTGTTCTGCCAATGTAACTGCTTTAGCAGGTACATGTAAATTCTATATGCAGTTGGAGGTAACATAAAAGGGGTACCTATTGACCTTTGATTGCAGTAAAGAACATAATGTCTTATACAAGATAATGAGTTTAGCTGTAGGATAGCCTATGCCTAGTATAGTTTTCAATCTTCTAATTATTATCGCTGCGACATTCAAGTGAAATGAAGATAGGTTTTTTGGTTTGCTGTAGATTTGTCAGTTTATTACGTCACTCCTCAAAAGTTTATCTCTCTTATTTTAATGACATTACTTCTTTCAAACTCATAACTTTATTGACAAGTTGTAATCAGCTGATGAGAACCCTACGAAATAAA
>OX103971.1:16908955-16941244 GCA_944470395.2 Schistosoma turkestanicum
CCTTTGTCTTTCTAACCTTATCTCACTCACTGAATTATACTTCTTGAACAATATCTTCGAAACCTAGTCTTCTTCATTACCATTAATACCTCTACTATCTCAATCATAATGGGATTTGATTTGACATTCGCGTCTCTGTGCTGATGTGGTATGGCAACATGAACTTATGTACACGCGTACGAAGTTCTACGTTGCAACTAACTAACTAACTGAAATTCACAGCTAAATCTCAGTTAATATCTCATAAAAATTTTTAAGCTTTGCATTATATATTTAAATAGATAGTCGATGACATTTATTAAAATTTTCCGGTTCACAACCACAACCAAGTACAATCATTCGAAAGACTAATATACTTTCATTTAAGACTGCTATAACACTTGTATCAATGATAACGATTATTTTTAATCTTGCTTTTGAATTGTAAATTATCAAATTGGAAATCAAAAAATGACGTGCAACTGTTTCGTCACGTTTTGCTTTTTTTTCATAATAAATAACGAAAATAATATCGAAGTTGGAGGATCCTCTTATTTTAAAATGACACGTTAGTTAATTGAACTCAGTAAACTAAGACAAGTACAGGAACTACGTTATTACTTTTACTTTTATGGGTATCATTCAATAAACGAATGATCTCATAGTACTTAAGAGCTCACTATATTGACTTTAGTGTTGCATCTTGATCCAATCTTTACTGAATGCAGTCAGTCAGTCAGTTAGATGCAACGTAGAACTTCGTACGTAAGTACATCAGTTCATGTCGCCATACCACATCAGCACAGAGATATAATTGTCAATTCAAATCCAATAGAAGAAGAGTTAGTAAGGGTATTAGAAGTAATCGGAGAGGTTAGGATTAGAAGATATTATTCAAGAAGTATGATTCAGTGAGAAAAGTATAGAAAGTCAAAACTAGAGGGGTTGTAGAATCCAGAAGATTAGGGTTTGAGAGAACACAAAGAATAAATGCACCGGCGCCATTGCGAACGATTTTGAGCCATGTCATTCAAGGTCTCTAACCATAGATTATTATCATCTCGTGGACACCAACCAGGTAGTCGACAATTACCGACATGACTCAGTCCACTCGTCAATGACTTCATGGATTTCTGCCATGTTTTGGTTTGGCCGCCCCTAACTTTCTTCCAACCTACTCCTATACTACAAAACAAAGTTCGTCGAGGCAGTCGGTGGTTCGACATACGCAACACATGTCCCAACCACCTCAACTGATGAAGTTTCACCACTTCATCGATTGATCTGCCATCCTTGCCTAGCACCCGTTTCCTAACGACAGCATTGCTTACTCGGTTGTCCCACGGTATACGAGCAATGCTTCGAAGACACCTATGATCGAAAATGCGATCCATCGTCTTTATATTTTTCATCATAGAGTCATGAAGATTATTGTTTATCATTTTGAAATCTTTATATTTACATGATCTGTCTATTAAATAGGTGAAAACTCCCATGGGAAATCAACAATGATCTTATACGGGTTGCTGGGACATGATATAACTACCTTAGACCATGATTTCTACTACTCATACTTTACATCCTCCCCTTCGTTCACGAGATTCAAAATAGTTGGACAAAAGTGGGATTAATGCGATATAGAAGTGAAAAAAAGTAGAACCATTATTGAAAGGATAATTTATGAAAATTTCTATGAATGTTTTAATGAATTAAAATAGAGATGGGAGATAAGTTTACTGGCACAGATGCGAAGTATTTTGTGAGAAACAAGATTTTCGCGCATTTATTGGACAGATTAGGTATTATCGACTGTGCAACATTTTATCCGTAAGGAGTGATAGTCACACTACCTAAATGTTCAAAGCTGGGTAAACGAGGCCATATACAAATCCTAACTAAGTGATTGAATATCAACTGTCACAAAGTCACTGTTACCTTAGAGCGAGGAAAGAAATACATCAATCAATGTGACACAACTAACCAAGAGGTAAGGTACAGTGAATGAGAGATCCAGCCTCCAACTACAAAGTACAGAGTTCGAGACCTGCTGCTCCACTAACTTCGGTTTCAGCAACCAAGTAATATCGTCAGCGCATACACTTGACTGTAGTAGCTCAAAGTCAGATAAACCAACTTGGACTAGAGTAAACTGAATATGAAACCAACAATACCATGAAGTGTAAAACCATGGGGAAAAAAATTGAAAACATACAACTTACATATTGTTTATCACTTCCTCCTCTACTTTAATACCAGATTTCGGATAAGTGGACTGTCTATAGTGCATATCATTTGCCTGATTAGAATAATAAATAGCAGCAGACTCAGAAGAAGGATGATAATATGATGTTGTGCAAACAGTAAGATTGTTAGAATTTAATTTATCTTGGTGATTGTTAAATTCGATATTAGCAGATATATCGACATCATTTCTATGATTATCCTTATTACTAGGATTATACATAGAATAACTGAGGTATTCTGTATTACTAGTCACTGGTATAGTATGATTTATAATTTTGTTTGGTGTTTGAAATGCAGATGACGATGGGTTAGGGGATGATGAAGCAACAACCTGATGCTTATCAGTGAGATTTGAATGAACTGTTAAGTCATTTAAAACAACATCTTTGACGTTTTCATTAAAAGAAACAGAATTTTTATCAGTATCATAATTATTAGGAAGAGGCTCAAGCGATGGATGATGATAGTAGGGAGTAGGATTATTGAAATAGTCAGTGAGTGATATAACTGTATCATTACTCTGTGGTACACTTGATGCAGATGATAATGATAAATTTAACTGTGGCTGATTTACTGAGACATTTACACAATTTTCACTGACATATCCATGTTGAGATGGTGCCTGATGTTCTTCTTGCTTTTGCTCAAGTTGATAGGAATGACCGCTATCAATTTGTGGTCTGTAAGAACCGAATTAATACATACAGTTAGAGTTAATAAGTAAATGGGAGATAACACTGGCTATTCAAAGTAAGTAAGACATAATCAATCAACAATTAGCGTATGAAACAGCATGAATAGATTATGGGATCCATCCATATTATATATGTATATATATAAACCCTCTCTAGCTTCGTACAAAAATGCTTTCTCCATACACTTATCCATTTTTTCCACAAAGTCTTAACAGCTTAAGTGCAATAATTTTTGCAAATTCAAATGGTTTTCTTCTACATACATTCGCTACAGATTGATGGTAATGTATGGTAAGGCTGGAGAAAAGCTAGGGAGCGGCCAAACTGAAACATGCCACAAATCCATGAAGGCACCAACAAATGGACTGAGCCATATTAGTAGGTGTAGACTACCTGGTTGGGGTAAGCGAGACAACAGTAACCGATGGTTAGAAACTTTGAATGACATGGCTCAAAACCGTTTGCGATGGTACAGCTGCATGAATCCTTTGTATTCTCCCTGATTCTAATCTACTGGATTCCTCATTAACTTTTGCCTTTTTCTAAATTTATGTCACTGAACTATACTTCTCGAATCTTCAAACCGTAATATTTTCCACTACTGCTAAAACTTCTACTACCTCTACTACTATAGGATTTCAATTGACAATTCCATCTGTGTGCTAATGGGGAATGACAACTTGAACTGATGTACGTAGGCATGGAGTTCTAAGTTGTAACTGACTGAATAATGGATTGATGGTAGACACAGACTACTTGACTAAGTTGAAGAATGAATTACGTACTCTAGACAGCATAGTTTTCGAACTAGATATAAGTTGTTAATTAATGAAAATCAACTTTGAGAAATCTTGCACTTTAGTAAATAAGTACTGGAAAGCACTTACGTGAAGTGATTATCTTCGTGTAGTACGAAATCTGTCTGAAAAAGAAGTAAACTGACTGTTAAGTTGTAATTTCAAACGATAAATAATTGTGTAGTAACAAGGTATTTAAGATGTAAAGTAGAACCAGTAACCCTAAATTTACAACATATTGATTTCAATGTTATGTCTGGCCTAAAACAAACACCTTAAGTGACTCTGATGACATTATTCAGAAGCTAAACATTCCTAAAAAGCTGTTTATAGTTATCGTCGGGCCTATTTCAATCTGTTTAAACACAGAACCGCTACACAACAACAAACTAGCTGAAGATGGGCCACAAATTTGCTACTGTTAACCTGGTAAAACTAGAAACCAAAGGTTAAGAGCCTTGTCTAGTTTTTATGACATTTATTTGGTGTAAGAGCTATTTTATCCAATGTTCTCCAGATGATAAGTAGTGTAGCTACATACTTGTAAGTAGGGCTTAGAAGGTAACAACGTCAACTGCACCAGTAAACAGATGGGTTCGAATCTTTTAATAATAATGAAACTTATTGAAGTGGAAAATATGCTTTTATTAACGAGACTCAAAATATGTGGAACCTGAGCCTAAAGCCTTTCGGTGACTGCTCCTTATAAACAAATCATGAACGAATTGAAAGTCTTTACATCACTCACTTGATAATTCTCAGTCCCCGAGACATTGAAATAAGCTTGATTTACATAAGCTTCATTTGGTTGTTTATTAGCTTTAGCGGCTTGAAATTCTCTAAGCTATTAAAAAAATTCATGCGATAAAATGTGATAGAATAAGTATTAACTTTAAAATATCACTTTATAAGTAATTAATCTACCGAGTACATATTAAATACTAAGTTTTAAGCTGGTGTTAATGTGAACTTTTCATATTAACTTGGTACTCAAATCAAAGTAGGTAGAGTTGGACATTGCAACCAAATAGTAATAAACTATGAGTTTTAACCTTAAATCCATTGTTTTAAGTTAGTGTTAAATTGAAATTATAATTAGTCGTGTTGAATTAAAACTTGTGATGTTAGAAGCAGATTTAAAGTACATGTACTAGTATCAAAAGCTTAAATTATTAATAATTCTTAAGAAATGTAACCATGGTTATGTATTACTTCCATGCAACCTTGATTGACATTTACATCATACATCTCACGTTAGGCAGACCCACTAAGTGAAAAATGATATGAGACAATTTAACACATGGGGCTAAGATACCAGTTGAAAAAGCCTCGGAACTTAAGTGAGTTAAATTTCTGAAACGGAGTGCATAACAATAGAGAAAATTAAGCATTTCCTTCATAATCGTTAACTTTTAAGTAGTAATTATTCCTAAACACTGCTTAAATCATTGTGCTATGCGAACTCAAGAGATGTTGGCCTAGCCCTTTAACGGATGTATGGTAAAAATACTTGTTTTCGGTCAAAAAATGCACGCAAACATTCTCTACAACAAAAGGACATTCGCGTCACTGACGACTTAATTATAAACCAGCATTCCGGGGCAGGACACAGACGACTGTCCAGTACCAGTAAACCCAGAATCCCAATATACTGCAAAAAAGTGAAGCTCAACACTAAAACTTGACCCTGTAGGTTTTCGTAGGTTATTATATTTCGTCTTTTGAAATGAGATGGTGTTCATTATCAAAAACTATATAAATCAAAATGCCTCCGAACAGCATAGTTTTGTATAAGCAAGCTTACTCTCTTTTGAGCAGCAGCAATCCTATCTGCTCTAGTTAACTCTGGCATCTTATATTCCCGCCAGATTGACGTGTTGAGTAAAGCCTAACCGCCCGCGTTGACCTTAACCCCAAGGCTATCTAATATATAAATCTGAGTGGCTAGCTAAAATGAACCAGTTATTGCTTTTGTGACCGCTTTCTGTTTTTCCTGCACAGTCCTAGGTAAATGATAGTGTCACCTAGCCGTTCCAATATCCAATATCTTTTTCACGAGCTAGTGTAAACCTATTTGATTTCTTTGCTCTCGATTCTTGTTCTTTCGGTGCGGTTCCAGGTGTTTGACAGTGCCCAATGGGCGAGGACTAGCCACTTGCATGTACTGATTCCAGCCCGTTGGCTAGTGCTTGTCAGTTTATAAGTCATGTAATTTAAATTAATTTGTTTGTTTCAGGGCAGTAGGGAGTTTGGTAACCAGCTACTAAACACATAACAAGACCGGAGATCAGTTAGTTGCAGTATGGAGAATAACAAGGCGAAAATTCTAAGGTTGATAAGAAGAGGGTTTCAGAACTGAGTTATATGTAGATAACTTAGTTTATTAATTGCTAGTCAAGATTGTACAAGAGAACCGAATTGTAAGCAAGGGAGAGGAAACAGAGATGACAGGCGAGATGCATCAAGTTAGTAATCTGAGAAGATGCCAATAATAACCACTAGTAGGTCCCAAGACATGCATCAGGCATAGCCTGTCCACGAGGTGGACGATAATCCGTATTTGAGTACGTGTTTATCAGGTTTCTTCTTAAACCCATCCACTGAGAGGGCCGTGATCACCTCAGCTGGGAGCTCACTCCAAGCTGCAACGACTCGTAATGAGGAAAAAAGCGTGCTGTA
This sequence comes from Schistosoma turkestanicum, assembly GCA_944470395.2. NCBI lineage: Eukaryota > Metazoa > Platyhelminthes > Trematoda > Strigeidida > Schistosomatidae > Schistosoma > Schistosoma turkestanicum. The sequence goes on from OX103971.1 coordinate 16,915,350, forward strand.
GTTTGTCCTCGTAAGTTTTATCCTTCAACCCTGTCACTTAATTCGTTGATCGTCTCTGCAATCGATCCAATATATTTCTTTATTTTTATAAATTTTTTTAGATTTTAAGGACAGGGGAGCGACAACGTTGTGAACCTCAAGGTGCGGGCGCACATATTTCTTAAACATTGTTCAGGGGTGATAGCACCAAGTTGTCTTTCCATAAAGTAAAGAGTTGGGTTTGCGTTGGCTGCGTGCGCTATATAGTTTGAGCTGGTATGAAGGCTTTCTGTGGTTACTGAACCGAGGTCGCGATCTGTGGAGACACTAGGAAACGAATGTGAGTTGAGAGTGCAAGTGCTTGGCGTCACGTGGGGCAGAATGTACATGACGTAACATTTCCGTTGGTTTCGTTCTGAACCGTTTATCAAGGCCCATCTCAAAGGACGTAAGGTCGTTTTGAAATTTAGTAGAATCCTCTTCTCTTCTCGTGGACCTCTAAATCTTTGTATCGTCTGCGTTGATCAATGTCGCTGAGCTTACATTGTCTAACAAGTCGTTATTCAATATCAGTAACAGAAGTGGACCCAAGATGGTCCCCTGTGAAACACTTGATGTGGATAGTCGCTAACTCGCGTGCTCTCATTTCCACAACCTTCGCGATTAGATGAGCGCGGGCTACTGTGTCAAATGCTGTATCAAAGTCTAGAAATATTATATGCAAAGGTATTTTTCGGTCCCAGCAGGATGTCCTAGCTGTCCTATGCTATGGAAGGATTAGATGCGCACAACCTGCCTTTTCGAAACCCGTGTTGAGCTTCGTAGAGTATTTTCTTCTTATCCATGTACTCCCTCATTTGCTCGTCCACTAGCCCTTCCATTACCTTTGATAATATTGGTAGTAATGCGAATGGTCTGTAACAGGCTAGGTCCTTTCTGTCGCCTCCTTTGAAGATTGGAGAGAGAGTAGCTTGTTTCCATTCAGCTGGTAGTTGGTGTGAGTCCAGGGAATGCCTGAACAGGTCACATATCGGTGAACAGAGGGCTTCCGTACATTGTTTTAAGACTATGGGGCGAATATTGTCACAACCTGGTGACTTACTTGGGCGTAAGGATGTTAGTTTCCTTAGTACTAAGTCAGGACTAATAGGGATATTCCCTAATTCTACTCAGTTGACAGTCACTTTTGAGTCTATATTTCTTGTGATTTGAGTTTGTCTCATAAAAGTAGGATTTATGCATTTTAGCAGTTATCACATTATCAGGCTTGAGGTTGGTCGGTTGTTATACACGGAATGAGTCCATCAGTTCCACTGATTGACAATAATACACCCTACTAACGGCCGACCCAACACCATGTCATGCAAAAACCAGAGATAACCTATAACAACCAAATGACTACCAATTTAAAGTAGGGTCTTCGATATATGTATTAATCTATCTTTATTTATGTAACGAAAAAAATGAATGAACGTTTATGTGGCTTGGTACCGGCTTATTGACGATTTATTGGAAATAGATGTGTGACCGTCTCTACACAAGATTTTCAGGTTTCAACACATCCAAAGGAGGTGTTCTGGTCAGGTTTTCATGGTTGTTAACATCTCGATGCAGAAATTGGTTATTTTATTGTCGTTTGGTTGAATAATTGTGAATTCGACAAACTGAAATCAAGGAAATCGTAGGTTGATCTAACTAACCAATCCCCGAGATATCATAATCGTAAACTCTATATGTGAGTAAGAAGTCTTGCCGAATTTGATCGGTACAAACTAAACCTATGGAGCATATTGATATGTAGGTAAGAAACTGGTCTTGAAATATTGAAGGAAGTTCATTGAAACAAATTCTGATAAATTAAAAGATAAGCCGTTTCTGGTTTTAATAGCTAAGAATATATATTATTTTTTCTGGTTAGCGTTTTTTTAGCGAGTTGGTCTTCTACAAGATGGAGTCGCTAACTCCAAGTCCAACCCTTCTCATTTATCCGGGTTTGGAACCGGTAGTAGCGGCAATGGGGCTCCAAGTGGAGTTGGTGGGTAGAAATTTGAAATTAATTTTTATTGGTAGGGTTTGATTGCCAAACATTTTTGTACAGGGATGTTTCTGATTCGATAGGCTGTTCTGAACATGTGAATATCTATTAATGTGTGCCACATGTACATATCCAAGCAGTAGTTTTCACTTATGTACTTTGATCAATACACCATATGTATCTTTAATCCATATTTCTTACAGTCTATTTTACGAGAGTGCAGCCATACATTTAAATGTACATAATATGTAAAAAGATTAATCTTCATCATATTTGAACTGAACAAATACTGCTGGGCAATAAATGTTACATTTCAATGTAAAGCCATTTGAACGTAGTGTATGATCTTAAAGATTCGTTTCTGAATCGTCTTCTGGTAAGAAGAAAACATTTTGTACCATCTTTCATGAGACCGTCAACATTTCCCTTACTCTGGACAAATCAAACAATTTAGGATATTATATGATAAATTCATTAGCAGAAGACATAAATTCCTATATTCTTATTTCTAAATGAATAGTCGATGTCAGGTAAGATCATCAGATTAATTATTAGGAACTATGGTAGCCAAAATGAAGAAAAAATTTGACTGTATTTAGAAAAAATGTGACATGAACCGTTGATCAAGTAGAATTAGGTAGCTGTACTAATAGCAAAGTCAAGTCATTTTGCTACAAAACAGCTATCCAGCTTTACTAAACTTCGTCTAAAGAACAAGAATCAAAATTGCGAAACTGCTTCCTGAAACATTTGTCAAAAGGAGAATGCTCTGAAATTCCCTATCCAACATTTTACTGGACAGTGTTATATATATATTTATGATAGCCATGTTTATTTCTATTTGTTCATAATATTGTACCAAAATAAATTACGCAAATCATATACTAAACATGTATACATTATACACATATATTGCTAATAATAAAAGCAAGTAGTTTTGATTTTTAAAAATAATAATAATCAATAATAATCCTCCTCCTCCTCCTCCATTTTATTGATTGAGAAGAAATTATATTCTCTAAAACTAATATTAATACATTACAAGTATCACACATTGATTATTCCATTCAAATAAGCTCACACACACATTGAGAGAGAGATAGGTGATGATGACCAGTAGTATTATACTACTGACATGAATGTCAATCACGAAGAAGAGGAACCAGTAAATTTTTCTCAAAAGTACTATGGAAATCCTAGTTTCCCTTGAAGTCATGAATAGATTATTGTTGGATCACCATCAGAAACCTGAAAGCACTGGACGGTGGTTTTGTCCTGCTATGAGACTCATCAGCAGTGCACAGTCACGACTCCTGCTACTCTCAGGATTTGAACCAAGGATCTTAAGTCTTGTGCGCGAACGCCTAACCTTTGGACCACTTAACCGGCATACAACGGTATCAAACTCTGATCAGTCTCAAGAATCCGCTTTCGATAGTTGTTGCCTATATTCAACAGGGTAGAAATCCAATAGTCACATCTTCTCACCAGAACTAACAGAATTTCGAGTTAGCACACTTTTGATTTTACGTTATAGTATACGGAAATAGTAGTTTTACCCAAAAATCATGAATCAGTCATTTTCAGATTACCATTAGTGGTTCGAAGTTTAAGCGTTCAGGCGCAGGGCCGAACGTCCTGGGTCCGAGTCTTGAGGGTAGCAGGGTTCGTGGACGCATGCTGCTGATGTGTTCCATACCAGGACGAAACAGCTGTCCAGTGCTCCCCAGTTTTTGATGGTGGTCTAACAATGATTTCAAGGTAAAACCAACGAAAAAACTACATTTCTATCAAAAGCTCAGTCATTGGATGCTGCCCTAACAAGTGTAGTATTACGCTTGACCGGTACTGTACGAAGACTATTTTCGCTGCTTGCTTGAGGGGAGCTATTATAGCACCTCGCATACGTTAGCCTTAATGATTAGTTGTTTAAATAATTTGATAACATTATGGACTATTGTATATCTGACTGTGTGTGTGCATTCTTACTCGTTTATATTATTAGGTCTAGCTAACTATTTCCTGACTGCAAACACACAGTCATGCTTCATTGGAAAAATTCGCCTCACTTGCCATCCTCACTGTGCTTCGCTTTGATTGTAAGCTCTTCATTCTCGTGTTTGTCTGCTTGGATCAACTCATTAGACAAATTCATCTACAAAACCATATTGGACTTCTCATTACCGCCATCGAATAAACGTGATTTGCCTAGGTATGATATGCAGAAATAAAAAAGAAGATTTATTTCGTCGCATACTCGATCACTCGTGCTAACTGCAGTCAAACCACGTAATACTAAAACTCTAAGATTTGCGATACATATGACAATGACATTAAATAAATAAAATATGATTCCCCTACTTTTATATCAGCAGGTTGAATGTTAATGACTTTTAAGTATAGAACGGCGAGCCCACTTCCTAATCCTTTGATTGATAGCAAGCATGTTATAAACTGCTACATTTGTCGTTTCAGAGTTAGTCGGTTCCCACCTAGTAATAATTAAGCTGTTTGTCTTTTGCACAATGTGGTGGTACGACAACTTGGGCTCCAACATCCAATATCTAATATCTAGTATAAACCAAATGATTTCTTTGCGCAAGATACATATCCTTTAGGTATGGTCCAAGGGTGTATGTACTTACCACGTTCCTCGTTGTAGCTGACACTGACTTGCTATTAGAAGCGCTTTTTTATTTATGCGAATTCTAACAGTTAAACAATACTGACGTATTTAATAATATATCACATCATTTTCTGTACGAAGTCGATTAAACTGCAGAAAATACTCGTTGTCAGTACGGGTTAATTTATCAAATGCGTATTAAGTTACCCACTTATCATATATATAATTACTTATTGGAAAGTCCCCCAGTGTATGAGCCTCTATTCCTTTTCCATTGAAATAGTCTGCTTTTCAGCTTCTGTGCATAACATCTAGGCACAACAACTAAAAGGAGGCAAAGACATGTAAAAAAGACCGCACCTTAGGAAATCTATAGCCCATTACAAATATTCCTGTCGTGTTCTAGGGTATCAATATTAATAAGTTTTACACTGCCGTTTTTTAAATATACATCTTATTTATAGTTAGTAGGTCTATCTATACTTAAGACATATCGGTAAAAATACTTTATATATAATATGAAGCCATCTGGAATGCGTTGTCGCAAGAAATATAGAAAAACAATGACACACCTTATCACTTGGAAACCTTATATTTCTGATACCATTAATCTAGTCTTACCATTCATCCATAGGTCTATATAGGCTACCGATATTCATAGTAGATTCAACTTCATATTGCCTACATCGAGAGATCATCTGTCATGAATAAGAGAAATAACCGAACCATATATATATATCTTTCAGACTTTTTAAGACGGCTTAAGAAACATGAAACCCACTGAAGAACCACAGCAGCCATTTTCTTCATTCCAACAAAGCAAAATCAAACTTTAGGCATGTGATTTACCAACTCGCGCCTGGCCATGCATCATTTGGCAATGACCTACTCTGGGAGAGAACAAACCAGATTCCAGTAAAAGAAGAAATAAAGGAAATAGCGCTGGTAGGACAAATCTTAAGGAAAGCAAGCACCTAACTGATTCACATGAAAGGCCCTCACTTGGATCCTTAAGGCGAAAGGAAAAGAGGGAGACCAAGAACACATTACGCTGAGAATTAGAGACAGACACAAGAAGAATGAACAACAGTTGGATAGAACCATAAAGAAAGGTCCGGGACATAGAAGGCTGGAGAATGCTGGTCAGTGGACTATGCTGGCTGCTTTAGAGGTAAGAGGCTTGAGTAAGTAAGTAATATGATGTTCAGCAGCTGGTAATACGATTTGACAGATAATGAACTTCCACAGTCTTAATGGCGAATAATATTTAAGAGTTTGCTTTTAATCCATTTTTTTAAGATTTTATTGATGAGAAAAAAACAACTTTTACGCATCAAATTCACATGACATGTGATATACATCCGCTTAATTTCAGTCAAATTAATTATTCATTATTGCTCAAATCAACCCTAACTGCTTCTTCTGAACCTCCAGATCTCTTCGCTTCAAAACCAGATTTGTACCATAAAGCTAGTTTTCTCCAAACGTTCAGTCAAAAATATGCGGAATTGGAGAAGTATACGGTTTATTATTATCGGTATATAAATGAGGATTACGAATTTTTGTACAACAGTGAAACAAGTTATCTAAAATAATAAAAAGTTTCAGGAAATTAAATTTTTGTTATAAACATTATTGCAAACTTTATGATCTGAAAACGGTAAATAACTTGTGGTGTGTGCTACTTATACGAACGATATAAGTAGTATAATAAGGGACGTGAAAGAAGAAGTCTCACGGTCAGAAGAGGAAAACGGAAAGCAAATGGGGCAAAAGCAAGAAATAAATGGAGTACCAACATGAAGTAAAGGAAGCAACAGCAGGAATGGAAGAAGGATGGAGCGTTGGAAGTCAGGACTCAAAGATGGTGTGCAAATAGAGTGTTCAATGTAATGTTTTCGTTTTTTAATTGACTAAGAGTGTAAGTTTGCTTAATACAATCTTTCGCGCCTGCCTCAGTCTTCTCAACTGCCATAAGTGTGTAACTTTTTTTAACTTTCAAGAGTGTATGTTCATCCTGTTTCAATTATACGACACACTTGAGTTACGCTTTTTGTGTGTTTGTAAATCAAAAATGATCATATAATTACTCGATCAACACATCTTTGTGATTGGATTGGTACATTGTAACCAGTATCTAGAAAAATTATATTTTCCGCTTTCAGCAGTTACGTCACTACATAACGATGATGTTAGCTACCAAATATACACTAAACAGTTTGAAAAGATTAACAGTTGACGATGATTAATTTTATTACATGTACGAATAAAAAAAACCATCTATTTTTCTGAACATTTCATAGATATGTATGCTTTAAAAAGTATCTCAGTTGTGCATCGAATACTGTTATCTAGGCAGGACCTACAATACAGCAAACATATCATTTTCTCCGTATCTACTATGTGATAACGTTTCCAAATATGAAAAGATTTTCTTTAAATTGACTGTTTATTAAAGTTAAATAGAGATATTTTACAAACCATAGTTATGCAAATAACTTAGTTGAAATAATGAATTGATCATTGCTCGACCACTACTGAAAACCTAAAGGCCCTGGTAAATTTTGATTCATTTGTATTGCTAGTTTGAATTATCCCATTGAGACTTAGGACTGACTTTGATCAGTTTCATAGACTTGACACTCCTAGTCACTATCCATATCTGTTGATGAATTTTCAATCTCTATATTTTACACCGCCAAATGATGTTGGACGGAACAATGGAATATTCCCTTCCATTTTCATGTCATATAAGAAAAATTAAGGAAGAATAAATCTTTTATCTTGTGCAAAAACCACATTGACGTCAATGTCTTCAATTTATATCAATCAATAGTAATATGCATACATTGCTTGTCACGTTATTATACACTTTCATTTTCGGTATCGATGGGGTCAAATTGCCTTGTCTGCTTTATAAAAAATCGAGAATGGTATTATAATACTGGCATCTTCATGAGTATCTCAGCTCTTTTTCGATTTTCATTGGAGAGTAGCTCTTCCCATTTCAGAACACTTCGTGCTTTCTTTTCGCACCATTGACATGAATCAATCCGCCACTCCGTAATACTTTAGCTAATGATATTTGCACAACTTTTGGTTAGGGTGAAAAAAATTCCTCGAATTGCTTAATTAGTATAGTCGAAACATGCAGTCCGGAATATAAACATGACTGTCGGTCATATATACATAATGAATCCTGCTTTGGCTGCCATAAACACCTAAAATTATTTCTATAAAGATCTAAACAATCTTATGGTCGGACTTTTAACTTGTTCACATGAAACTTACATCGACCTAGTGTTGTTGTTTGTCTGAATATTCAGCAGCAGATCCAGAGTCCCTTCAAAAGAAACCAGACCATATTACGGTAACCGACATCTGCTACCTAGTTAGGTTCCAACTCAAATGTCGAATTTAGAAGTATTGAGATGAATAATGGGACTTTGATAACACCATAGCGATAAGTAATCAGATCACGGACACAACTTGAGTCTACTGTATTTAATGGTGCGAGACTCAGATAATATTTTAACACTAAATACGTATTCATACTAAAATTTTTTCACTCTGATGAGAATAAAAACACCTTTATATCAAAGAAATCACATTCAAGTTTCTAGAGTCACCAATATGACTGATAACTATGATTACATATAAGTAACGAAGTAATTATTATTGTTTATATAGCAATCAATGAACCCAGTAGGAATTAGAGTATATAATATAAGCTGCCTATGACCACAAATCAGTTTCAACTAAATAAACAAATGAGTGATGCTAGGATTGTGCAAGTGACTAAACGCAAATCTCTAAAGGACGTTTATCGTTACGACCCCGCTCCTTCACCAACTGCTAGTATATGCCTTAACACTCCTAATTCAAATTTCTCTACAAATTCATACGGATTGAAATAAATGATTAATAATACGTTGTGGTCTTGTACGAAGTGTATGATCGAAAACCAGTAACCTACGAATATCTTCTGGTCTCACTGGCCAGGTTTCACAGCCATATAGGAGAACGGAACGAACTGCTGCACAGTACACTCGTCCTTTGATTAGAGAACGGATATCACGCCTACGCCATAAGTGACGCAGGTTGGCAAAAGCCAATCGAGCCTTCTGTATCCGAGCTGAGATTTCGTCAGTCACCAGGCCATCGGCACTGATGAGGCTCCCAAGATAAGTGAAGCGGTCTACACGCTCGACTACTTCAGTCCCTATCACTAGTTCAGGTGCCGATGCAACCTTGGATAAGAAGGTAACTAATATTAGTAACTAACATAGTTTATTGGCAATGGTACAGTGAATGATACAAATACACATATATATATAAATGAATTCAAAATATAATGTTTAGAATAAAGAGCAGATTACCTTACAAACACACACAATAGGAAGTAAGTGTGATCTTTTGTACATGTGGAAAGTGGGGATATTGTTTTTTTTTTTAAAAAATACACATGAATCTAAGGATACATAATAATAATAATAATAAATAGTCATGAAAAACAAATAGGATTAAACACAATGAAGTTGATGAGAGAGTATAAGATTTTAGTGAATCATAAAACAGACTAGTTGTCTATTTACAAGAGATAAAAAGTTATCAAATGTTTGCAGAAAGAAAAGGAAAAAAAACAATCCAATTATGCATCCATCTGCAAAATAGCTTGTAGTGTTTCCAGTGTTATGCCTTCACCACCATGTTCAACCTAAAACAGGATTAAAATGAAACAATAATATACATACATACATACATACATATAACATACTTTTTATGCAATATGGTATGGTCAACAGAAATAAAAGGACAAGTGTGTAGTGAACGAGAACACAGGTGGGGCAACCGAATTGTATTTAACAAAAATTACAGAGTAGTTACTCAGTAAAATAGGAAAACCATATCGTAAATCGTTCATTTGCAAAATATCAGTTCATCATATAGAACTGGACTGTTCCTATTGCAAAACATCAATCCATTGTCACTATTCATGCGTTTCATACAAATTCCATTGTGTTCCCACTCTTCCTTTCTTGATCTTCCCCCATCTTCAGCTGCCAGACATTACGTTGACACTCACGTCATATACTACTTATAAGTAGCTCGCACCACAAGTATACTAACTAAAATACACTGACCGAAATTCAGCTAAGTTTGATCAACATCACATACTTATTTACACAACTGATCATACAGAAGTGATATTAGACACAGTAAGTAACTGGAGACAAGTGTAACGATGTGTATTTTAAGCGGTAAGATCGATTACTGAAAGATATTCAAAATGCCATTATTCAATGTAACTTTTAGTCACAAGGAGTGAAAGAATTAGCCTTACACTTTTTCGACTGATACGCCTGAATAATGGACATTTATTAACCAACTGATTCATATGCAAACAATGTTTAACTACTCGACTTTAATTCGTTGTTTGGCTACTTTTATTAATACAAATTTCAGTCAATCAGATGCAACGTAGAACTTCGTACGTAAGTACATCAGTTCATGTCGCCATATCACATCAGCACACAGATGTAATTGTCAATTCAAATCCAATAGTAGTAGAGGTAGTAAAGGTATTAGGAGTAATCGGAGAGGTTAGAATTAGAAGATATTATTCAAGAAGTATGATTTAATGAGAAAAGTTTAGAAAGTCAAAACTAGAGGTGTTGAAGAATCCAGAAGATTAGGATTTGAGAGAACACAAAGAATATATCCACCGGCGCCATTGCAAACGATTTTGAGCCATGTCATTCAAAGTCTATAACCATCGATTATTATCATCTCGCGGACCCCAACCAGGTAGTCGACAATTACCGACATGGCTCAGTCCACTAGTCAATGACTTCATGGATTTCTGCCATGTTTTGGTTTGGTCGCCCCTAACTTTCTTCCAACCTACTCCTACACTACAAAACAAAGCTCGACGAGGCAGTCGGTGGTCTTTATTTATTTCATTACAATTCTTTGTTTTTATTAAATGACTTATAGAGTAATTACTAGTTGGTCTTAATGTCCCACTTAGTGTATTTGTTGGCTCCATATGTATGTGATATTGAGTAAAGTAACGATTGATATCAATCTACTTATGACATATAATAAAATGTCAGTACCTTCACAACTGAAACAAATTTAAAATATGTAAGGGATATTGAGGTGAAAGGCAAGATTCAAATATTGAAAAATGTGCAAAGTATTTTCTGTAACAGCTTTAAAACTTCAATAATTACTGTTGAAAATAACTTACATTAAATCGATCTCCATTTGGTTTAGTAACCAAACATACACCAGGTGATACTTCTGTAACAGATACACCAGGAAATAGTGTGTTCAAATCAACCACATCACCATTTTCAGCCAGTTGAGCAAGTATTTGTTCTTGCTGTGATAAGACATCGTCATTGTTAATATCACGTTCTTCGTTAGCTCGAGATTTTGATGGTGTTTTTGACTTAGTTGTAGTACCTTTACGTTTATCGGAAATTGGTTGTTTAGGAGCTGCTGCCTTAGTTTTTTGTTCGACATTGTTTGATTCATATTCATAACTTTCACCTTGGTAATCATCGACTTCTGATTGATTCGCTTGTTGAGAATCAGCTAGACTGACAAGATGACCTGTGGGACGATGGAATAGACGACCAGTGGCGGCCTCCATAACCAAATCACTAGTTTGACCATTTTCTGTCAGGACTGTAAGGAAAGCGCCACTAGTAAGCCATTCATCAGGTACTGGACAACCTAAACCTCCCTCCGGAAGGAGAAGCTAATGAGGAAAGGAAAAGGAGATAGAACCAATCATCCAATGAATAATAGGCGATTTAAAGTAATTATATATCGATTCATTATGAGACAGGCACTGTTTTCCGAGACACTTAACAACACTGTTGTAAGTTTTATTGGTTTAAACAAGCCACAAAGCCATTTTAGCTCTAGGGTATTTTAATTGTCACTAGAAGATTTACATAGAAAGATCTATAGAGCAATTGTTCTTTATATAACTTATTGCTCTCGCTTTTAATTTATCCAAACATTATAACTTCATATTCGCGGTGCATTTTCAGTACCTTAGTGTACCGTAATTCAAGTGCTTTTAATACTAACTTGCTAATTTGAAATCAAGTCTTAACTTGAATTAAAATAAAGCTACATCTCATATATACAGTTCATTGTACACTCCAGCTCCCCTCAGAACACAGTTCCTAATGTTATAAAATAGGATTTGATTGAGCTTCATGAAGACGCTGAACAGATCACATAATTTGGATACATACGCTAGTAAAACGGTACATAAAGTTAATCTGAGTGTGTGTAAAGAGTAAATGCTTAATTAAGAAAATAAATGAGTACAAATGTTAAATATCAACTAGCTAAATCCATTATATAATAAAAAGTTTTTCCCTGAAGCTGGACGTTGTTTGTATCTTACAACAAATGCAGAATGAAACACTTCAAATATAAAATCCTCTATATATATATTGGAGATAACCATTATTTTCAACTTAAAATATAAAGCTAACAGGTTATTGAACAAAACCATATATATAACTTAGTGACTGACGAAGTATGTGTTCATATCCAAACAACGAGTCACAATTTTTATATAGTTGTTAGTGATACTACTATTCAGATAAGTTGACCCATCAAGCTATGCTTATATAACTCAAAAAGCATTAAGCCATAATTATATACAAACGTAACTTTGAGATTGCGTACAGATTTGTTTAGATAAAATAGTTTTCATGCAGTCTAATGGTATAATCTATCTGAACAAACCTGCTTCATTGAAAAGCAGCTCAAATCTGTAATGTGCATATACGGAAAGTACACTAAAATAATAAAGAGTAAAATTGCTATCAATGCTACTTACTAACTCTTCACCCAAAGACACAGTATTTTGAGAATTGTTATCAGCTGTTTGATTTGAAACAATTGCATCACCAAAGTGTTGAACAGAATCTTCTGTAGAAGCAATATCGCTACGTAAAGTTGCGTCCACTTCATCATCCTCGGCTGTTTCCATAGCAACCACGGCACGTTTCTGATGTCCGACACTGCCTTTGTCAGAATCAGATGCAGCGGCTGCTGCTGCTGCTGCACTTGCCCTTTGAGCTGCCAATATTGATCGAAAACGTCTAGGAAGATATTCTTCACGTAATGGCTCTTTCACGATATATTTACCACAAGGTAAACCTAAAGCACCAGATTGTTCCTCTGTATCTACCTACATACAATTAATAAAGTATTGAAATATGTTACAAGTAAATAAGTTAGTAAGGTTCTAAGAAAAATCTTAAGGAAAAGACAAATTTTCAGAAATATTATAAAGTATGACTAACAGATTACAGTTCAGTTTTTTTTTTAAACTGAAGAAGAAAGCTAAGAGAGATGACTAAAATAATTTCATATAATTTGGATGTTAGATGACTTACAGAAATGCTAGCAAATAAAATGAACAATCAAAACGTACAAAAAAAGTCACAATATAATTAACTGAAATATATTTGTTATAATTCTTTCTTAGTAGAACCCCGCTGTTCCTATTGCTTAGTATTCTCGGACATCAATCCACTCGACAAGTCCCCAAATTAGAACACGGTTGAACGGGGAAGAGATTATATTCCAAAAAGCAAGGTTAAATGGAAGTAAGAAGCCGAAGTGAAGGCGAAATAGGAACAACGTTAGTATTCTTATAGTTTTTACGTGAGAAACTTCTAGCATGTTCTTGAAGTATCGACTAGCGCTGATTGGATGCGAAAGAGCCAATCAGCGTGCAGCTATCACGCAATCATGCTTTAATCGCATCTATGTCCTGCTAACAATGTTTACCTAGAAATTTGTGATTACTAGTTGAGAGAAAAGAAAACTGATTCAAAAAAATGTTGTCATTTTCTATTAAGAAACCTGAACACAACATTTAATAATCCATAGTATCCTATATTCAATATTTTACAAAACATTAATGACAAAACTGGTTTTGTAGATTACAGCTGCTATGATTAAAATGGATAGCAGTTAAAAGATCGGAAATATTTTTCGAATAAATATTAAAACCAGATGATGAGTTTATAAAATAAAAATCACAAAAAAGCATCAAATGATAAAAATGAGGATGAGAATTGCGTATTGATGATAACTCGACTACGGTGTAGAGGTAGGCTAGAAGAAAGTTAAGGGCCGAAAAACCAAAACATAGCAGAAATCCATGAAGTCACTGACAAATGGACTAAGCCGTGTTAGTAGGTGTAGACTACGTGGTTGGGGTCCACAAGAAAATACTAACCGATGGTTAGAGACCTTGGACGATATGGCTCAAATTCGTCTGCAATGGCACAGGGGCATCCACTCTTTGTGTTCCCCTCGAATGGTGATCTTCTGAATTCCTCACCATCTCCATCTTTTTCTTTCTAAATTTATTTTACTGAATTATACTTCTAGAGTGATTTCTTTGAACCATAATCTCCTTTATTACTACTAATACTTTTATTAGCTCTACTACTAAGGGATTTGAAATGACAATTGCGTCTCTGTGTGTTAATGTAGTATGGCAACCTGAACTGATGTACGTACGTACGAAGTTCTACGTTGCAACTGACTAACCAACTACGGGACCGGAAAGCTTGCAGTGATTTTTACTAGCACAAGTTGAATTATTCACTAACTAATATACAAAACAACAGGCAAACAAGAATATCTCTCCTACACCAAGATAAAAACTGTAGGGAAGATTAGCTGGATCCCAGATAGATTGATTACTTCTCAATGTCAAGTTGTAGTGCAAACTAACTAAAAGTGAGACAATTTTCAATCAATGATTTAATGAAACAATAGGTAGACAATGATTTGTCTTGTGATAAATTTTTTCTTATTTCAAGTAGGAAGCGATGATTTTAAAAAAAAACGCAAAGAAAGTTACGAGTGAAATGGACGCTCACTGATGATAATTACACGGTGAATTAACTGCAAATTTCGAAAAAAAAGGGCGAATTATCAATTGAAAACTCAGCGATGTGATGATTATTTCGTAACATAAAAGTTTTAAGTTTGATTATGTATGAAACGATTGATGTGTGCGCAGAGTTAAGTTTAAAACTATTGATAAACATTTGCCCTTATAAATACATAACTTCCTATCGTTATCCATAATGGAAATGAATTCTATCAAGTGAGAAATTTCCCAATTTCTATTGAGGTGTCATGGTTATTGTGGTTCGGTCAATTATCATCAACTAAGAGTATGGTGTAGAAATGCGTTGGGTCAAGATTGGAGTTCAGTGGAATACGTATGATCAATGACAACAGATGATAGTCATGGAATATTACGAACTGAATGTTGAAAGTGTAGGTCGTTGAATACTAACTTAGTGGGTTTAAAATTTAAGCGCTTGCTGAGAAATTTGAAAGTACGAAGATACGTTCCCTAGTGGATTCATGAATGAACACTATTCAAGAGTTGTTCACTAGGAGAAAAAAGTTGTTCATTGTTTATGATTTTTCAATAGCTGTTTAGGTAAAGTAAATTCCTTGAGTAAACTAAAAAAAATTAGTTTGTTTATAAATTACTTAAACAAGAGAAATACTAAATTTGTTTAATTTAATCTTGAAATGACTTGCGACGGGACATTTACTCACTAAATAAGGTTATATATAATACAAGGTCTTGGGTATAATATGGAAGAAGTTTAAGATGTTTCAGAGAGAAGCAACTAACCTTAACTATTATTACACCATCATCATCTTCGTCTTCTTCTTCCTCCTCCTCCTCGGCATCTTCCTCATTGTCACCATCTTGAACTCCATTTGATTGTACACCAGAATCATTTTCTTTATTTTTTGCAGAGCCATTTGATTCAACTTTGTCATCTTCACCATCTGAAAAGAAAAATAAATGTCGATTTCAATGTGTTTAGATTTAACAATTGATATGTAGTTTCAGCAAAACACATTCTTGTGTAACCGACGGATCAGAATAATTCAGTCTGTTTCTTTGAAATTTCAACAGTTAAACATTAACACCGTTGGATGCCGGCTCAGTGGTCCATAGGTTAGGCGTTCACGCGTAAGACCAAAGGTCCTAGGTTCGAATACTGCGAGTAGCAGCAGTTGTGGATGTGCACTGCTGACGAGTCCCATACCAGGACGAAACGGCCGTCCAGTGCTACCAGGTTTCTAATGGTGGTCTAACAATGATTGATTGATGATTTTAATGTTCAAAAAACAGTATAAAGATATTTACTACTGAAGCAAATCATTGATCAGAAGTGAGTTTTCATTTAACTTAACTCTGAAACTATTAAACACCTATTGAGGACAATTACATGATCAAGAAAGAACGAATGTGTGCTACATTTCTGTGTACTTTAAGGAAAATAATTTTTGAAAGGCATGAAAATATAGTGATGAATGATCAATGTTGACAGAAACATCATAAAAATACTTGCATTATAATTAACTACAGTAAAAAAAAATTCAAGGCCCTTGGTATACTAGAGTTTAAGATTTTATAATCAACGACTTAATCATCTGGTAAACTATTGAATCAAGAAACAAAGCTACGGATATTTATCCAATATCCTAAGAGAACTACTGATCAATTCCGATTGGTTAATTCCTACTGGTCAATTTTATGGTCGTCCTAGATATCCATGTCATGTACTTTAGTGTTGTTTTTCCTATTGGTCGTCTTAACTGTCAATGTCACAGACTTCGATAGTGTTTCCTATTCGACCTAATTGTATGAATACACATTATCTGTAACATTTTATGACCCGGATCCCTAGTCCGGGATCCTGATTCTCTTCTGGACTCGGACCTCGTACTTTCTAGATGTTTGTAGAATAAAGGTTCTACTTCATATCAAGTCTTCTTCTTTTATTCAATGGGGGTTGGGACACTCGGACTAGAGTGGCATATCGTGTCGCCGGATCCTAAATCCTCGCTCTCGTTTTCAAACTAAGGTAAACTCGTAACAATTCGAGCATATCAAAATGACATGTTTACGTTTATGCGTAACCAGTATCACAAACTTTCAATAGGTCTTATCCATTCTCTTCTTCAAATTATACTCATAATTGAATAATGAGAGCTTTTTTGTAAAAAAAAAGAAAGATAAAACAGTATTTGTCACCTTTACGATTTTCTGAATTTTGTGGTTCCTTTGATTTTTTTGTTATTCGTGGTTCTAACTGATCACAAAGGAATGAACGAGCACGTTCAACCAAACTCAAGTAATCCAAAACAACACGAGGAACTTGAGGCAGAGGAGGATTACCATGCTCCGAACGTAGAAGAAGATGATCCCATGGACTAATTAATTTGCATAAACGTGGTGCAACAAATTCAATCAAATCCTCATCTGTAGCTTCAGCAACAGCCTTAAGAAGAGAAGAAGACAAGGTAAAGAATCATAATATTAAGCACTGATGATTATAACAATTATACATTTTTGAAACCATGAATCGATCAATGTTAGACCACCATTAGAAATCTGGAAGCACTGGACGGCCGTTTCGTCCTGGTATGAGACTCCTCAGCAGTGCGTATCCACGACTCCTGCAGCCCGCAGGATTCGAACCCAGGACCTTTGGTATAACAGTTATGTTGCCGTACAACGAAAAAAATAAATAATGGATGAGAGAATCCAAATAATGATGATACATGCAGAAAATACAATGAAACATTGAATTTAACACTCAAATTAATTGTGGTTTTGTGAAGTTCACGTACGTATGCTATAAAACATGTGTTCATGTCATGAAATCTTACTTGGAGTGGAAAACAATATATCGTAGCTTCAAAAACTACTGTGAACTACATCTTTTTTTAAAAAAAAAGAATAAAAGTATATGCCTCATTCTAAATATCAGAAATATAAGAATCAGATGATGTACTTACAAAGAAAAATAGTTGACTGAATGATATATGTGCTTCAGGAACGGACAGAGTATGACAGGAAAAACTTTGGAATTTTTGTACGATAGGAAAATAAAAAAATGAAATAAAAACTAAAACATACTAACATGACAAATTACCTCTTTCAACTTGGCTCTACGTCGAACACTAGCCATATATGGATTAGCCCAACGGCCTCGAGGTCGACCACGATTCGGACCATGAGCAATACTTCGATGTCGTGCTACTCCAGCACGAGAAGTGAACACTTTAGTGCACAATGGACATGGCCAACGTAAACCTAAAATTAATACAAAACAGATCCATGCAATTTTGATGAGCATGTAATTTCTTAGAATTCACAATACTCCAACTTAACACTAAGCAAGTAATATTAAAACTAAGAGCATTTATCATTTCAAAGACAGAAAAACCATAGCGATATGTATCTCATCAAAAATGTTAATGTTTTTTTGAAATTACGAATAGTATAATAAAAATGAATAATTTAATATGATTTAATTAGCTGTAAGAAATCATAGGCTAATTAGCACACACGTATTGGCTAATACATACATACACATCTTGCTAATGTATATAAACTTACTTCTATTCGTACCATCTTCAGACCAACCTTCATCCGAAAGTCCATCGTTAATATAATCAGAATAACCTCCATCGGAATGCTCATCTTCTTCACTTGACTCTGGTTTAGATGTCAAATCTTCTAGACGTAAATGTTTGTAATCCTTAACCTGAAATCACACAAAACACCTATAAATAACCTATGCGGTATATTGCAGAAAAATGTCGCGATACATTTAGTTACTGAGTATGAAAAATAATCAACACGCTTCAACCTTAATGTTAGACGATCCGTTGTTTATCATGAATTAATGGCTTTGTCGACCAACGTTGTGGAAGCACTAATTGTATTTAATGGAACCAAGTAATGGGTATAGGTATGAGTGTTGAAACTTCATTAGTTGAGGTGGTTGGGACATGTGTTGCGTATGCCTAACCACCAACTGCCTCGTCGAGCTATGTTTCGCGATGTAGGAATGGGTTGGAAGAAAGTTAGGGGCGGCCAAACCAAAACATGACACAAATCTATGAAGTCACTGACAACTGGATTGAGTCATGTTGGTAGGTGTCGACTACCTGGTTGGGGCCCGCGAGATGATTGCGATCGATGGTTAGAGACTCCGAATGATATAGCTCAAAACCGTTTGTAATGGCGCAGGTGCATTCATTCCATGTGTTCTCTCAAATCGTAATCTTCTGAATTCCTCATTACCTTTATATTTTTCTCTTAAGTTTATTTTACTAGGTTCTACTTTTCGAATAATATCGTCCAACCCTAAAATTTCCGATTACTGCTAATACATTTACTACCTCTACTACCATGGGATTTGAAGTAGCAATTGTATCTCTGTGCTAATGTGGTATGGCAACTTCATCTGATGTACGTACGTACAAAGTTCTATGTTGTTATTGACTTGACTTAACCTATCTATAAAACATGGACTGTAGAATGCAGCTCAATGGGCACGTAAGTTTTTGTACGATTGCAGTATGTTGAGTGTACTGTGTTAATGTCGCTATTCAGTAACTCAAGCCTAAGCAAGGACAGAAGAGTTTGTGTACTAATACATTAGTTGGAAATTTGACTTTTTAAACTTTCGAGTACAAACTAAATAGGTGAGATCAATTGCGAAATTGGAGTTTTGAACATTCTGTACCTGGACACTATTCAAGTTAAAAATACTTAAAAAAATTCAAAACCGACAAGTAGAGTTTTGTATACAAAAGAACTTTAAGAGGATTTTCTCACCAAGTGTTTGGGTGGTTTCGATACACGACCAGAAGCGGATGTTCGTCTAATTAATGGAAATGGTAAAACCTCTTCCTCGGGCACCTCAGGTTCAAAGTCAGGATCTTCCTCATCAGAACCACGTTTTCTACGTTTTCGTCCAATAGGTCGACCAGCGCGACTTTTTTTCTCACTTTTGACAGTAATACCGGATCTATTTCGTTCGCCACTTAGATTTGTAGCTCCAGTATTTCCATCGTCATGACGACGTTTTGCACGTGTTACACGAAATATAATGCGACGATTTGTGAGACGGTTGTAGATTGCACTTGGTCGAGAACCGCTACTTGAAAGTAATGCTTGATTTGTTAAAACTTGAATGATTTGTTGTAAATGTTCATCGGATACATCTTGTGTGGTTATGTACTGATTTCCTTGCTGTATAATTCTAATGGGGTTTTTATTTGAACCCACAGGAGCATTCGGATCAGCAGCTGGCATACGAGCCTGAATTTTTTGAACCTCTTCTAAATCAATAGGTTCAATATCCAGGCCTGCTTGTGAAGGCTCTTGAGGGACAACCATTGATGAATCATATGCATTATTTGATAATTCCATTGTATTAGGTATTGATGAAACAAGTTGAACATTTTGCCCAACCACTGGTGCAAAGCCAGCAGCAGTAGTTCCATAAACCACTTGAGTATTTTGAACTGGAACGTCGTCACGTTTAAATTCTTCATTTACAAGTGACTCTGATAAAGGTTGCAACGAATTAGCATCAACAATTTGTATTTGTCTTTGTTGTCGATTCGCTGCATTGAATGTGTACGAGACAGCAGCATTATTGTGCTGATTGGAAATCATGAATTCTGATTAAAAAATAAATAGAAGATTGAAACATTTGGTAGTAACCTTCACGGGACTTATAAGCTATACATAATACAACCAGTAATAAATCTATATGGTAAAAGTAATACATGATAGAACGAAAGCTAATCTAGAAATTATGAATGATTATGAAGAAAGGTGAATTTTATGTAATTAGATTAACAAACTACCACATTGCGCCTAATCGCATCTAAATACATCTAGGTGTTACTAGTAGGTCTTATACCGTATTACTGGAGGTAGTATATGAACTTGTAATATGTTGTTAAGTTATTCACAATTAAATATGTAGATAAACGTAGCTGACAGTAAGTCATTCAAACTACAAATCTCATCGACAATACTACATTAACAGAGCAAGATAAAATTCTCTAAAGATTAAAAAACCAAGGCACTAGTTATTAAAGACTAGGTATAGAAAAATAAAGTAAGGAAGAGACGTGTATATGACTCAGGTTTTAGGGAAGATAAAGTGGATGAACCTATGCCACAACAAAAGATGCTGGGTTACGTCAGTGGGACTTTAACTACTGGATACGGTAATCACGCAAAACACAGTCAGGTGCGTTGATTTACACCTATTACTATCAGTCAGTCAGTTATAACGCAGAGCTTCGTCCGTGCGTACATTAGTTCAAGTTGCCATACCACATTAGCACAGAGACGCAGTTGTCAATTCAAATCCCATAGTGATAGTGTGGTAACAGTTCAGTTTCACACACGCTGGCTTGAACACTCCCAGCTTTCTCCTAACCCACTCCTACACCAAACGTCGCTTGTTAATGCAGAAGGTGGTTGAGCATACGCAAAAATATGTATCGAAAACCTCAGCTGATGAAGATTCACTAAAACACCAATCAATTTGTCATACATAATTAGTACCTTACACCCAACCTCGATACTAATTAGTGGTCCCAAAATTCATAAGCGGTGTTCTGAAGACACCAATGATTGAGTATAAGTGACTTGGAAATAGTCTCTATCCTTAATGGCTGTTTTACAGCCATGAAACAGAATGAACTACCGCACAGTAAACTTGTTCTCTAGTTGACAGACGGATACCTCTTTTACGCCACAAGTGACGTAATTCGGCAAAAGCCAATGGAGCTTCTTGAATCTATGCCGAGATCTCACCAGACACTACGCCATCAACAATAATGAGACCCAAAAATAATTGAATTCATTGACGCACCCAACTACTTCCCTACCTATTATACCAGGCGCTGACTCAAGGCAGTGCCGAAACGAAAATTAACAATTGGAAAGTATCGTACACAAACATGCTTCCAGATGCTCGCTCTTTCTTTGAATGTTCCTGACGGAAAAAAAAGTGTATGAGAATAGGGCTAGTTGTCAGCTACTATGGGACTACACCTCCCGACGATGCCCACTGTCTTGTGGATTAAACCTCTAAGTCAGCAGCTCTGGTAGTGACCACCTAAGGAAATCAAGCCCCTTGTTTTGGGTGTCCGGGTAGTATTTCGGCCCACATAAAAATTCAGTAGTTTTTGTGGTGAAGAAATATAAACGTTCCTTTTTGTACCAATAATTATGTTTATATTTATGAAAGTAAGACCGTCAGAAGACGCTAAATTTGCTCAGCATCCTGAAAAAAAGAACCATATAATCCGTGTACTCTACGTCAACAAGAGAATCTGATAGAAAGCCGATCCGTGGTATGTCAGACGATCTGAGTATTATCTCTAAGAGAATGTCTAGAGCAAAGTTAAATAAAGATGTGGAGAGTGGGAAACTGTAATATGCACCACTTTAAGTTATCAATTAAGATGACAATTGGCTAAAAGCTCTGAGATATCTAGTTGTGTTCGAGCAAAGATGATATGCAAAGTTTATGTAATTCTCTGGAACGCCCCTCAATGACAGACTGCGCAGAACCTCGACTTAAAGTTGACTGCTGTCCCAGGATCAAGGGATACAACTACAATATAACGTCAAAAAGTATATATACCAGAACATGACAAAGGGTGAACACATGGCCAAGTATGTATCCAAGTTTCAAATCAGAAACAACTATTGTGTCAGATATTTAGAATGTTTGGAAGGGTTTGGTTTTTAGGTGAAAATGGTCATTATCCAACAGAGCCGTGGTAGGTGGTACTGCCAAGCATTACATCTTATGTTTAGACTAAACTCTTGTGGATAAGGTGGTCAAGGAATAAGGAGCTTAAACCAACAGTTTTAAATAGAGGTTCTGGTTACTAAACAAATGTACACAAAGTATGGGTTCCAATGAACAGGTAGAAAATTTACTTATACTAACGTCACATTTCCAATTTATACTGCTCTATCAAATCCCATTCGAGATAATAAATGCTGAATGTCATTTTGACTGGGTAATATATAGGCGACAGGGCATTGTGCGACTCACCCGAATTCTAAAGTCACTTTATTCATTGCAACTTGCAGCATAATTAGCGTAATTGAAGGCATCCAAAGAATCACTCAAATTAAATCTTGGAATACTTTACAAGAACACTTTCTTAAAATCTTTTCCCGATATATGCAGTTTAGCAGGGAAACGCGAAAGAAAATGCAAGAAGTAAAGGTCTGTCGTGAAAGAAAAACACGACAGAGATAAAACTAACTCTAAAAATATATTTGTTGCATCATGGTGGTAGATAGGAGAACCTCGAAGTAATGAGCAGAACAATCAAAAAGCTTTTTCAACAATCACGCCTTTAAAAGATATGATAATGAAAGAGCTTAATCGGGACAAACAGTAATCTTCATGTCTCAACTACGGCTGGGGTTAGACAAAAAATGTCAAAAGCAAAACATTCGGGGGCAGAAACACAGACAATATGACTGACTTTGGGGTTAAATACACGGAAGTCTTGACAGCTATGAAATTTACCATCCAGACTACTGTATTCTGTACAAGATTATTGGACAATCAGCGTAACATTATAGCGCCAGCGGGACTCAAACGGTTACGAAACAATAGTCTTTAGACTTTTATGAAAACCATATTAGTGATTTTAAATGACTTGAGACAAATTAATGACGATTTAAGAAAGTCTGACTACACTTACCTACCTGCCTTACAGGATTTGTTGAACGCAACCTTCCTTTAATTCTGACCTCATTAAAACAAACTCGTGATGAAAACTAAGAACAAGCCTTTTTCCAGCGACTGAGTAGTCACAAATAGAACGAACTAGCGTTTTATGAGAATTTTTACCTCATTTGTTGGAAGTTACTCGTCAGAAATTAACTGGATCAGAGTTCAGATCAGTTTGGCCACCACCGATAGTTCAGGTTGATTTCCTTTAAATTTCATTTGACACCAGATATTTCGCACTAGTTTCAGATCACCATCCAATTGTTCGTGACCTTTTGGAAGTAAGTTAAACGCTCCTCGTTAGGCCAAACTGAACTAGCTCCTATTTTTGCAGCGCCTGGCAGATTAACTCTTGACAATCTTGGAAAATACATGGCTGAGTTTGGTTACATGCTATGGTTGAGTACTATAGACCTCCTGGATACGCAATGAGTACCATTAATTTTCATATTGCTGGGGAAAAATTAAGGGTGCCTGACGACTGTATGGGGATTACCAAGGTGCCACCTGGCAGACAATGAGTTAAATAACCTATAAGTAGTTTCCCCAACCAGTTAGTTAGGAAAGAATTGTAAAGGAGTTTCATTCTTGAGCAAATTTATCTCGCGTAAATGTGTTACTTGATGTTCTTATTGGAATATACAATTACTTATCCTGCTGCTAATAATTTCCAACACATATAAGGAAAAGAAAGCATTGCTCACAGAGATCATTAACGGCCGAAGGCTAAAGCTGGTAAATATTCTTCTCAAAAACCTGACACGCTGACATTATAACACAACTCGTCAAAATTAAATGGCACACAAATGGTAAGGAAATTGGGAAACACCTTCAATATCTTGACAGGAAATAAATACAAGTCTACAGTGAATAATGAGTTTCAAAGAGTTAGGAGACTGCAAAGTAGGTGACCATTAAATCCTGCGCTCAGTCAGGGCCAGTGACTTCAGTTTAGGGCCTGAACAGCTGCTATGATGAAAGAATAGCAATTCAGTCTGCTTCAAGACAACCAAAGTGGTACCTCGCCTATTCTTTCCTAGGAATATGAGAAAGTAATGTATTGTAATTTTCATGTGTGTCCCAAAAGAATCCGAAATCCCTCAAACGTTGTTAACACCCGATGCACGACTTTTTTAAATCAACACTTATTTTGCCACTCCGACAGTATTAGCTACTCACTAAAATGCAAGAACAGATCCAAAATATTCCCAGTTACGGACATCACAGCCGAAACAGTGCTAAAAGCCTTAATTTGGGACCAGTTAATTATATATGGCTCAATTATCACGATATTATCTGAGGGGTCCGGCTTGAAACAGAACTATTCAACAACTGATCAAAACTTTCGATAACTAAGAGTTTCATAATCAGGCTAAATGGTTGTCGGGGAGTTACCACTGTCAGTTAAAAGCAATTCTGGCTGCATACTTAGGTCACACTCAGGGGACAGATTTGCTATTATGATGTATTTTATCAATAAAAAGACCTGTCAAGATTTGCACGCGGTATTCTCATCAGAACTAGTTTTCCGTGCAAAATCAAAACTTCTAGGTGAGTTTGTCAGTCTCCATATAGAAATTAAAAAGCTTAATCCACCAAGTTACATGAATGAACTACGATTAGTTGGAACATTTACACCCCAACAAACCCTGGTCATAAGCTCATCCCAAAAATTTTGTCAATCGATGTTTATGCTAAAGAAATGTTTTTGTAAAACTACGTACTGAAAGACAAAGACGTGCTCCCAGTACATTTACATTTTCTCTGTTTCAAGGAACATAACGAACCATGAACCTAGAAAGACATAATCTAGATAACACAGCTTGGTCATTCAAGTTCGGTTACTTTGTATAACCCTTTGCCAATTATATTTTTATGGCGAAAGCAAAAACTCTTAGCAAATGTCGATGAAGGAAATAGTGCTATGAAATGCGTGGGTGGAATTCTGTGGACCATGAGTGCATATAAAACATAAGAAGCAGTGTGGCAGTAGCGGACATGTGGGAAGTGGGGAGTATCTCTTTGTGTTTGCTATAGGATGCATGGGTGAACACTTAGGTGTGGCTTGCACGAATATAAATTCGTCAGCTTATTATGAAAGTAAGGAAGAGTTAACAACTAGTACGACAATAAGTTGAATTGTTGGTATTAATTAAATCTACGCATTGGAATCTATATACACACGCCATATTTAGTTTGCAATATAACAACAACGACAATGTCGGTACATTCAGGCAGATTATTTCTTGAATATCAACTATGACCTGGTTTTTACTGCGAGTTTGCCAAGATAAACATCTAATATGTTTAGGTTGAACTGTGTAACTTTCAGTAGAGTTCACTACACATCTTTGTGTTACAGATTGTAGTTTGTAAGGTAATTCACTACTGTTAAATTTTATGAGTGTTTGCGAGTAAATTTAGTTTACTTGATCTACAATAACGCAAATAATCCATCACTTTAGGCAGTCTTATGCAAGTGTTCTTATCTTGGCTTAATCTGCTTTAGGAAAATGAAAAAAACATTATACCTGTATGTGTGCTTGAAAAGAAAAAGGCCAAAAGCTGAAAAATG
>OX103971.1:16941743-17000642 GCA_944470395.2 Schistosoma turkestanicum
CATATACAATGGATGAATTAAAATGATCTCTTCTTGTGGTGTACTAAAGATAATATAGTGATAGAATTGGACTAGCAATCGAGTGCATCTTAGTTGAATACTCAAAAAATATCGCTAACTTGCCTCCCTATTTACAATACCCCACGTTCTATGACATATAGAGTACGAGATTCACGACCAAAATTAGATGTGCAAGCAAGAATATAGATCTATAGACAAGACTCTAGTATTTTCGTAGAATTACTATAACAGCGTCACTGTCAGTGAGTACGCAGTACAAAGTCACATTGTTATAGTAAAACCAATTATCGGCTTTTCCTAGTTGTGTACTGTCTCGAGACCAGCATTTGTTACTCTATACCTAGTAATCATTAATGCATCCATTAATTTACTCAGTGGTTCCCTGATACATCAGTAATACTTCGCAAAGACAGTAACTGCACTCTACTTCTGCAATATGTCATTTATGATCCTCTGCCTGTTTAGAGGTTGTTTCGCACATCAGGAGTGTAATGCTTATTGAACTTCTTTGTCACAGTAGATAAATGAGTATTTTGCCTGTGTCATGGGATGAAGCCAAGGATATGGAACTACACCGTGAACGAAACACTCTTCAATAATCTGTATTACTGAGTCGCTTATGAGTCACTAATGTAAGACCGTTGTGAAGTAAGGGATGTAGTGACAAACAGACTCAATTAATTTGCTTCTAAACCCAAAATGGTTAGTGATTTCAGTAGCCTCACATTTGAGTTTCACGCAAATGTATCATCACTGCATAATAGAAAGCCGATCTTATTATTACAAAGGATGTGGTTTTTCTAACTACTATTACGCTTTGTTTTTTTCCATGACAAAATGAAATGTTTCTTTGATTTGAAACTTAGGGACCATTCTTTCATAGAAATCTCAAAAAAAGACCCCCCCCTCCCAAAAAAAAAACAAAATAAAAAAAAGAAAAATACTTCATTACGTGTGTTGCTTATGTAACCAGAAGTCGACTCTTTATATACTCACTGCTGTCATGTTGCAGTAGTTTATTTGTACGTAAATAGCTACGTTCAAAAAGTGTTGTTTAAAAATATTAACTTAAAAAATTATGACCATGATCACAGATATACTAGATTAAAGATACACAGTCATCTGCTGATCAGATGTTCATTCCAGGTGAATCGTACGTAACAATCCATGTTTTCGTAATTAAAAATTAGGTACCAGTTTGTGCGTGACGTTCTCCTCATCTTCCTGCTGGTCCTGTGATCTTCATAATACTTCTGTTATATGTTTTTTTGTCTACCTATATCATATGTTAATGGAAATCATTAGATGTTAACCTTACGAAACATGAGTCAATTCTTCATACACTTTTAAATTTATAAGAAATGTACGAAATTTCACCATAGCTATCCTTTTGGTTGCTCTCAAGCAACGATTACGAAATATTATTTTGTATCTTATTGAGAAATGTTGCTCTACTGAAAAGGACTTAATTTCTAAGAGCTGTATAATTCTTCAAACATATTCATGTAACAAAAAAGCATCCGTATACAAAATTCCAATGTTAGAACTATATTTATCTGCATGTTCTCATCAGTCAGAATAGTACTGTTTCCACTATGATTAAATTGTTATTTCTGGTAGTCATGTGAGTGATGTGGTAAGATAGGTTTTTTGAATAATTTACCTTGTCTTTTATATTTACAACACTGTTTAGTTTTTCTGTCGCTACTTTCATGTCGTGACTTGCAACACTTCCATGTTCAGCAAACAGTTAGTTTTTGTGTATATGATATGCTTACAAAAACCTATCACACGTTGTATCACTGAAGTTGTTTTACTCTTCTTGAATTTGTTCTCATAGGAATCAGTTTTCACCATTGTATAATAATGTGTTTACAAACTTCCCTATCCATTCTAATGTATCAAAACTGTTTAGTTCAATATATCTCCAGAAACTCAACCAAAAGGCTACATATTTTAACATGTATTATAAATTTAAATCTGCAGGTTTATTACTAGGTCTTTATTCGCAAGGATTAGACAGTGATCTTTGGATTATGTGCACTTCATAATTAAACTAGCGCGTCCTCCATCTTAATTTAAGTGATTCAGGTTTATTGAGAAATTTAGAATTAGAAGGAACTTCAAGTGTTCTTTAAAGTACCACATCGATTTTCCTCGTAATTATACCGTTAAACACTCTCACTTATAGGATATAACAAAGACAATAATTTTCTCAATTATAAGCCTCATGTCTAGTCCAGCGTCGTTCTTTCACAAGAGAAATATCACAAACTACGTACCACCTCCTTGTTAATCTGCAAAGAATCCCTCTGGTGTCAACAAAATTGAAGATTTGGCAACATTCAGTCAGTTTTTTGTGTTATATTGTTTTTACTCCTCCTAACTCATCGTATAGTTGTCAACATACCTGAAAATCATTTGTCAACCTTGGTACAGATCGAATGTAGGCTTTCTTGCGCATTCGAAAGAGGTGTCCGGAACTTCATATGTATAGAGTGTGTGGATCCTGTGCTAGAAAACTTTAAGTAGGTTAAAGAAAAGAAGCCTATGGTACCGTGTAATTATTGGGGCCAAGTGTTGACTGTTTCTTATTTAGAGTTGAAATTTCATTACTGTACATATTTCCACGAGATCTAAATTCAATTCGATTGCCTAGAATGTTCATTTGTTTGCTACAGAAACACTAACTGCTTTCTTTTAAAGATCTGAAATTATTTCGTAGAAGCACAACTGCGTGTTTTAATTCGTCATGAGATGAAGTAGGTAAACGATCACACTTGCTAGCTTCATCAGCTATAGAATTGACTTTCGAAAAAATTCTAAAGATTTATTTGAAAGAAGTTTTACCTGTCTAAACTTTGAGTAATAGAAAGGGGAAATTTTTTTATTTTCTCCGAGAAAGCATTTAAGTACTAAGCGACCTGTTATGAGAGTGAGTGCACATACATTTTGTTTATCGACAATATTATTCTTCTCATTAACCAGTTGTTTCACTGACTCTGATGTGGTTTTAATTACATTGTTGTTCAGATTTACACCGATTATTTTTTCCGAACTATTTATCTAAAAATGGTACGGTAAATCATGTCATCATATCATATCTACCTTGTTCATTAGATAATCAGTGGTCTCGTTTATATCGCTTAGCAGATTGCTGATAATGACATCCATTAATGATTGACGAAATGTTTACCTTAGTTTTAACTCATCCATATGTTCGTCATCTTTATCTGTGATTAAGTTTGTGTCTTCACGGTCAGGATGCTTCCAGATATTCCGGAGTGAAGTCCAGAAAGCTGAATTCTTAAGAATTTTACCTGTTTATTTATTGGTGTAGAACTTACATATTCTGAGTAACTTTGATTCACGTGGTTTTCAAATTCATCTTTAGACTGATGCATGTTGCTATTGAGCTGTAAACTGAATCATGTGAATTTTGAGTGGTTTTGAATATCATCTAAATTAATACTAAGACATACATTAGTTTGTGTTCATGAGTTAAATTACTCCAATAATTTCCGCGGTATACCGGTTGCGCGAATCTTAAATGACATTTCCTTTGGTTGACCGTATGACTTATGTAATTATTACGAATGTAGTGTAGATAAACACACATACTAACACCCAGTTCGGACATTTCCTGAATATCTTTTTCTAGGGGTAAAATACACCAGTTGATTACTTTGCGCTCTTCTATTGTTGTTTTCCATGCGGTTCCAGGTATCTAGCAATTTTCGGTGGGTGGTGATCTAGTCACTCGACTGCACTATTTCCAATCAGCTTGCAATTATTTATGAATTTGTATATTACGTGATTTGAAGTGTGTTTGTCTCAAGGATGTATGTTTTCGAAACATCAACAGCTAAACATTAACAAACTAAAGATCATTTAGTTGGCAGTGTTGGAGGGGAATTCTAATTCTAGGGAGAGGACAGATATCCGCTAAACTTTTACACGAGCTAGTGTAAACCGGTGAGCTAACTGAGCCCTAACAGGTCGTTAAATAAATATCAGGAAGAGAAGTGAGGCCTAAGACGGTCCCCTGTGAAACACCCGATGTGGATACTCGCCAACTCGCGTGCACTTTGTTTTCCTTGGTGCGAAACTTTATATTCTCAAAGTGGTTTCTGAGCCAAGATACGAGTGGGTCAGTGAAGCCCATTTCCACAACCTTTTCGATTAGGCGTGCGTGGGGTACTGTGTCAAACGCTTTTGAAAGGTAGAGAAATATTACGTGTACCGGTCCAAACCGGATTTCCTACTGTTCCATGAGATGAGAAGATTAGATGCACATGACCTGAATTTCCGAGACCCGTGTTCAGCTTCATGCAGTATTTTGTTCTTATCCATGTACTCCCTCATTCGTTCGTCCACTAGCCCTTCCATTACCTTTGATCATATTGGTAGTAATGCGACTGGTTCGTAACAGGCTGGGTCCTTTGAAGATTGGTGAGAGGGTAGCATGTTTCCATTCAGCTGGAAATTGCTGTGAGTCCAGAGAATGCCTGAACAGGTTTGCGATAACCGGCAGTTGTGTAGATGTATTGGTTCGGGTTGCAGTTACCGTCGTTGCCTGTTTTTTGGGTTTCTTGCTGTATGACTTCGGTCTTCTTGTAAGGATTCATAGGTTTGTTTTCTGTTGACTCGAAGCTTTGCTAACGCTATGACTTTTGTCTCCGTTCTTCTGCATTGAGTACAAATGTACCAGAACTACGAACTGTGTTGACTACACGTGAACCCACGGTACGGTCTAGGTTCGGTAAAGTCACTGGCGCGATCCTAATCATACACGTTACTCCGAGGTTCATTATTGAGAGACGTTTCAGGTTTTTTTCATCAGTCTGCCGCTCTTTAATGGAATATTCGACTCAATAATAACCCCGGAATCTATGCCTGTTCTCTAGTTTTTTCCAGTTGTTAGTCATTGTAAGACGTAGCAGTGCGATTACTGAACATACTACCTGATAGATTTAAGAGAGCACTAGATAAACTGAAGAGGGAAAAACGCAAGATATGTGTTTTGAAAGGAGATTGCATGCCCTCTTTGTTAACGTCTTTCATGCCTGATAGGATATGCTTGATGCAAGGTAATGAAATTTTTTTGATTTACGACACGGCCGTTTTTGTTCTTGTAGCGTATCCTTGGTTTTTTGGTTGACATAAGGAGTCGTTGCTTTGAAGGACGTTTCTGAGGGGATAGTAGTGCCTAGAGTGGACTTAGTGGTTATACTAACTGTGTGTACAGTTTCACAGAGGTCATTACCAGTAAAGCACATTGTGGAGTCGGACTGCGTGATTAGTGACTGGAGGCATTCCTAATCAACGCATTACTAGTCGCTGTGTTAAAAAGATCGTTATTATTTTGGATTGGATGCATTTTGCAAGAATCTAAAGGGTGCAGAGGGCTGCAGTTGGGAAACTTTCTTCAGGCCCACAATGATCTTGACAAGGAATCACTACAAAATATCAGTTCTAGGATGCTGCTGTTTCTTGTATTCAAGTTCATATTACTGCTGCCAATCATAAATGCCTCTGAGACTAGGTATGCTTTCGAAGCGCAGTGGACCGAAGTATGTCTGTCAGTTGATTGTAGGGAGGTTGAAGTTATCACAAATATTTCCACAGACATATCAAACGTATGCAAACAAAAGACTCACTAATAGTAATGTCAATCTATGGATGAGCATTTGGAGCTAGATGAATACACCCAGTTAGTATATTATGATAAAGGCGGTATACATCTATAAATTTACAATCAGGAGCTTCATTAAGAACAGTTTCGCGAAGAGTTTCTGCCTTGATGCTTCTAGATACATGGAATTATAGACCAGATTCAACGTAACCCTGACAAACTGTCTAACTGGACATAAACGAGATAATTACCATTTAACAACATCAATGGTTGGATCATAAACTGTGTGGAACAACTCCATGAAATACCATTTTACTGAAATAAATTGTGATTCAGATACCCATAACAGTGCACGATATGAGTATCCAATACTCAGGAAACCTGAAACTCAATGAACCTGCCTTTTCAGCTTCTGAATCTGGGCGGCCAATAGGATTCATAAATAGCAACTTCTATACAAACGAAGCTAAGCTTAACATCTTCGAAATGTGTGTAAGACCATCCCTTGAATGATGCCCATTAATCTTTTCAGATAGCAATACCACAAAAAGCCTCAAGCATCGTTTGTTAAGATGAGATCATGCTCTCCATCATACAGCTAAACACGAGGATCTAAGATCAGAGTCTAGATGGCACCATCTACTAAAGATTAGTCTAATATTTTTCTACAAAATAAGAGAGATGGCATCTCATCCCTAACGATTCCCACATAAATGAAGCAGATCCCAGCCTAAACACTCAGAAACATTACATATATGCTACTACCTTTCAATCGCTTATCACCAGTACGTTCAAAATTCATATGTGATAGAAATATGTGGCTGATTATGGAAACCCGGATGATCTTGATGTAAACTGAACTGGGTTCATTTCTCGAAGTGAATATTTCTGAGATTGATGTACGCCTATCCACTAATGGAATGATTTGTGCATCCTGAAGTTGATTGCTAGCAACATTCTATCTGTTTCATATATACATGTTTCATAAAGGCTTCACTGAGCCAATCCTTATAGGATGCCTAGATACCAACCAAGATCGATCAAAGTTCGGTCGGAAATTCAACACCGTAACAATCCCTAATGTTTCTAACAGGCGAAACACAACACCTCATTTAGTTGTAATTTGTTTGTAACATGATACAGTTCATTGTGGAATAAATTACCTATTTCTATGTGTATCTGTGACGCGATCACCAGGTTCAATAAACTA
Organism: Schistosoma turkestanicum; assembly: GCA_944470395.2. NCBI lineage: Eukaryota > Metazoa > Platyhelminthes > Trematoda > Strigeidida > Schistosomatidae > Schistosoma > Schistosoma turkestanicum. The sequence continues at coordinate 16,948,610 of OX103971.1, forward strand.
GTAATGCTGTTGTTAGACTCAATTATTCCCGAGACGCTCTTGGATGGTCCACCAAAAATTTAGATTGTAGAGATCTACTTTTGTGAACAGAACACATTCCGCGTTTTAGAAACATTTATTATTATAACCAAATATATCTGTGATTATCACACGGCAACATTAGTTTATTTGTAACAATAACACTTTCTGTTTTCTGTGAACTTGAGCTTGTTCACGTTCGCAGGGTGGTCTCGCCTCCACATCTTGACACGAGTTCAGTATCGTTTTGATACCATGAGATCGCCAACAAATTTACATTCACCTCTCGGCCCAATCTTCGCCCTTTTTTCGATCGTACGGAGGGATCTTACCTGGAAACCGTCACGTAGTTGGTCTTTAGTTGTGATCATAGTCGATTTCGACTCGGCACGGTACAAGAACAACCTTAGAAACTAATAACAGCCTACGAAAACATTGCACCTCATTACCAATCATAAAGGTATCACGTAGTGATTGACCAATTTCCACACTCCTACTAACAGCAGCAGATCACGCTCACAGATGCAACTCGTAGCATTCGGAGTTAAAATTCTGATCCTTGTCTTCTTACTTATCATAGCTCTTTTTCATTTCTAGTAGACAGATAAATTGAAAAGCCCGTGGATGAAGCGCAACAACTGTCGATCAAAAGGAACTCAGACTTCCTGTATCATTGTGAGTTCCTTCATGTTCATGGAATAACAGTTTTATAAACTTCTATTCCTTCAATTAATTAACATACAAACACCTTGCATTCTTAACTATCTACCACCTTGCTAGTGAGTATTCAATACTATTTTCCCTCATTTTCCTTCGTCAGCTACCTATCCTTCATATCTCCAAACTACCACCTTTTAACTGACCGATACCTTTCAATTTATACTTCTAGTTAATTTAACCGCAGGGTGATACGCTACCTGGATATTTAGTCTAAAATACAGAAGCCAATGTTGTCTAGTTTGCCTGTACCGTGTAGCCAATAGAGAAAATGTATCCCAAAAAGTTGTACACGAAATGGAGCTAAGACTCAAATTGATACTTAAAATAATCAATGACATTGAGGTTTTTTACAGTTCCAACCATGTCTTCGGCTTATATTTGTAACCATGAGCTGGTTTCAGTTTCTATCAAGAAATCCTATTACTAATGGATTTCGACAAATGGCGTGAAAAAGAGCTAACTCATTACTTCTTGTGCTAATGCTGTAGAAACAAACGTAAGTGAAACAGCGCAAGAGCATCATATCACTACGTCTTCATCTTTTCACTCTGTAAATCAACGTGATTTCTAAAGTTTTCCATCTATTTGTAACCTTACAAGTGACTTATCTTCACTAACTTACATTAGTGCATGTGTAAATTTTGTGTTCTAACACAGAAAAAGAAAGGTCTGAATAATCATACCTTTTTTCGATCCAAAAAGTCATGACTAAGCTTTAAACGAGAAAATTTTCAGTTTTTCTCCCCACTACTTCTTCTGTATTTCTCTTCTTCAGAACCTCATAGTACTCCCCTGACATCACATTGAATGATAGCCGAAGACTGCGTTAACTGGCAAAGGAGCCCGCAAATTTCTTATAGTAATTTGCCATCCTAATAAACTCATAATATTGTAGTAATTTCACTTTTATGAAGGGAACGTGGTTGGTTTAATTAAAACATTTATTATTATAACCACTTGTACCAGTGGTTGTGTTATTGTACACACAAACCTCCGTTCGCGTTGCTGCCATTTTTCACTCCGCCATCTCTGTTATTTCGACCCACTTTTCTGGCACGAGTTCGGTATTCTTTCGACTCCTCAAAACCGTCAGCAAATATATTTTTTCGTATGGAATAACCCTTCTTCTTAGTTACTGTCTCATAATTGCTGTAGTGATGATAATAGTCAATCGCGACTCAATCGCTACTACAATATTTTAAAGTATGGTGAGATCTCTTCAGCTCGTGCTCCACCGTGTTTGTACATTTGATATTCAAAGTTTATCAGAATTCAGATATTTAGTTTCCTTACATGATTGACGCTTTATTCATACATTTTACACCCTTAAACTATTTACTGCATATTTTCTGATCAGCTGTCTTTGTTTCCAAGATTCATATTATCTGACCATTATCTTGTCATTCATATCATTGATTTACTTCATATCAGTGTGATACACTAAACTGATTTATAACCCCCAGTACAGAAGCTTTTCTATCTGGTCTGTTGGTAATATGGAAGTAACAAAATCAGTGTGTTTCAATGAGGTTTGAAACATTATACTTTTAATAAAGCACTATTAAAACATATCAGAAAATTAAGATCCTAATGTCAGAAAGGGAGGTACTGAAGCCCCTACAAGGAGCAAAACACGACAATTACGACTAACAGTTTATAAATGTAATAATAATGATTTATGAATGTAATTGCAATACAAAGATATTATATGGTGTACAAAAATGCTGTTCCACTATACAGCAGTTTGGGGATCTAAATAATATGCACGTGTTCAAGTCTGTTAATTTACCTTCACTCAAAACATGTGGTCTGAGATAAAAAAAACATGTATAAATAATCTCATGTTAATTTTTCTACCACATATGACTCAGTCTCACTAGCCATGAGCAATATTATTCTTGCTTCTTCGCCTCTTCTCACCTCCTCCGTTTTTCAGTTTCGCCGCGGCACGCCACAGGAAAAACATATGCGGAACATATTGTCTCGTCTTTTAACTTGATTGATGACTCCTATATTTAGTCAAGGTTTCTTGCAGCTTTTGTTACGAGCGTTGATATCAGTCTTTCCATTAAAGATGAAATGGATATTTGATACCTGATAATGCTGTTGTCCGTAATGATTTAATGATTGAACATCTAAGACTCATGAGTCTTAGATGTTCAATCATTAAATCATTACGGACAACAGCATTATCAGGTATCAAATATCCATTTCATCTTTAATGGAAAGACTGATATCAACGCTCGTAACAAAAGCTGCAAGAAACCTTGACTAAATATAGGAGTCATCAATCAAGTTAAAAGACGAGACAATATGTTCCGCATATGTTTTTCCTGTGGCGTGCCGCGGCGAAACTGAAAAACGGAGGAGGTGAGAAGAGGCGAAGAAGCAAGAATAATATTGCTCATGGCTAGTGAGACTGAGTCATATGTGGTAGAAAAATTAACATGAGATTATTTATACATGTTTTTTTTATCTCAGACCACATGTTTTGAGTGAAGGTAAATTAACAGACTTGAACACGTGCATATTATTTAGATCCCCAAACTGCTGTATAGTGGAACAGCATTTTTGTACACCATATAATATCTTTGTATTGCAATTACATTCATAAATCATTATTATTACATTTATAAACTGTTAGTCGTAATTGTCGTGTTTTGCTCCTTGTAGGGGCTTCAGTACCTCCCTTTCTGACATTAGGATCTTAATTTTCTGATATGTTTTAATAGTGCTTTATTAAAAGTATAATGTTTCAAACCTCATTGAAACACACTGATTTTGTTACTTCCATATTACCAACAGACCAGATAGAAAAGCTTCTGTACTGGGGGTTATAAATCAGTTTAGTGTATCACACTGATATGAAGTAAATCAATGATATGAATGACAAGATAATGGTCAGATAATATGAATCTTGGAAACAAAGACAGCTGATCAGAAAATATGCAGTAAATAGTTTAAGGGTGTAAAATGTATGAATAAAGCGTCAATCATGTAAGGAAACTAAATATCTGAATTCTGATAAACTTTGAATATCAAATGTACAAACACGGTGGAGCACGAGCTGAAGAGATCTCACCATACTTTAAAATATTGTAGTAGCGATTGAGTCGCGATTGACTATTATCATCACTACAGCAATTATGAGACAGTAACTAAGAAGAAGGGTTATTCCATACGAAAAAAATATATTTGCTGACGGTTTTGAGGAGTCGAAAGAATACCGAACTCGTGCCAGAAAAGTGGGTCGAAATAACAGAGATGGCGGAGTGAAAAATGGCAGCAACGCGAACGGAGGTTTGTGTGTACAATAACACAACCACTGGTACAAGTGGTTATAATAATAAATGTTTTAATTAAACCAACCACGTTCCCTTCATAAAAGTGAAATTACTACAATATTATGAGTTTATTAGGATGGCAAATTACTATAAGAAATTTGCGGGCTCCTTTGCCAGTTAACGCAGTCTTCGGCTATCATTCAATGTGATGTCAGGGGAGTACTATGAGGTTCTGAAGAAGAGAAATACAGAAGAAGTAGTGGGGAGAAAAACTGAAAATTTTCTCGTTTAAAGCTTAGTCATGACTTTTTGGATCGAAAAAAGGTATGATTATTCAGACCTTTCTTTTTCTGTGTTAGAACACAAAATTTACACATGCACTAATGTAAGTTAGTGAAGATAAGTCACTTGTAAGGTTACAAATAGATGGAAAACTTTAGAAATCACGTTGATTTACAGAGTGAAAAGATGAAGACGTAGTGATATGATGCTCTTGCGCTGTTTCACTTACGTTTGTTTCTACAGCATTAGCACAAGAAGTAATGAGTTAGCTCTTTTTCACGCCATTTGTCGAAATCCATTAGTAATAGGATTTCTTGATAGAAACTGAAACCAGCTCATGGTTACAAATATAAGCCGAAGACATGGTTGGAACTGTAAAAAACCTCAATGTCATTGATTATTTTAAGTATCAATTTGAGTCTTAGCTCCATTTCGTGTACAACTTTTTGGGATACATTTTCTCTATTGGCTACACGGTACAGGCAAACTAGACAACATTGGCTTCTGTATTTTAGACTAAATATCCAGGTAGCGTATCACCCTGCGGTTAAATTAACTAGAAGTATAAATTGAAAGGTATCGGTCAGTTAATAGGTGGTAGTTTGGAGATATGAAGGATAGGTAGCTGACGAAGGAAAATGAGGGAAAATAGTATTGAATACTCACTAGCAAGGTGGTAGATAGTTAAGAATGCAAGGTGTTTGTATGTTAATTAATTGAAGGAATAGAAGTTTATAAAACTGTTATTCCATGAACATGAAGGAACTCACAATGATACAGGAAGTCTGAGTTCCTTTTGATCGACAGTTGTTGCGCTTCATCCACGGGCTTTTCAATTTATCTGTCTACTAGAAATGAAAAAGAGCTATGATAAGTAAGAAGACAAGGATCAGAATTTTAACTCCGAATGCTACGAGTTGCATCTGTGAGCATGATCTGCTGCTGTTAGTAGGAGTGTGGAAATTGGTCAATCACTACGTGATACCTTTATGATTGGTAATGAGGTGCAATGTTTTCGTAGGCTGTTATTAGTTTCTAAGGTTGTTCTTGTACCGTGCCGAGTCGAAATCGACTATGATCACAACTAAAGACCAACTACGTGACGGTTTCCAGGTAAGATCCCTCCGTACGATCGAAAAAAGGGCGAAGATTGGGCCGAGAGGTGAATGTAAATTTGTTGGCGATCTCATGGTATCAAAACGATACTGAACTCGTGTCAAGATGTGGAGGCGAGACCACCCTGCGAACGTGAACAAGCTCAAGTTCACAGAAAACAGAAAGTGTTATTGTTACAAATAAACTAATGTTGCCGTGTGATAATCACAGATATATTTGGTTATAATAATAAATGTTTCTAAAACGCGGAATGTGTTCTGTTCACAAAAGTAGATCTCTACAATCTAAATTTTTGGTGGACCATCCAAGAGCGTCTCGGGAATAATTGAGTCTAACAACAGCATTACTAGTTTATTGAACCTGGTGATCGCGTCACAGATACACATAGAAATAGGTAATTTATTCCACAATGAACTGTATCATGTTACAAACAAATTACAACTAAATGAGGTGTTGTGTTTCGCCTGTTAGAAACATTAGGGATTGTTACGGTGTTGAATTTCCGACCGAACTTTGATCGATCTTGGTTGGTATCTAGGCATCCTATAAGGATTGGCTCAGTGAAGCCTTTATGAAACATGTATATATGAAACAGATAGAATGTTGCTAGCAATCAACTTCAGGATGCACAAATCATTCCATTAGTGGATAGGCGTACATCAATCTCAGAAATATTCACTTCGAGAAATGAACCCAGTTCAGTTTACATCAAGATCATCCGGGTTTCCATAATCAGCCACATATTTCTATCACATATGAATTTTGAACGTACTGGTGATAAGCGATTGAAAGGTAGTAGCATATATGTAATGTTTCTGAGTGTTTAGGCTGGGATCTGCTTCATTTATGTGGGAATCGTTAGGGATGAGATGCCATCTCTCTTATTTTGTAGAAAAATATTAGACTAATCTTTAGTAGATGGTGCCATCTAGACTCTGATCTTAGATCCTCGTGTTTAGCTGTATGATGGAGAGCATGATCTCATCTTAACAAACGATGCTTGAGGCTTTTTGTGGTATTGCTATCTGAAAAGATTAATGGGCATCATTCAAGGGATGGTCTTACACACATTTCGAAGATGTTAAGCTTAGCTTCGTTTGTATAGAAGTTGCTATTTATGAATCCTATTGGCCGCCCAGATTCAGAAGCTGAAAAGGCAGGTTCATTGAGTTTCAGGTTTCCTGAGTATTGGATACTCATATCGTGCACTGTTATGGGTATCTGAATCACAATTTATTTCAGTAAAATGGTATTTCATGGAGTTGTTCCACACAGTTTATGATCCAACCATTGATGTTGTTAAATGGTAATTATCTCGTTTATGTCCAGTTAGACAGTTTGTCAGGGTTACGTTGAATCTGGTCTATAATTCCATGTATCTAGAAGCATCAAGGCAGAAACTCTTCGCGAAACTGTTCTTAATGAAGCTCCTGATTGTAAATGGATAGATGTATACCGCCTTTATCATAATATACTAATTGGGTGTATTCATCGAGCTCCAAATGCTCATCCATAGATTGACATTGCTATTAGTGAGTCTTTTGTTTGCATACGTTTGATGTGTCTGTGAAAATATTTGTGATAACTTCAACCTCCCTACAATCAACTGACAGACATACTTCGGTCCACTGCGCTTCGAAAGCATACCTAGTCTCAGAGGCATTTATGATTAACAGCAGTAATATGAACTTGAATACAAGAAACAGCAGCATCCTAGAACTGATATTTTGTAGTGATTCCTCGTCAAGATCATTGTGGGCCTGAAGAAAGTTTCCCAACTGCAGCCCTCTGCACCCTTTAGATTCTTGCAAAATGCATCCAGTCCAAAATAATAACGTCTTTTTAACAGCGACAGCGACTAGTAATGCGTTGATTAGGAATGCCTCCAGTCACTAATCACGCAGTCCGACTCGACAATGTGCTTTACTAGTAATGACCTCTGTGAAACTGTACACACAGTCAGTATAACCACTAAGACCACTCTAGGCACTACTATCCCCTCAAAAACGTCCTTCAAAACAACGACTCCTTATGTCAACCAAAAAATCAAGGATACGCTACAAGAACAAAAAAGGCCGTGTCGTATATCAAAAAAATTTCAGTACCTTGCATCAAGCATATCCTATCAGGATGAAAGACGTTAACAAACACACTCAATTTTACTCCTTCAAAACACATATCTTGCGTTTTTCCCTCTTCAATTTATCTAGTGCTCTCTTAAATATATCAGATAATATGTTCAGTAATCGTACTGCTACGTCTTACAATACGACAACTGGAAAAACTAGAACAGGCATAGATTCCGGGGTTATTATTGAGTCGAATATTCCATTAAAGAGCGGCAGACTGATGAAAAAAACCTGAAACGTCTCTCAATAATGAACCTCGGAGTAACGTGTATGATTAGGATCGCGCCAGTGACTTTACCGAACCTAGACCGTACCGTGGGTTCACGTGTAGTCAACACAGTTCGTAGTTCTGGTACATTTGTACTCAATGCAGAAGAACGGAGACAAAAGTCATAGCGTTAGCAAAGCTTCGAGTCAACAGAAAACAAACCTATGAATCCTTACAAGAAGACCGAAGTCATACAGCAAGAAACCCAAAAAACAGGCAACGACGGTAACTGCAACCCGAACCAATACATCTACACAACTGCCGGTTATCGCAAACCTGTTCAGGCATTCTCTGGACTCACAGCAATTTCCAGCTGAATGGAAACATGCTACCCTCTCACCAATCTTCAAAGGACCCAGCCTGTTACGAACCAGTCGCATTACTACCAATATGATCAAAGGTAATGGAAGGGCTAGTGGACGAACGAATGAGGGAGTACATGGATAAGAACAAAATACTGCATGAAGCTGAACACGGGTCTCGGAAATTCAGGTCATGTGCATCTAATCTTCTCATCTCATGGAACAGTAGGAAATCCGGTTTGGACCGGTACACGTAATATTTCTCTACCTTTCAAAAGCGTTTGACACAGTACCCCACGCACGCCTAATCGAAAAGGTTGTGGAAATGGGCTTCACTGACCCACTCGTATCTTGGCTCAGAAACCACTTTGAGAATATAAAGTTTCGCACCAAGGAAAACAAAGTGCACGCGAGTTGGCGAGTATCCACATCGGGTGTTTCACAGGGGACCGTCTTAGGCTCACTTCTCTTCCTGATATTTATTAACGACCTGTTAGGCTCAGTTAGCTCACCGGTTTACACTAGCTCGTGTAAAAGTTATCGGATATCTGTCCTCTCCCTAGAATTAGAATTCCCCTCAACACTGCAACTAAATGATCTTTAGTTTGTTAATGTTATAGCTGTTGATGTTTCGAAAACATACATCCTTGAGACAAACACACTCAAATCACGTAATATACAAATTCATAAATAATTGCCAACTGATTGGAAATAGTGCAGTCGAGTGACTAGATCACCACCCACCGAAAATTGCTAGATACCTGGAACCGCATGGAAACAACAATAGAAGAGCGCAAAGTAATCAACTGGTGTATTTTAACCCTAGAAAAAGATATTCAGGAAATGTCCGAACTGGGTGTTAGTATGTTGTTTATCTACACTACATTCGTAATAATTACATAAGTCATACGGTCAACCAAAGGAAATGTCATTTAAGATTCCGCAAACCGGTATACAGCGGAAATTATTGGAGTAATTTAACTCTGAACACAAACTAATGATGTCTTAGTATTAATTTAGATGATATTCAAAACCATCAAAATTCACATGATTTCAGTTTACAGCTCAATAGCAACATGCATCAGTCTAAAGATGAATTTGAAAACCACGTGAATCAAAGTTACTCAGAATATGTAAGTTCTACACCAATAAATAAACAGGTAAAATTCTTAAGAATTCAGCTTTCTGGACTTCACTCCGGAATATCTGGAAGCATCCTGACCGTGAAGACACAAACTTAATCACAGATAAAGATGACGAACATATGGATGAGTTAAAACTAAGGTAAACATTTCGTCAATCATTAATGGATGTCATTATCAGCAATCTGCTAAGCGATATAAACGAGACCACTGATTATCTAATGAACAAGGTAGATATGATATGATGACATGATTTACCGTACCATTTTTAGATAAATAGTTCGGAAAAAATAATCGGTGTAAATCTGAACAACAATGTAATTAAAACCACATCAGAGTCAGTGAAACAACTGGTTAATGAGAAGAATAATATTGTCGATAAACAAAATGTATGTGCACTCACTCTCATAACAGGTCGCTTAGTACTTAAATGCTTTCTCGGAGAAAATAAAAAAATTTCCCCTTTCTATTACTCAAAGTTTAGACAGGTAAAACTTCTTTCAAATAAATCTTTAGAATTTTTTCGAAAGTCAATTCTATAGCTGATGAAGCTAGCAAGTGTGATCGTTTACCTACTTCATCTCATGACGAATTAAAACACGCAGTTGTGCTTCTACGAAATAATTTCAGATCTTTAAAAGAAAGCAGTTAGTGTTTCTGTAGCAAACAAATGAACATTCTAGGCAATCGAATTGAATTTAGATCTCGTGGAAATATGTACAGTAATGAAATTTCAACTCTAAATAAGAAACAGTCAACACTTGGCCCCAATAATTACACGGTACCATAGGCTTCTTTTCTTTAACCTACTTAAAGTTTTCTAGCACAGGATCCACACACTCTATACATATGAAGTTCCGGACACCTCTTTCGAATGCTGCAAGAAAGCCTAACATTCGATCTGTACCAAGGTTGACAAATGATTTTCGGTATGTTGACAACTTAACGATGAGTTAGGAGGAGTAAAAAAATTAACACAAAAACTGACTGAATGTTGCCAAATCATTCAATTTTGTTGACACCAGAGGGATTCTTTGCAGATTAACAAAGGGATGAATTATTTTCTCTTGTGAAAAGAACGACGCTGGACTAGACATGAGGCTTATAATTGAGAAAATTATTGTCTTTGTTATATCCTATAAGGTAGATGTTTAACGGATAATTTACGAGGAAAATCGATGTGGTACTTTAAAGAACACTTGAAGTTCCTTCTAATTCATAAATTTCTCAATAAACCTGAATCACTTAAATTAAGATGGAGGACGCGCTAGTTTAATTAAGTGCAACATAATCCAAAGATCACTGTCTAATCCTTGCGAATAAAGACCTAGTAAATAAACCTGCAGATTTAAATTTATAATAATGTTAAAATATGTAGCCTTTTGGTTGAGTTTCTGGAGATATATTGAACTAAAAGTTTTGATACATTAGAATGGATAGGGAAGTTGTAAACACATTATTATACAATGGTGAAAACTGATTCCTATGAGAAAATTCAAGAAGAGTAAAACAACTTCAGGATACAACGTAGTGATAGGTTTTGTAAGCATATCATATACACAAAAACTAACTGTTTGCTGAACATGGAAGTGTTGCAAGTCACGACATGAAAGTAGCGACAGAAAAACTAAACAGTGTTGTAAATATAAAAGACAAGGTAAATTATTCAAAAAAACCTATCTTACCACAATCACTCACATGACTACCAGAATAACAATTTAATCATAAGTGGAAACAGTACTATCTGACTGAGGAGAACATGCAGATAAATATAGTTCTACATTGGAATTTTGTATACGGATGCTTTTTGTTAACTGAATATGTTTGAAGAATTATACAGCTCTTAGAAATTAAGTCCTTTTCAGTAGAGCACATTTCTCAATAAGATACAAAAATAATATTTCGTAATCGTTGTTACGCAATCAAAAGATACTAGGTGAAATTTCGTAATTTCTTATAAATTTAAAAGTATGAAGAATTGAATCATTTTGTAAGTTAACATCAATGATTTCCATTACAATGATATAGGGAACAAAAAACATATAAAGAAGATTATGAAAATCACAGGACCAGGAAGATGAGAGAACTTCAACCAAAAACTGGACCTAATTATTACGAAAACATGGATTGTTACGTACATTCACCTGGAATGACATCTGACAGCAGTGACTGTGTATCTTTATCTAGTATACTTGATATGTAAATTTTTTAAGTTAATATTTTCAATTTTTGACGTACTATTATAAAAATAAACTACGCAACATGACAGCAGTGAATATAAATCGACTTCTTGTAATAAGCAACACAGTAATGAAAGTACTATGAAAAATGGTCTAAGTTTCAATCAAAGAAACATTTCATTTGCATGAAAAAACAAAGCGTAAAGTAGTAGAAAACCACATCCTTTGTAATAATAGATCGCTTTCTATTATGCAGTGATGATACATTTACTGAACTCAAATGTAAGCTACTGAATCACTAACCAGTTTGAGTTAGAAGCAAATTAATTGAGTCTGTTGACTACATCCCTTACTTCAAAACGTCTTAAATTAGTGACTCATAATCACTCAGAACAATTATGAAGAGTTCGTTCAGGTGTATTCAACTTGTTATCCATGACACAGGCAAAATACTCATTTATCTACTGAAAAGAAGTTCAATTAGCATAACTCATATGTGCGAAAAACACTCTAAAAGCAGAGGACATAAATGATTTGCAAGTAATGAAGTACTGTCTTCGAAGTATTACTGATGTACAGGGAACCACTGAGTAATTAATGATGATTAATGATAATGATATAGAGAACAAATGCGGTTAGACAGTAACAAATAGGAAAACAGATAATTGGTTACTATAAATGTGACTTTTACTGCGTACTCACTGAGTGACTGTTTGTAATTGTACGAAATAAAGTATTGTCTAGATCTACTGCACATTAATTTTGGTCGTGAACCGGACATATGATAGAACGTGGTATAGTATGAGCACAGAGGATTTTTTGAGTATTCAATAAGAGCTCGATTGCCAAGTCCAATTCTATCACTATATTATCTTAGTATACCACAGAAAGAGATCATTTTAATTCATCCATTGTATATGTGAAAGTTTAATGTAAAAATAAGAAATAAATTGGCATAGTTGTTAACTTCATTTGATTAAGAAGTTGACGACACGTGCTACCCACGACTGCCATTTAAAACCGTGAGTGACCTACAATGGCTGACGTATTAGTATATTTGAAAAAGATATCAAGATATGTTATTTCTATATAAAGCCGATTTGCATAGATCTGTGGTGCAATGGTACTTAATAACAGCTTGTCTGTGCCTTCAAAAACTAGGGATTTTGATTATAAATCTGTGGACAATTTACTGCACTATGTTTCTTTACTACTTGACCTCATTTGTTGTTATTATTTTTCAAGCATCATGTCCTTTCAGTATCGGTCACATCTTATTCTCGTTATTCAATCTTCCTTTGCTACATAAATATAAAAGGCGATAATTTGAAAATATAAATATTTGTGCAAAGTCCTACATCGTTTCTCTCTTTCTTTTAATTCCGATCCGATAGAGCAGCACCAAAAAATTCACACTGTAGACTGACTTACCTGGGCGTAAATATGTTAGTTTCCTTAGTACTAAGTCAGGAGTGATACGGATGTTCTCTAAGCCGTCAGCTGGCAACGGGTTTGCGTAGTACTCTAAACATGTGGATGCCTGGTTTAACTGCTCAGAAAAGTTAGTGTTGAAGATCTCAGCCATCTTTAGGTTATTGAGGTCTTCCCCGTTGGGTCCTTTGAGAGAACACATCACTTGATTTGTAAGTTTTCTTTCGGACATGAACCTAACCAGATACTTCGGGTTTGCCTGTATTTTGGCAGCTAGCTTCATCTGAAATTGTCTCCTGTCACTTCGAACTTTTGTATTGCATCTGTTTCTCAACGCTAAGTAAGAACTGCGATCGGAATCCTTCGAGGCGACTTTCCACTTGTGCCAAGCTCTCCTCTTCGCCTGTAGAAAGAGTTCAGTGCCGCGCCGAACCCAGGTTCTTCTATTCCCGGGTGTGTGGCGTGACTGAGTTACATTGTCAACGATAGCCTTTTGGATGATATCCCTCACTGTCAGCCTCCACCACTCCCGTGGCCATGAGGCTTGTAGGAGGACCTCTCTCATATGCGTATAATTTACACTATTTTAGCAGAGATATGGCTCGTCATCGTCCCGTGTGAGTGTTTCGTTTATGATCATGTTAAACAAGACTGTGCCCTGGTCACTACTACCTATTGGTGCGAGGACGTGAACATCCTCAAGCAGCAGCTGATCATTTATTAAAAGTAATCCAGGTTTGAGGACTTTTCTTTCCTAGTCCATCTAGTGGCACTGCAAACATGCTTAGTCAGCTCAGAGCTTCTAATGGCTGTTCCAATTCGTCTTTGAAATCAACCAGTGGGAGTTGTACTCTGATTGCTGGGATTTAGAGATGGGGTATTGAAATCTGCAGCTAAGAGTATTTGATCAAACCCCAGGAGTGGCATTTTGGTTTGCAGTGAGAGAGCAGAATTATAAGTGACGAATAGGAAACCGAGATAATAAGCGAAATATATTAGCCCAGTAACCTAAGGAAGTGATAATGGTAACGGCAAGTGAATTTTCCAGACATGCATCAGACTCAGCTGTTCACAACTAGAGATGACAATCGGTATGTGCGTACGTGAATGCTAAATTTTCGCTTGAAGTTATACACCGAAAGTGCCTGTGGTCATTGATAGTGCGACACGCCATCTCGCATGTACTCTTTTTTTCCAAAAATAATTTCGGAGCCAATATAGGAGAGGATAAGTGACACGAAGTTTCACAACCTTCCCACTTAACGTCAAGCATGAAATGAAGGAATATTACACGGACCTTCATTTTTGGTTCCAGCAGTCTTTATAGTTTTTTCGGAGTCTAAACCTGGCCTAAAAGAAGAAATTTCAGCTTCGCAACATTTCGGCCCTTGGACATAGTTTGGCATAGTTTGGCCGGGCTACTGCAGATTCCAAAAATTGCGCAGTACATTTCTAGCTTTTTTCAATAAACACAGCTCTACTTTCCAGTAAGCTATCCTCTAACACTGGAACATTAAATTAAATTAAGGAATGTTATCTAATGTCCCTGTCGCTAACTTGTACCATTTTTTGAGCTCTGATGTTGCCATTTCCCTTTCCTATGTCTACCCACTGCTCCATTACATAGGGATACTGGGGAGTTTGCGATAACCGGCAGTTTTGTAGATGTATTGGTTCGGGTTGCGGTTACCGTCGTTGCCTTTTTTTTGGGTTTCATGTATGACTTCGGTCTTTTTGTAAGGATTCATAGGTTTGTTTTCTGTTGACTCGAAGCTTTGCTAACGCTATGACTTTTGTCTCCGTTCTTCTGCACTGAGTACAAATGTACCAGAACTACGACTCCACGTAGTTCCACGTGAACCCACGGTACGGTCTAGGTTCGGTAAAGTCACTGGCGCGATCCTAATCATACACGTTGCTCCGAGGTTCATTATCGAGAGACGTTTCAAGTTTTTTCATTAATCTGCCGCTCTTTAATGGAATATTCGACTCATTAGTAACCCCGGAATCTATGCCTCTACTAGTTTTTCCAGTTGTTATATTGTAAGACGTAGCAGTGCGATTACTGAACATACTACCTGATAGATTTAAGAGAGCACTAGATAAACTGAAGAGGGAAAAACGCAAGATATGTGTTTTGAAGGAGTAAAATTGAGTGTGCATTGCATTCTCTTTGTTAACGTCTTTCATGCTGATAGGATATGCTTGATGCAAGGTAATGAAATTTTTTTGATTTACGACACGGCCGTTTTTGTTCTTGTAGCGTATCCTTGGTTTTTTGGTTGACATAAGGAGTCGTTGCTTTGAAGGACGTTTCTGAGGGGATAGTAGTGCCTAGAGTGGACTTAGTGGTTATACTAACTGTGTGTACAGTTTCACAGAGGTCATTACCAGTAAAGCACATTGTGGAGTCGGACTGCGTGATTAGTGACTGGAGGCATTCCTAATCAACGCATTACTAGTCGCTGTGTTAAAAAGATCGTTATTATTTTGGATTGGATGCATTGCAGAGAATCTAAAGGGTGCAGAGGGCTGCTGTTTGGGAACTGCTTGCTTTAAGGCCCACAATCGATCTTCGACAAGGAAATCAACTGCAAAATCTAGTGCAGTTCTAGGTAAGATAGCTCGCTGTTTCTTTGTATTCAAGTTCATATTACTGCTGCAATCATAAATGCTCTCTCAGACTAGGTATGGCTTTCGAAAGCGCGAGTGGGAACCCGAAGTATGGTCTGTCCAGTGATTGTAGTGGAGGTGAAGTTATCACAAATATCTTCCACAGACATATCAAACGTATGCAAACAAAAGACTCACTAATAGTAATGTCAATCTATGGATGAGCATTTGGAGCTAGATGAATACACCCAGTTAGTATATTATGATAAAGGCGGTATACATCTATAAATTTACAATCAGGAGCTTCATTAAGAACAGTTTCGCGAAGAGTTTCTGCCTTGATGCTTCTAGATACATGGAATTATAGACCAGATTTAAAGTGACCCTGACAAACTGTCTAACTGGACATAAACGAGATAATTACCATTTAACAACATCAATGGTTGGATCATGAACTGTGTGGAACAACTCCATGAAATACCATTTTACAGAAATAAATTGTGATTCAAATACCCATAACAGTGCACGATATGAGTATCCAATACTCAGGAAGCCTGAAACTCAATGAACCTGCCTTTTCAGCTTCTGAATCTGGGCGGCCAATAGGATTCATAAATAGCAACTTCTATACAAACGAAGCTAAGCTTAACATCTTCGAAATGTGTGTAGGAGCATCCCTTGAATGATGCCCATTAATCTTTTCAGATAGCAACACCACAAAAAGCCTGAAGCATCGTTTGTTAAGATGAGATCATGCTCTCCATCATACAGCTAAACACGAGGATCTAAGATCAGACTCTAGATGGCACCATCTACTAAAGATTAGTCTAATATTTTTCTACAAAATAAGAGAGATGGCATCTCATCCCTAACAATTTCCACATAAATGAAGCAGATCCCAGCCTAAACACTCAGAAACATTACATATATGCTACTACCTTTAAATCGCTAATCACCAATACGTTCAAAATTCATATGTGATAGAAAAATGTGGCTGATTATGGAAACCCGGATGATCTTGATGTAAAGTGAACTGGGTTCATTTCTCGAAGTGAATATTTCTGAGATTGATGTACGCCTATCCACTAATAGAATAATTTGTGCATCCTGAAGTTGATTGCTAGCAACATTCTATCTGTTTTATATATACATGTTTCATAAAGGCTTCACCGAGCCAATCCTTATAGGATGCCCAGATACCAACCAAGATCGATCAAAGTTCGGTCGGAAATTCAACACCGTAACAATCCCTACTGTTTCAAATAGGCGAAACACAACACCTCATTTAGTTGTAATTTGTTTGTAACATGATACAGTTTATTGTGGAATAAATTACCTATTTCTATGCGTATCTGTGACGCGATCACCAGGTTCAATAAACTAGTAATGCTATTGTTAGACTCAATTATTCCCGAGACGCTCTTGGATGGTCCACCAAATATTTAGATTGTAGAGATCTACTTTTGTGAACAGAACGCGTTCCGCGTTTTAGAAACATTTATTATTATAACCAAATATATCAGTGATTATCACACGGCAACATTAGTTTATTTGTAACAATTACACTTTCTGTTTTCTGTGAACTTCAGCTTGTTCACGTTTGCAGGGTGGTCTCGCCTCCACATCTTGACACGAGTTCAGTATCGTTTCGATACCACGAGATCGCCAACAAATTCACATTCATATCTCGGCCCAATCTTCGCCCTTTTTTCGATCGTACGGAGGTATCTTACCTGGAAATCGTCACGTAGTTGGTCTTTAGTTGTGATCATAGTCGATTTTGACTCGACATGGTACAAGAACAAACTTAGAAACTAATAACAGCCTACGAAAACATTGAACCTCATTACCAATCATACAGGAATAACGTAGTGACTGACCAATTCCCACACTCCTACTATCAGCAGCAGATCACGCTCACAGATGCAACTCGTAGCATTCGGAGTTCAAATTCACATCCTTGTCTTCTTACCTACCATAGCTTTTTTTTCATTTCTAGTAGACAGATAAATTTAAAAGCCCGTAATCGCCGCGCAACTACTGTCGATCAAAAGGAACTCATACTTCCTGTATCATTGTGAGTTCCTTCATGTTCATGGAATAGCAGTTTTATAAATTTCTATTCCCTCAATTAATTAACATACAAACACCTTGAATTCTTAACTATCTTCCTACTTGATAGTGAGTATTCATTACTATTTTCCCTCATTTTCCTTCGTCAGCTACCTATCCTTCATATCTCTAAACTACCACCTATTAACTGACCGATACCTTTCAATTTATCTACTGTATGGGGCGGAAACATGGAGAACTACCAAAGCCATCATCCAGAAGATACAAGTGTTTATTAACAGTTGTCTACGCAAAATACTTCGTATTCGTTGGCCAGACACCATCAGCAACAACGAACTGTGGGAGAGAACAAGTCAGATTCCAATGGAGGAGCAAATCAGGAAGAAGCGGTGGAAGTGGATAGGACATACACTACGAAAAGCACCCAACTGCGTCACTAGACAAGCCCTCACATGGAACCCTCAAGGCCAAAGGAAAAGAGGAAGGCCAAGGAACACACTACGCCGAGAAATAGAGAAAGATATGAGAGGAATGAACAAACATTGGACAGAACTGGAGAGGGAAGCCCAGGACAGAGTTGGTTGGAGAAAACTGGTGGGCGGCCTATGCTCCATTGGGGGTAACAGGCGAAAGTAAGTAAGTAAGTAAGTACCTTTCAATTTATACTTCTAGTTAACTTAACCGCAGGGTGATACGCTACCTAGATAGTTAGTCTAACGTACAGGAGCCAATGTTGTCTAGTTTGCCTGTACCGTGTAGCCAGTAGAGAAAATGCATCCCAACAAGTTGTACACGAATATAGAGCTAAGACTCAAATCGATATTTAAAATAATCAAAGGTATTGAGGTTTTTTTACAATTCCAACCACGTCTTCGGCTTACATTTGTAACCATGAGCTGGTTTCAGTTCCTATGAAGAAATCCTATTACAAATGGATTTTGACAAATGGTGTGAAAAGGAGCTAACTCATTACTTCTTGTGCTACTGCTCTAGAAACAAACGTAAGTGTAACAGCGCAAGAGCATCATATCACGACGTCTTCATTTTTTCTCTCTGTAAATCAACGTAATTTCTAAAGTTTTCCATCTATTTGTCACCTTACAAGTGACTTATCTTCACTAACTTACATCAGTGCGTGTGTAAATTTTGTGTTCTAACACAGCAAAAGAAAGGTCTGAATAATCATACCTTTTTTCGATCAAAAAGTCATGATTCAGCTTTAAACGAGAAAATTTTCTGTTTTTCTCCCCACTACTTCTTCTGTATTTCTCTTCTTCAGAACCTCATAGTACTCCTCTGACATCACATTGCATAATTTCCGAAGACTGGGTTAATTGGCAAAGGAGCCCGCAAATTTTTTATCTAAGGAAACTTAAAGTTGTGCCCTTTTTTTCATTAACTTCCATGTCGCGTTTGAATTTCCACTTCAAATAAAAAGGTAATTTGTCGTCATAATAAACTTTTAATATTGTAGTAAATCCACTTTTATTATTATAACCACTTTTACCAGTGGTTATTTGGCTGTACATTTTGTCTATTACACTCTTTACACAAAAACCTCCGTTTGCGTTGCCGCGATTTTTTACTCCGCCATCTCTGTTATTTCGACCCACTTTTCTGGCATGAGTTCGGTATTCTTTCGACACCACAAAATCGCCAGCAAATATATTCTTTCGTATGGAATAACCCTTCTTCTCAGTTACGGTCTCGTAATTGCTGTAGTGTGATTATAGTCAATTGCGACTCAATCGCTACTACAATATTTTAAAGTATGGTGCGATCTCTTCAGCTCGTGTCCCACCGTTTTTGTACATTTGATATTCAAAATTTATCAGAATTCAGATATTAAGTTTCCTTACATACTTGACGCTTTATTCATACATTTTACCTCCTTATACTATTTACTGCATATTTTCTGACCAGCTGTCTTTGTTTCCACCTCCAAGATGCATATTATCTGAC
Organism: Schistosoma turkestanicum; assembly: GCA_944470395.2. Lineage (NCBI taxonomy): Eukaryota > Metazoa > Platyhelminthes > Trematoda > Strigeidida > Schistosomatidae > Schistosoma > Schistosoma turkestanicum. The sequence continues at coordinate 16,968,130 of OX103971.1, forward strand.
CATTATGTTGTCATTAATACCATTGATTTACTTCATAGCAGTGTGATACACTAAACTGATATCTAACTCACAGCACAGAAGCTTTCCTATCTAGTCTGTTGGTAATATTGAAGTAACAAAATCAGTGTGTTTCAATGAGGTTTGAAACATTATGCCTCTAATAACGCACTATTAAAACATCAGAAAAGTAAGATCCTAATATCAGAAAGGGAGGTACTGAAGCCCCTATAAGGCGCAAAACATGACAATTACGACTAACAGTTTATAAATGTAATAATAATGATTTATGACTGTCATTGCAATACAAAGATATTATATGGTGTAAATAAATGCTGTTCCACTGTACAGCAGTTTGGGGATCTAAATAATGTTCACCTGTTCAGCTCTGTTAATTTGCCTTCATTCAAAACATGTGGTCTGAAATAAAAAAACATGTTTAAATAATCTAATTTTAATTTTTCTATCACATATGACTCAGTCTCACTAGCCATGAGCAATATTATTCTTACTTCTTCGCCTCTTCTCACCTCCTCCTTTTTTCAGTTTCGTCGCGGCACACTACTGGAAAAACATCTGTGGAACATATTGTCTCGTCTTTTAACTTGATTGATGACTCCTATATTTAGTCAAGGTTTCTTTCAGCTTTTGTTACGAGCGTTGATATCAGTCTTTCCATTAAAGAGGAAATGGATATTTGATACCTGATAATGCTGTTGTCCGTAATGATTTAATGATTGAACATCTTAGACTCAGTCAAACTAAATGTCATGTTTGACAGGTTATAGGAATATATTTAGAAGCTAGCCGGTGTTTTGAGAAGTATGTGATCAAACATAATTAGTTTTTACGATTGTTGCTTAGCACGATGTGGCATATCATGATCCGGAGCGTATGTTTGGTCATGAATTGTGAGCTATAGTCTTTCCAGTAGGAATTGATGGTGAAAACTTACGGACCTATTCGTTTTAGAAGAATATTTATCGCCTTGTATTTTAAGGATTAATAAATTCAGTTAGCTCTGTGCGAAAAATAGTATACTGTAGATGTTGAGCGATTATTATTTTGGATTCGCATGCTTATTTCACCCATTTAACCAACATAATGCATGAGAGTGGAACGAGGATGGTATGAGTACTTAAGGTGGGTGGTTTTACATCTAGATTACACTATGCGATGAATGCTTGATCTGGCATACCCTACCTGAAAACCGAGATATCATGCTTCCATAACGTAGCAAGATTACACCAGAAAAACGATATGATCAAAAACGTTGGTTGAACTGCACTATTTACGAGAAGAGATTAACTGTCAGATATCCTCATCGCCTGGTTTGGATAAATTCATCTACGTTAATTAACCTTGACGAAACTAGTACACAATTCAGTGTCCAATAATCACTTTCGTAGGCAAATGTTGAACGAACATGATGAATAGCATCATATAGTTCAGTCTTATTTCTCTTACCCAACAAATATTTGCCTTAATAACCACACACATCTAATATCAGTGGATCACCGTCTCCAGGTGACCTAGGTAGCTTAATATTTCGATGGCAGTAAAATGAAAAGATATGTCTAAGTTAGTTGTTGTACAAAGTAAAAAGAAGTGACAGCTTTCAACGATGAAGAAGAGTGAATCCAAAAAAATTCATTACTGAAAGCTATTAATCGAATAAGTAAAGTTTCGGGATAAGAGACCGAAAATCAACCTTGCCGGTTAGTACCTAATACTTTGTTTCCGTGGCTAGCGCACCAATAGGGTAGCACTCATTCGACCTACAAGTGCGTAGCCATATCCGTATCTGTGAGTGGATACTGACATGCTTAGTTACAGTTACTCGCCGATGTCGTAGTCCATCGTATCAGCCTATCTCTTCAGTCCAATCTAATTTTTGTTCCCTGATTATTACAGTTAAGTTGTGGCTATAACATCAACAAAGGTGTCTCATTTTGCAATTCTGTTACTTCGGATAATTGCACATTCTGTTTGACTGCCGGGGCCTAATTATTGAGGCTTTCCCCTACTGTAAATTTTATTCTTTGAATATGTGCACACCTATCAACTCTCAAAGGGCTTCTTCCAAAAAATCAAAAGCCAAAATATTCCATTATTTCTGCAAAGAATTATCGGGTATACTTGAATGTGATTCTGATTCTACTGGGAAGGCAGATGTTACTTTTGTTGTTGGTCAGAATATTTATCACGGAAACCAGAAAATCATCTCCATGTTAAGCGAAGAACTGAAAAAATGCTTCCAGTCAGAGAGTAAAGGCATTGACCACGCCTCTGCACATGTTTGCATATTGAAAGTGACTAGATCAAAGTCTTCGTCTTTACTCAAAGTATTTATTGATGCACCTGTGGATGCTTTCGAAGCAGTTTTAAATTATATGCTAACTTTGAGGTGAGTCCTGTTTATAGAAAGCCGTCCTTTAGAATGTTAGCTGTTTATTTGCGTCAACTGTTTTAATGATCTATGTAGCATGTGCTATTTATTTCACTTAAATTGTTGCCAATAAATGCATTTATTCTGCTGAACGTTTGTAGTGCGTCAGTACCTTATAGTTAGAGTAGTGTAACTACTGGGTTCTTCAAATTCTGACAGTTGTCCAAGAGGTTAAGTTTTGTGATCTGGTACTTGTAAATCGTGTATATTATGTCAACCTATAGTAATGTCTTTTTTATTTTTGGGTTTTCGTCTTTCTGTAAAAAGTCTTAGCAGTTTGAACTATCACAGTAATAGACCGAAATCAAAATTGATTCATCCACATTCCCTTAGAAGTTTACTGAGGTCAGTCATTAAGCTTATATACCTTTTTCTGCTGGCTGGTTTACATATTTTCCCTTATTATTTTTTGTAAAGCCGATTTCCAGCAAATAATTTTTTAATATATCTTTGTATACTAAAAAAGTGGTCCGGTTTATCTCCATAATCTGTGAAATAATTTTCATAAGTGGTGACCGTATCAACTGATGGTAGCTAGTTTTTTCTAGTATGTCAACAATATCACATTTAATTTCTGCTTTTCTTGTCATCATAATTTCTTAGTTGAAATCTTTTCCATTTTGTACCAGGCTTACTGTACCTGAAGAACTAATGCCACAGGTATACTTCTTGTCAAAATGCCTACAGATCAAAACTTTAGAAACAACATGTGCCGAATTTTTGATTCACAATTTATCAATCAGTTGTGTTGGGGGTAAGATTTTGAAATAACTCATTGATTTCTGACGAGTTATTCTTTGTAACTAAAATAATTTATTTATGTTTTATTTTCTCACTCGCTTATACATTAATTCCCGATCCGTTTCATTTGCTAAACTTTTGATTATCGACTTCTTCTGTATTAACAATATTAGAATGGTTATTTTTAAAAAATCACTCTCGGTATGCTTTCCAGTTCGAATTTATCAAACAAACTTAAGATTGTGTTGGTCGATGTTTTCCATAGTGTTGATTCTAGTTTTTATTTACACAACGTAGGATATGGCTTAAATCATCATTTCTACAACACATCAAACTACCCATCAAAAAATTAAAAAAATTTGACCAGATGAGTATCAGACAAATCAAAATCATAGGACTATTAATAATGTTTAAAAATTCAAAATACGGAATATTCTTCTTTTATAAACTGGTGAAATTGAGGGTTAGAGAATATGACAATATTAAGAATCAAGATTTGGAAGAAAAGTGATTGAAAACATCTGTGTCAATTGAAAAATTGGATCAATTAAGATTTCCAGTTAAAGGTTATGATTGTTTGAATAATTCCATCAGCAACGTCTGTACCTATAGATTCGGCTCATGACAACACCTAGTGACTTGGTCGCCTGATATTTATTGGAAATTAAATGGAGGGAAAATGGTATTGTATATATGACCATAAATATCTCTATGAACTGAGGAAGTGTTACACAGTAATTCTACTTATCAGCAGTCTAATCAATTAGAATTTGGTATAGTTAAATTTGATACCAAGGTGATGATTTAGTAACTTACTTGATCATAAGCTCGAACTCTAATAAATCGCATTGTTTATCATGTGCACCAAAATGATTGGAACTCATGCGATACGTATGTTACTTCACCAATACAGTACTCCGTTTTACTTATCCTCTGTATTCTGGCTGTTGTTTTTGCAGATTTTTCCAAGCATTTTGTTTTCTTACCTAATTTTTCTTCTGATATTCATTGTAATAAAACAGACATCTAGGTAAAAAAAACCACCATGGATGTTCTTACCCGTTTGTCAAAACTATGAAAAGCTTTAATACCCATAGTTCTTTTAGCTACTCTCATAGTTTTTTCTCTTGTTTTACAAAGTAGAAAAAGTCTTCATTCCAGGGCTTGTTGTAAATTATCGATAACAGTTCCAAATACTAGTATATAAGTAATTGCCATTAAGATAGCTTCAACTTTTCAAGCACTAACTTGAATGGTTGGGAAAAGCGGAGAGGTATGATATAGTATCGAAGTATGAAAGTAAGCTCTATAGGGCTGGCATATATCAGTACTTTTTTACGAATCCCCGGTTACAGTCCTAGAGCTGGTGCAACTCTGGCTTGAGAAGTGATCAGGCATGATTCGGAATAGAAGCTAGTAGCAGTCATTCTGTAACTTTTTTTTTACTTTCTTCATATAAAACCCTTCAGAGTTCTGCTTAACGATAAAAAAAAGCCAGTATAAATTGATAGAGCCCCTGGAAAAACAGTTTGGCAACCATGTAAGTAATATCCATCCCGATGCAGCTTGGAATTATATCCAGAATGCTGTGGAAAGAGCAGTGATATCTGTCAGTAAGTTAAACCGTGAGGTTAGGGGAGAAACAGTGCGTTTCGGTAGCATCTAATGAACTGAAAGAGGTCCGGAAACTCATCCCATCAGGCTCTGAACGCGATGAGGAGCAGAGTCAGCTTAAGCGCTGGCTGATAAAAAGCCCACGCAATGTTGGCAAACAGTGGCGGTTATTGAAAGCAAGAGATGGGAAAGGCAGCGACAATAAGTAACAGTAAACAACTATTCAGACTTATCAAGGAAACGGGTGTTAGTGAGACTATCTCGGAGAAAGATGGGACAGTCATTCATTGTCAATCCAGAAGATCGGATCGATAGGCAGAACACTTCAAGGTTTATTTCAACTGGCCTTCAATCATACTTCGGTTACCCACGATATCCAGTCAACCTGAATCGCAGGTTGATGTAAGTCCTGCAACTCTTGATGGTGTTGGAACGACTATAGACAATCTAAGGCTCGGGAGAGCAGCGGGCCCTTATAGATAAACCTCTCATATTTTTAAGGTTGGTGGTTCAGTTTCAGCAGTTAGATCAGCTGAGATCTTAGGTAGAATTTGGGAACTAGGCATAATCCTAATTGACTAGTCTCAATTACTGATTGTTCCGGTCTATGAGAAAGGACAAAATTCGACTTGTGACAATAACAGACGAATCAGTTTTACTAATATATTGTCTAAAATATTAACCTCAATAATACTTTGACGCCTAACTAGGGCTCGTGAAAATAGATTCGAGAAAAGCAGGTTGGTTTCAGATCAGGAAGTGTATTTATAGACCAGATATTCACACTTCGTCAGACCCTGGATCATAGAAACATTCAGATGTCCAACAATGGTCGTATTCCTTGACCTCAAGGCGACGTTCGACTCTGTTGATCTTGAGGTTCTATGGCAGTACCAAAAAGTACATTAAACTTATACAAGCTGTCTACCCTAACACTACTGGTCAAGTGAGAGCTTATAGCAAACCATCGTCGGAATTGATTATTTCAAGTGATTTTCGTCAGGGTTGTCCACGTTATCCATTCTTGTTTGACTTCCTCGTTGACATGCTGTTAAAGTTAACATTATCTTCGCCTGACTTTTCGGGGTTGGACCTACCAGGAGACATGCTTGCTGACTTAGAGTACGCTGATGACATAGTCCTATTCGGTGAAGACGCTTACAAAATGCACAGTAACAATGTAAGCATGTTCGGAATGCGGTTTTCTCCCTCGAAATCCAAAATGTTGCTTCAAGATTGGTTGCATCGACACCTGAACCTAGTGCTAGGGGGTGAAGTAGTTGAGCGTGTCGACCGCTTCATTTATCTTGGGAGTCTCATCAGTGCTGATGGCCTGACGCCTAACGAAATCTCAGCACGGATACAGAAGGCTGAACTGGCCTGAGCCATGTCAATAGGTGTAGACTACCTAGTTGGGGTCCGCGAGACAATTGTAACCGGTGGTTAGAGACTTTGAAAGACATGGCTCAAAGTCGTTTGCAGTGGTGCATATGCATCCATCCTCGTCTTCTCTCAAATTATGATCAGAGTTCCTCTTAAAAGTGTTTTTTTTCTTTTTCAAATTTATTTCGCCGGATTATACTTCTCGAATCACTTCTTCGATCCCTAATCTTTTCTATTACTGCAAATACTTCTATTACGAGTACTACTAAGGAATATCAATTGACAATTCGATCTCCCTGTACTAATGTGTTATGGCAACTCGAACTGATATACGTACACGTACCAAGTTCTGTATTGTGTGACTGACTTTCTCCGTACATATAAAAGGAACTTTGGCTAAAAGAATCCTGCTTATTTTCCTAAACTAAACTACTCTCATTATTATTATTATTATTTCTTTATCTTTACAACCTCACTTTTGTGTGGCGCACGTATTTTGATGCCGTATGCACCGTTATTCATGTGTTTGAGTAGTTAAATAGATAAGACTTGTCAAATTAGATTTAGATAACTGTCGGAAACTTGTAACTAGTCATTAAAGCCATCGTCTCCTGTTTGTGTGTGCATTGCTCGTTAATTAAACAACAAACGATGTCACCTATGTATTTAGGAAACACCAATCACGTATTTCAAATTACAATATCATGGATAAGGTAATTATATAATCTCTGAAAAGTTAGTACGCTATTTTATAAGCGACCGAAACTTCGACATTCTATCTCATTTCGCCGTGACCTGGTGATTAAGACATTTGACTGAGCCAATTGAGCCCCAGGTTCGTAGCCCGTTCCACATATTTTCGTTTGAGCGACCGGGTAGTGTCATCAGCGCTCACACTTAAATTATGACTTAAACCCAAGTACCTGGTGAATAAATGAACTTGTTGTTAGCAAGCCAGTGGACTCAAATAGCGAAAGACGAGCACTTGGCATAATATCTGTATTCTGTTGCGAACGAGTTTATTGATGTACCATATGTAGGAAATAAAGTTTTGTATTATCCCTGCTTGAATTAACATAAAGACACTAATTTAAAGCAAAATTTTTAAAAATGTCTGACATCTTATTTTTAATGTTGTGTCTTCTTAACATCCTACTGTTTCTTGTACAGTTCTGTGCCGCTTTATTTCGTTCAGTGGAGTTTATCAAAATAGCAATGAATCTGCTAACAATCTTACATCTTATTCGCCAGAAGTTTGTTTAACAAAAGCGCTATATCAATACTTGTTAACGGAAGCAGATGCCATCGCTTGTTCTCAAACCGGAATTCTTAGTGCTCGTCTGATAGTGAATCTTACAGGCAATTTCAATTCATCAGATGATCAAAATGAAATTCAAGAACCTTCTAATGAACATTTAGCTTTCGGAGTCTTGCAATGGGCATTCGGAAAGTTATTAACAGGCGAAAGATTGGCGAGAGCTGGAAGTGAAGATAATATTTGTTCGGATGATGAAGAAAGTGATGGAAGTAGTAGCAGTCATGCCGTTGGGAGCTCTAATGGATCACGTCGTAAACGAGCAGGTAGCCAATTCCAGTTTTCGGCTCAACAAAATTTACTGAATGGAATTCGTTCAAAATGTGGTGCCTCTTCTCAAATTAGCCTCGTTTCAGATGATGATGACAATGATATAAACGCAGAAAGCAAAGTCGAGGAACGTGGTTCAGTTTCAGAAACTTTGGATTCATTACATTGCTATAATACACAGGATATACGAGTAGGTTCAAGTCGTAAGATATCTTATCTTTTAGGATCTTTGTATACCCTATATTTCTCTTAATGACCTGTTTCCTACCTAACTCACTTTGTTGAATGTTCGACTAAATACACTTTACAGTGTATTAGGTAAATGTGTAAAATATGGTTGCTATAAATAAAGGACTAGTTAAAACTGTACATAGTTAACGGATATTGATTTCAAGCATTGTTGAAGTGTGCTACCATTTTTATTAAAACATCATTTATCTTAACAATGAGGTTCTAGTCGTGACGAATAAGTTGGCTGAAATTATTTGTCTTTTCAACTTAGATACCTAGGTTACATCAACTGTACCCTACAGTTGTATGGTAGACACTCTGGAATGGTCCTTTCGTAACATGACACCATTTTATGATGTTGTATATTAGTATTAAAGGTACGTTTCAGATTACAGGTTTTTTTTATCTCACTGAATCATACTTCTTGAATAATATCTTCTAATCCTAACCTCTCCGATTACTTCTAATACTTTTACTACCTCTACTACTATTGGATTTGAATTGACAATTACATCTCTGTGCTGATGTGGTATGGCAACATGAACTGATGTACTTACGTACGAAGTTCTACGTTGCATCTGACTGATTGACTGACAGGTTTTTTATCGGAATAAGCCAGATTAACATATTGAATATTACGATATATTGTTTCAGACTGAAGATAGTCTACATGTTCGTTGTTCTTTTAAGTTGAACTGTCGGATTTTATCATTTACCTTTGCACAACGCGTGCATGTATGGACTTATGTTTGGTGAGATGCACTTATTTTCATTTAAATACCGATAAAAATTCTTGTCTCTATGACCATGGGATATACATTGTGTGTCCGGGACACGTGATTGTGCAAGGACAGTTATTACTCATGATTGATCAATTATCTGATAGTGAGTTTTTATAAGTGGTTATTTATACACTGTTCTGTTAAACACCTAAGTACTTTTATTGATAATGAAACACTATTATAGCTACAACCAAGGATAATTGTAATAGGAAATTGGTTAGCTTAGAGTAAGTAATAGGTGGTTAACTTGGGAAACATTCTCTTTAGTTCTCAGTGATTCTGCTTTCTTAGCAGACAACCCGATTTCGATCTTTGAAATACCAGTAAGTCCAATCAATTCTGAGATCAGAAATGTAATTAGAATCAGGTAAACGCTACGTTTTTTCATTAGTGAACTTCTCAATGTGTATGAAGTGAGCAATTAGTTATCGTGTAACCTAGAGTCTCTATATTTAATTTAGTAATCATAATACACTTTCCAATCTTTACTACTATATGATCAAACTTTAAAAGTCAATCATGATAGTACTTATTATTCACTGAACTGATTCGTTTTTTTTGTTTCCATTTTTACCTAGTCTCGCTTTCACGAATGATAGATTTAGTTTATTTCCTTTGGCATCTAGGAAATCCTCTCTGGTTTGTGACCACTTTAGTTGACATAATAAAAAATCCATCACCAAAGCTCAAATGCCATTCTTTCATCATTCACCTTCAAATCTCGAACTAGTTTAATTCCACATACTTTTCATTCTTTTATTTCGAATTATGTTTAGTTAACTGTACTCTATCTATCTATTATTATTATTATTATTATTATTATTATTATTATTATTATTATTATTCCCACTCTGTTGGTTTTCATGTCATGAATGTCTTTTCCTTACACTAGCGTGTAGTGTAAATACGTTTGGCAATGCATATGCGTGCCATATCATTCATTACACTGTTAGTAGTTGATAGATTGAGTAGATCAGTGGCAGAAATCCATGAAGTCACTGACAACTGGACTAAGTCATGTTGGTAGGTGTCGACTACGTGGTTGGGGCCCACGAAATGATAGAAATCGATGGTTAGAGACTCTAAGTGACATGGCTCAAAACCGTTTGCAATGGTGCAGGTGTATTTATTCTTTGTGTTCTCTCAAATCTTAACTTTCTGAATTCCTCATCACTGTTATCTTGTTATTTTTAAGTTTCTTTGCCTAGATTCTACTTCTTGAATAATATTGTCGAACCTTAATCTCTCTGATTACTGCTAATACCTTTACTACCTCTACTACTATGGGATTTGAATTGAAAATTACATCTCTGTCCTAATTTGGTATGGCAAATTGAACTGATGTCCGTACGTACATACGAAGTTCTACCTCGCTATTGATCGATTGATTGATTGATTGGATGGGTGTTTCTTTTTTAAAAGAAAAAACGAATCCCAATGACGTCAGATTCTTTTTTTTCCCCTGCATATTATCTATCCTTTTATTTGTTCTTTTTTTGTTTAAGCCATATGTTTTAATTCACATATATGTTTTCCTTTTTCTATGTTTTTATCAGATTTCAGTTGATATAAATGATTTACCTTTAAATAAAGAAGAAAATGGAATGCATAATGTTGTTACTCAGGTGAGAAGTAAGCTTTCAGTTATCTTGTTAAAATTATTATTATTATTATTATTATTATTATTATTATTATTATCATTAATAGCTGTATTGATTGTGTTGAATATTTTGCATCAAAGTATTTGTGAATACAATTGTTTACTGAAAAGTATGTTTGTTTCATTTGAGATAAAAACCTTGTTAATTGAATAAAAATTTCTTTCCTAACTATAAATAAATACAGTTTATTTCGAAGAGAAAAAAAAACATTTGGTATGTTTTATTAGACATCTGATTTTGTTGTTCAATTCATTTATTTGTATCTTGCAAAATTTAACATTGATCAGACAGAGTTAATTGTAATTATTTACTGACCTTCAAAATCCATCTCCTTTTACAATTAATATCGTTTTTTTGTATGGTAAAGACTAAACTATGACTTTCTCTGAAACGTATTTGTATAATAACACGTATGTGTAGACATATTTATTTTTATAGAGTTCGATTTTGTGAATTGTTTTCTTAAACTTCGTAATCATGACGATAGTTCATTTATTGAAATCATGAATCAATCAATGTTAGACCACCATTAGAAACCTGGAAGCTCTGGACGACCGTTTCGTCCTGCTACGGCGGGACTCATCAGAAGTGCGTGTCCACGCTACTGAAAACTTGAGAACTAGACATCCGCTTCGTCGTGAGGATTCCAATACAAAGAAAAAATGACTGTCTAGTCTTTCCAAATTTTTAATGGTTTTCTAACAGCGATCGGTACATGATTTCTATAGAATTCATGAAATCCATAACCCTAGAATGACAATAAAGTAAGTGTTTTTGTCACATAATCAATTACTATGACATTTAAAACATTCAGGATTGAAAAATCAATGTAGTTTTAGGTTTAAAATGTTTTTCCAATTCAATCTACCGGTTAAAATATGTTTTCACTCCATTTCCTTCCGCCTCCTTGTGATTTTACCAAGGTTCTCAACTGTTTTTCCTGTAACTTCTATCCTCAAACTCTAATTTTCTCCATTACTGCAAATATTTCTACTACCTCTACTACTATGGGATTTGAATTGAAAATTATGTCTCTGTGCTAATGTGGTTTGACAACATGAACTGATGTACTTACGTACGAAGTTCTACGTTGTAACTGACTGACCGAATGACTGTAACTTCTTATTTTCTGATCTTTTATCAGCGTCATTTACAAGATGGAACTTTTTTCTTTACGCATTTCATATCGTACTAATAAAGTCTTCAGTTTATTCTTATATAACGTGAATACATTAGATAACTTCCTACCTCTTTTTTATAGTTGACGTTTGTTAACAAAATCGGATTAGTTTGCGATTTCCTACATCATTTTGATTTATATGTAGACCTGATAGCTTTCCGTAGTTAAAAAGTTTTAACTCTCCCTGTACTACCCAGTTCATTCAGATAGGCAGATGGCGTTATCAGCCTTAACGGAATATTGGGCACATCAATGTTTACTTTCATCTCACTGTGCTGAAATAATATACGGCTTGGGTTAATGTGCATCTATGCCAGGTCTCTTGTTGTTCTATGCGCGACTTAACACTGTCTGATGCATAACCTGGGAGAATAACTTTTAGCCAATTCAATGGTTGATTTAATTACAGAACCAGTTTTTAATAAATGTTAACGGCCTGGTTACTAACCCACCAACTGTATAAAATATACAATAAAACTATTCTTTCTATATGTGCAGTCTATCATTTGAAAGGTTTGCTTTAATCTGATAGTCAATCTCTACAATCTCTGGAGAGTTTAACTTATAAAAATCCTAATTCTATTTCTTATAGCATTGCGCTTAATGTATAAAACCAAATGACGTTGATTGTATTATCTCCCCCTCCATTCATAGATAGAAACTAAAAGACAAATACTGACAATATTATCTGTTTACGTATTTGATTTCATTCTCTTGTGATATGGTTTGTTTCATGTGGAAAGGAGAGATTATATTCGCTTAACTATTAATTTCAATTAATAAGATGACTTAATTGTCTATGTGTCATCTTTTTTTTCCTGGAATGGTCACTTGTTAGTATCGATTTATTTCAACAAAGAAAAAAAGAACTATGCAACTGTGAGCCTCTTAACAATAGGTATATTAGATACGGTGCTTAATTGTATTTTCTATTCTTCATGTGATATTTTATTATTACTAAAATCTTTATAAATATTTGTTAGAGAAAAAAAAAGGAATTCAACAATCAACTAAGCTCATAGTTAATGATGCTGTATTATTGTGGTGTGCGCTACTTATAAGTAGTGTATATGACGTGAGTGTAAACGTAATAATGTCTGGCAGAAAGCAGAAGATGGGGGAAGATCAAAAGAAAGGAAGAAGAGTGGGAACACAATGGAATTTGTATGAAATAGCATGAATAGTGAGTGAAATGTCAGACAATGGATTGATGATGGATTGAAGATTTGCAAATTAACGAACGATTTACGATATGGTTTTCCTATTTTTACTGAGTAACTCTGTAATTTTCATGAAATACAATTCGGTTGCCCTCACCACCTGTGTTCTCCTTCACTACATTATGTGTTTTTATGTTGAGAAAAAAAGAGCACAAATATAACCAGTAGGATATTTTTTTTGAGGTTTGGGCAATTATTTCAGATCGATGCTGCTTTGTTTGTTTTTTGTCTTAGCGCCTGTCATTGGTGTCTGTCTCTACGCTGTTGGAGATCATAAACACGCTGATGCTTACGAGTAATCCATGCCTACATGCATGCATATATTTAGATAGATGTCCACGATTAATTATTTTGTTTTCATATCAGCGTTTTATTCTATGATAAAATAAATAATTCAGTGAATTGTTTGTTTTGTAGTACAAACAATTGATATCCTGTCGAAATATACATAATTATCAGTCTTTTTTTTTGTGTGTGTGTGTGTATGTTTATGACTGTTTATTTCGTTATTTTTATTTTCTTTAACTGAAGGATATAGAAGAAAAATACCAGACTGTACTTCAGTTGTTGTTTGTTGTTGTTTGTTGTACTTGGGAAACGATTAGGTGGATACTGTTATTTATTATTAACTAAATTGATCATGATACCAAAATACAATTTTGGTCTAAAGAGGAATATCACATGTGTTGATAGAAAAAGAGCGTCAATACTAGCTAGCTAATCATAGATCCATCGTCAAGTAGATAGATATATTATAATATTGATTGGTGATGTGGCTATTTAAAGTCAACTCGTGATGGAAAACTGACTTCATCTATCTTTTTGTCGCTTCCATTTTTTTGTACGGATCCATTTTAATAGAAGTTTCAGTTAGTAATTTGAATTATAGTATTTGTTATTGAGAACATGATCTGTTCAAGTTGGGCATACCCTGAAAATCAGGATGCTCTTGATAGTTGTTTCATCCTAGTGTTGGTAGATGTAGACTATCTGGTTGGGGTCCGCGAGACGAAAGTCACCGATGGTTAGAGACCTTGAATGACATGGCTCAAAATCGTTCGCAATGGCGCAAGTGCATCCATTCTTTGAGCTCTCTCAAATCCTAATATTCTGGATTTGTCAGCACCTCTACCTTTGTCTTCTATCCTTATCTCACCTGATTATACTTCTTGAATAATATCTTTGAACCCTATTCTTCTTCATTACCATTAATACCTATACTATGTTTATCACTATGGGATTTGTTTTGACATTTGCGTCTCTGTGCTAATAATGTGGTATGGCAACATGAACTTATGTACATACGTACGAAGTTCTGCGTTGCAACTGACTGACTGACATCCTAGTGGGACTCTATTATACACATATACGATCCCACCACTAGGAGTCAAACTCAAGACCTTCAGGTCTCACATAAAACGCATAACCTTCGTAATATTAGGCCAAAATGCAATGATTAGCATATTTGACTATAATCGGTTGGCGATAATGCCTATAGTGGATAACTACCTCACACCTAATGAGGAGTTACCACATTACGACCAAATGGCTTCATGGTTTCCAATGGTTTGTGTACTTAACTACATTTAACAATCTTCAGAAACTCTCTATACTGGTAATTATGATGTACTCTCCAGTGATTAATTTTAGGAGTTTTTTTGTGAGAAATCATGACCAATTTAATTCAACCGTGTAGTAGAGGGGTTTATTACATTACAAATTTTCCTAACAGCAATATATCCACTTCTTGGTCTCCTGTTAAAATCAAGGCATTTAAAAGTTATTACACAGTTTCATTGGCTTATTAAGATATCATTTAACAATTTATTGAATAGTTTTCATTCCACATTTACTGAGATTATAATAATTTTTTTTTTGTTGTTTTTAAAAAAATGTCTCTACGTGACTTATTTCCTCTGCATAGTATCTATCGGTACATGTGTATATTTAACTTGGAAATGACATGGTTTCTTTGATTCAGACATTTTTTTGTTTCAAAGAAATGAAATCGTTATATGTGTTTTTCGATATGATCACTTCCTCTTAAAAATAATAACATACCATTTATATATATATATATATATATATATATATATATATATATGTTGTGATACTATCTAAACTTCAGACATGTCAAAAATGTAAGAAACATTTTAAATAACATGACAAGTAGTAGTGTGGTGTGTGCTACTTATACGAACGATATAAGTAGTATAAGAAGGGACGTGAAAGAAGAACTCTCACGGTCACTAGAGGAAAACGGAAAGCAAATGGAGCAAAAGCAAGAAGTAAAGAGGGAGTACCTACAGGAAGGAAAGGAAGCAACAGCAGGAATGGAAGAAGGCTGGAGCGTTGGAAGTCACGACTCAAAGATGGTGTGCAAATAGAGTGTTGAATGTAATGTTTTCGTTTTTAATTGACTAAGATTGTAAATTTGCTAAATACAATCTATCGCTGCTGCCTCACTCTTCTCAGTAGTAGTAGCTAATAGTGAATCAGAGGTTACATAGATGCTTTTTAAAAAGATAAATTATAGTTTTCAATTAGAATTATAGAGATTATTGTTTTTACACATTTGAAATCATTAATCAATCATTGTTAGATCACTATTAGAAATGTGGAAGCATTGGACGGCCGTTTTTGGCCATAGTATAGGACTCATCATCAGTGCGCGTCCATGAATCTTGCACTATACCTAGTACGAAACGGCCGTCCTTCAGTGCTTCCAGGTTTCCAATGGTGGTCTAACAATGATTGATTGATTGATTGATGATTTCAAATGTGTAAAAACAAATTATATTAAAACTTTCATTTTTATGTTTTTTTTTAATGCAATGTATTGCGTAGTTCAATGTTCAATCCATTTAATATATTATCTTAAGAATTTTCAAAATTTCAATAACAGTTCAGGATAATAGTTGTTTTCATTTTTCCACTACCAAAATATTATCGCAAATACAATTTTATGCCAATTGACTTTTACACATTATTTGCAACTTAAGACAAAATATCACAAAGCCTATGAAAACGATGATTATTACATCATTTTATGACGACTGACTGACTGTAAAAAAACGTCCACAAAAGCTAAAACATACAAGATTAATGATTGTTATATATTGTTTCGAAAATGCAAATCGATGTCACGTGATAATTTATTTTATTCTGTCTCTCTACTAATTTATCTATTCTCTGGCACGTGATCAATTCATGCATTCTGAACAACTGCTGCACAGTTCACCTTAAGTGGATGGATGTAAACTGCATTCCTTCTAGTCAGTCATTCACCTTATATACACAAGCTTTTCTTTATCTCTCTCTGTCTTTGTTCATTAGTCCTAATAATAGTCAGCAACCAAGCTTCTAGTATTATGTTTTAATTACCTTAGTACAATCAACTAAAAGAAATCCGACTTTAAACACACATTCAATGTCTTAATCGACAGTGAGCAAAACAAACATTAAAGGGCATGATTAGTCAGTAATAATTAAGGAATAGTAAAACATATAACGATAGTTCATAGGTCCATTGAAAATTTTCAATGAAGAGAATATCGAAATATGTAGTAATAAATATCTACTAATTATACATTACAAATAATAGTAATAATCTAATGAACTAGTAGTGTAGTGAAGGAAAACACAGGTGAGGGCAACCGAATTGTATTTCACGAAAATTACAGAGTTACTCAGTAAAATAGGAAAACCATATCGTAAACGGTTAATTTGCAAATCTTCAGTCCATCATCAATCCATTGTCTGACATTTCACTATTCATGCGTTTCATACAAATTCCATTGTGTTCTCACTCTTCCTTTCTTGATCTTCCCCCATCTTCTGCTGCCAGATCTTACGTTGACACGTCATATAATACTTATAAGTAGCGCGCACCACAGTAGTAGTTCCAAAAGTCTTAACTTTTCCGATACTCTTTCTGTTATAACAATAACTGTTTGTTCACGTGTATCCATGATATTTTTCTCTATTATTGCTGATTAATCTATCACTTTGTATATTATTAAATAAATTAAGTTGATTAGTTGATGAACTGATAAACACTGATAATTAAAATTAGATTTATATAAGAAACATAATAGTCAAATCAAGATAATATATCATTCAATTCATTAGGTCATAGCTTTGATAATTGTACAAATGCGTTTATTTTTGAGTATAGAGTTATAAAGATTGTTGTTTTTCATTGAAATCATGAATTAATCATTGTTAGGCCACCCCATTAGAAATCTGAAAGCACTGAATGGCCATTTCGTCCTCCTAGTATAGGATGATTCTTCGGCAGTGCGCATCCACAACCCACCTCGCGGGAATTGAGTTATTAATTTTTCCCTGACTCTTGATTAACTTGTTAGCCTATGAATTTTATCGATTACTTTTTTTTTCTAAATATCCACCTCCGTTGCAATCATTCTTCTCATCTTGATGGATCTCTATTGTTTATTTCATCTCATAATGATCGTGTTTTAATGGAGATTAGATATTCAATGTTCATTGGTTGTTTTTTTCTCTCTTGAATTTCGACGGCAAGAATCTGTACTAAGTAAAAAAAAATGAAGTGGAAAAAAAATGAATGACAACAGTTTTGATTATCAATAATTCTCATAAAATCTGGTTTTATGTTTTCAGATTACATAAATTTATTCTATAATTCATAATTTTTTTAAATTGAAATTTTTTGTTTTTTAGAATGAGCATAGTTTGTTAACTGTTTGTTTAACAACTGGAAGTCAAGAATCAGAGACTTGTTTATTGGCACCGACATCGCTTGGAGGTAAGTACAATTATGAAATAACTTTGATTAAGATAACAGCTATTGTGAATATTTTTACTTGTCAGTACTTTTTTTCATATTTAACATATCCTTTTGTGTAAAATGACAATTTTTGTATGCAATTATTGTGGCCAACGTGTTTAGTTTAATTGTAATTTTCTCAGTGTATCACTTCAATTCGTCACATTTTCCCTGAACTCCTTGATCATCAATCCGTAATCGAAAACAGTTTTGGACTAGACTGTATCGGATGATCTACATGCACACGTATACTTTCGATTCACTTCAACTAGGAGGTAAACGGATGGCAAAAACTTGATACTAAACTAAATAATAATTCGATTTCTTTGTTTGTCAGTCAATCAACAACAACATAGAACTTTGTCCGTACGTACGGACATTAGTTTAAGTTTCCATAACACATTAGTAAACAGACGCAATTTTCAATCCGAATCCCATAGTAGTAGAGATAGTAGAAGTATTAACAGGAATCGAACATTTTAGGGTTCAAAGATATTATTGAAGAAGTAGAATCTAGTGAAATAAACTTGAAAATAACAAGATAAAGGTGATGAGAACTCCGAAGGTTAGGATTTGGGAGACAACACAAGGAATGAATGCACCTGCATCATTGCAAGTGGTTTTGAGCCGTCATTCAGGGTCTCTAAACATCGATTAATATCATCTGACGGGCCCCAACCAGGTATTTGACACCTACCAACATGACTCAGTCCAGTTGTCAGTGACTTCATGGATTTGTGCTATGTTTTGGCTTGGCCGCCCCTATCTTTCTTCCAACCTATTCCTACATTGCAAAGCATAGCTCGACGAGCCGATCGATGGTTAGGCATACGTAGCACATGTCCCAACCACCTTAACTGATAAAGTTTCAATACTTCATTCATTGATCTCCCATCCTTACCTAGTACGCGTTTCCTCACCAAAGCATTGCTAACAAGGTTGTCCGAGGATACAAGAGCAGTGCTTCGGCGACACCTGTGATCGAAAACGAGCAACGTACGAATATCTTCTACTCTCACTGGCCATGTTTCACAGCCATATAGTAGGGAGGAGCGAACTACTGCGCAGTACGCTCGTCCTTTGTTTAGCAAATGGATATCTCGCCAGTGTCATAAGTGACGCAGGTTGGCGAAAGCCAATCGAGCCTTCTGTATCTGTGCTCATTCTTAATCAGTCAGTCACCAAGCCATCAGCACTGATGAGACTCCCCAGATAAGTGAAGCGGTCGACACGCCCAACTACTTCACTCACTATCTCTAGTTCAGGTGCCGATACAAGCCAATCCTGAAGCAACATTTTGCATTTCGACGGGGAGGATCGCATGCCGAACGTGCTTGCATTGTTGCTCAAGGTGATCAGAAGACTCTGCATTTCTTTCTTTGATTTACACAAGTTGATTAAGAATCTGCATAGTTTTCTAATAGTTTGCTAGAATCTATCTATCTAGTAGTAGTTTGTTTTACTATAAGAGATAAAATCTAATCAATCGTTACTGTTGGATCATACTTGTTCACTGATTTATTCATTTATTGATTTGTTCAATGTCCAATTACTTTTAAAACGACCTTGTTTCTTTTTTCAAGCATGAAAATGTATGATTCTATTCTATTCAGTAAATATTTTTTAATTATTTTTTTCATATATAATTAATTTAATTATTAATTCTCGGCCCAACATTTCAAATTTCTAGCTGGATTGTTAATATATATATATATATATTACAGTTAAACTGTTTAATAAATAGTTGAACTATCGAGATTTGACTTTTCAACAAAACTTAAACTCGGAATTATTGTTTATTCTGTTGTAATAAAATAGTAATTTATTTTTCGTACCTTATTATTTCAAACTTTAGAGTTCTCTCTCCCATGTTTATTATGAAATAGATTGTATCCAATGGAAACTTAAAATCGTTTCATAATAATAATAAAAATAATAATAATTATCCATGTGATGCACTAATTATTTTTCAATTTATTAACAAAATGAATGCTACTTAAATAGTATTACTTATTAGTGAAGCAAATAAACTGTAAAGTAAATAAATGTGGAAGTTCAATCGACTATCATTAAAAGCCGTCATGTAATCTTGCTCAGGGTCGAGTACATTTTTGCTACATCTTTTAGTATATATAGTATTTCAATTCGTTTTTTAAACTTTTAACAGGGTTTTTTAAAGTAACCAAAAAATTTTTTAAAATTTTCACAGCGTTTTTTAAAATAACCAAAAAACTGAATGTACTTATCTGAATTCACCGAATCAACAAATGTTTTAGCAAAGAGAACTTCATTTTCTGTTGTAGCCGATATTAAACTTATATTGGTTCCACGCCTTGATGGAACTAGGGCACTTGCCGTTTTTCCTCTTGTAGATCTTCCCAAGGTTCTTCTTAAGTACAAATTAAAAGAAGATTCATCTATAAAAACTTTTATAATTGTATCTTCAATGTTCATAAAATTTTGAGCATAAATTTGGCGCTTGTTTTTACTGGATTCCGAATTTATATTGACCGATGTATATGAAATCTTTTTCAAAGTAATCTGAAGTCTATAAATTATCCTTATATAGATTCAAGAGAAAGGCCTATAGAAAATATGTTTTCTATTTTTTCTCGAATTTCTACCATCGTTATTAACGGGTTTAATTCTATCAATTCTTCAACAAAATTGATAATATCACCGCATATCTTCTTATTTGATGGTTTTCCTGTTTTTTTCTTCTCAACTCGCGATTCCTTTTTATACAACCTTATAATATTTGTAGCGGCCTGATAGTTTACATCTGTAAGAAATGCCGCATCCTTGACGCTGTATCCATCTTCAATAACTTTTTTTATAAGGCTTTTTCTTTTTTCATTCGAAATCAAGTTGTTTTTTCTATTTATTTCTGACATTCTAAGGATTACAAAAAATTTTAAAAAACGCTGTGGTTATTTTAAAAAGCGCTGTGGTTATTCTAAAAAACGCTGTGGTTATTTTAAAAAACGCTGTGAAAATTTTAAAAAATTTTTTGGTTATTTTAAAAAACCCTGTTAAAAGTTTAAAAAACGAGTTGAAATACTATATTAGTAGGATACTAATATCCGTGCTTGATTTTTTAATGATATGAAAAATTTTTATCGAAGAGAGATGAATTGTGGTAAACGTTGGAACTATTGAGCCTAGGTATTCACTAACTTGTTTAACGAATGTGATGATTATACCACTATTTAGTAACTATTGAGTAAGCAATGCAGTTGTTAGAAAACAGGTACTACTAGGTAAGGATGGCAGATCAATAAATGAAGTATTGAAACGTCATCATTTGAGGTGGTTGGGACATGTGCTACGTATGCCTAACCACCGATCGCCTCGTCGAGCTATGCTTTGCAATGTAGGAATAGGTTGGAAGAAAGCTTAGGGCGACCAAGCCAAAACATGACACAAATCCATGAAGTCACTGACAAGTGGACTGAGTCATGTTGATAGGTGTCGACTACCTAGCTGGAGTTCGCGAGATGATAGTAACCGATGGTTAGAGACTTTGAACGACATGGCTTAAAGCCGTTTGTTCTCTGAAATTCTAATCCTCTGAATTCCTCATGACCGTTTTTTCATTTTTTTAACTGATTCCCTCTGGGGTATACATCTCAAATGGAATATTCGATCATTAATCTTTTTGATTACCGCTAATACTTCTACTACCTCTAGTCCTATGGGATTTGAATTAACAATTGCGTCTCTGTGCTAATGTGATATGTTGACTTGAACTGATGTACCTACGTACGAAGTTCTTTGTTGAAACTGACTGACTGATTTAGTAAGGGTTCGTCGAACTAGTCTCATTGTTGATATTCATGTCACAAACGTCGTGATTCGATACTGAAGATATCATCACAATCGAAATAGTAGCCGTACCTAATGTACCACTTATCTTGTAGTCTAATGTTTTAATTAATTTCTTTTTTAAGGGGTTTGTCTTTTGAATTTATATGGTGTTGCTCTCTGATCATGCATATCGCTAAGAGATCAAGGTTTATTGATTGAAAGGTATTTATTAATTGCTAATGTCTAATTTTCTTTAGTCACTAACAACATCTCAAGAATTATACTATCACAGGCCTGAAAGAGTTGTAAACACACAGAAATAGAATTTGATGCATTAGTAGACCCCCCTTGGTTTATTTGTTTTATAATGTTTCGTTCTTTACGCAGCACATAGTCAACCGTACATGTGATCCTTGATTCGTGTATATAAATTAATTTTTAAGTACACTTGTACTGTACATCTTGGATTCCACTACCAGCCACCATTTATTTATATACTAAATAATGCTTGTGACTTAATGGCAATAGTGAAGCAATCTACACAGGATGCACATATACTAAAGTAACTTGTCAATTACAGTCTTAACACATCAATGGAAATATTCAAATAACTATAATACAACAAATGAATTGCATTGCGGGGTTGTTGTGAAGATTGTTAAGTTTTATTTGTAACCATACCAGGACGAAACGGCCGTCCAGTGCTTCCAGGTTTCTAATGGTGGTCTGACATTGATCGATTCATAATTACAAATAAAAATTAAAAATCTTCACAACAAGCCCGCAATGCAATTACATGTGTTCACTAGTGACTAGCTTGCTGAGGAATCTTCTCCGAGTTCTAGTGGTAAGTCGTGACCAGTGAGGTTCAAACCTGTTCCGATGTATACAGTGTATGAGGTTGCGCAACTCCGTGAATTCGATCAAGTTAGACATTAACACTGTTGGATACCGGCTCAGTGGTCTAACGGTTAGGGCGTTCGCGCACAATACCGAAGGTCCTGGGCTCTAATCCTGCGGAGTGCAGGAGTCGTGGATGCGCACTGCTGATGAGTCCCATATCAGGACGAAACAGCCGTCCAGTGCTTCCAGGTTTGTAATGGTGGTCTAACATTGATCGATTCATCGTTACAAATAAAACAAATGAATTAGCTGTTCGAATTATTTCGGCAGTATTTTGGTAGTACTGAGAGTTTAAATAAGCTAACCAAAAAAAAAATCAGCATTATTAACATTCTCTGTTCTCAGACACAATTAACTAACTAACTAACTAACCAACATTGCTATTAAAAAAATATACTAACTAAAAGTGGTGGTCTAACAATGATTGATTGATGATTTCAAATGTGTAAAACCGCAAACCTCCAAAACTGTGCCCTAAAATATCTAAAAGTGGTTGGTTGCCTTATTGTTATCTATTTATTTGTCTTTCCCCATATTTAGCAGTATCATTGTCACAATGCACTATAATCTGATATGATATCCTTACTACCTACCTACCGACCAATCATACAATGAACTTATTCTAGGGCCTTGAAAAAAAAATGCATTAGAAATATATATATATACTATGAAAATGTTTTACTTTCGTTAGTCTGTTTATTTTTAGTCCTCCTATTGACTGACCTTGAACTCTAACTTCATTGTGACTATTATTCTTATTTAGTTCATAATGCTGATAATAATTATAAAGAACGAAATTATTATATTCTATGAAATCAAATGTTTCGTTTAACGAATCATAAAGCATCTTTTTGTTGTTTTGAAAATCTATTTTCGAATTTTTTTGTTTATGAATTTCTATTCAACTAGTATTTTCTAATTAATAATGACATTGTGTAAGCAGTTTTTTTAAATGTTTGTTGATTTCACAATCAAAAATATTGACCGAATAGAAATTTGTATAACCCTAGTGTTTGTGATATAAGAACATTCATTTCTGAAACCATGAATCGATCAATGTTAGACCACCATTAGAAACCTGGAAGCACTGGACGGCCGTTTCGTAATGGTATGGGACTCATCAGCAGTGCGCATCCACGACTCCTGCACCCCACAGGATTCAAAAATATGTAACCTAACAATCTTCACAACCGCGTAATGCAAATTATCTGTGCTCACTAGTGACTACGTGAGGAATCTTCTCCGAGTTCTAGTGGGAAGACGTCACCAGTGAAGTTCAACCTGTTCGGGTGTAGGCAGTGTCTACCGAAGACTGTGTATGAGGTTGCGCAACTCCGTGAATTTGATCAAGTAAGACATTAACACCGTTAGATACTGGCTCAGTGGTCTGACGGTTAGGGCGTTCGCCTACAATACCGAAGGTCGTGGGTTGGAATCCTGCGGGGTGCAGGAGTCGTGGATGCGCACTGCCGCTGAGGAGTAGTCCCATACCAGGACGAAACGGCCGTCTTGCAGTGCTTCCATGTTTCTAATGGTGGTCTAACATTGATCGATTCATGGTTTCAAAAATGTGTAACTTAACAATCTTCACAACCCCGTAATGCATATAAGAATATTATATCACTTTGTTTACTACTGCCATCTTTTCGGTTTTTGCAATATACGAACTTGTCAAACACCAGATTATTGTTATCGACTTTAAGCTACAATTTTTTTTTGAGTGAGGACAAGTGATACTATCCGGTTTACCGTAGCACGGAATAGATGAAGGAGGAAACTGAAACTCCGTGTTGCTATCTGTGAATACTAAATGCTTTAATCATTACACCAATTGGTTCATGTAAGATTCTTGTTGCCTTTTAGATGGAGTAGGATAAAGGAAAATGTTATATAGTAGTAATGTAGTGAAGAAGAACACCGTTGAGGGCAACCGAATTGTATTTAACGGAAATTACAGAGTTACTGAGTAAAATCGGAAAACCATATCGTAAATCGTTAATTTGCAAAATATCAATCCATCATATCGAACTGAACTGTTTCTGTTGCAAAACATCAATCCATTGTCACTACTATTCATGCGTTTCATACAAATTCCATTGTTTTCTAACTCTTCCTTTCTTGATCTTCCCCCATCTTCTGCTGCCAGACATTACGTTGACACTCACGTCATATACTACTTATAAGTAGCTCTCACCACAGTAATACTAACAACATTGACAGCTAATGAGAGCCTGTTAGCCAATTCATAGAATATTCATAGAACCACATCTTGTGCCCATTGTTCATTTAACTTGATATTAAGAGAAGCGTCAAAATTGAAAAGATATCCTACTATAAAGCCAATATGACATTAATTCCCCTTTGTTTTTAGTTCATAGGAAATTCAAATCCTACTGTACTTGTTTTGTGTTAGACACTTCATTGGCGACATCTTTAGTTTTTATGTAACAAATCGAATAAATTTGCAGTTCATTGACTAATTTGAATAAACATGAATGTTTATGAAGATCTCAATTGTATTCACCAACAGTTTATCCAAAATTATTATGGTTGTGTATACATATAGTAATTGTTATGTTTATAAGCATCATCTGATAAAAATCATTGTCTTCCTACTTTGTTTATCTGTTATTTCTATATTTTCGGGCAGAGTTTTGGAGGTTTGTGTTTTTACACATTTGAATTCATCAATCAATCATTGTTAGACCACCATTAGAAACCTGGAAGCACTGAACGGCCGTTTCGTCCTGGAATGGGACTAGTCAGACACAGTACGCATCCACGACTCCTCCTAGCAGGATTCGAACCTGGGACCTTCGGTATTGTGCGCGAACGCCTAACCATCGGACCACTGGGCCGGCATCCAACGGTGTTAATGTCTAACTCTGATTGATCTAGGGATTTTGCGCGACCTCATCCATTTGTCTTTGCTAGTTACTGCCTACACTTGACAGAGTTGAATTCCATTGGTCACATCTTCTCAACGTCCCAGTGCTCCGTTGGTTAGGCGTTCGCGCACAATATCGAAGGTCCCGGGTTCGAATCCTGCTAGGAGTAGGAGTCGTGTATTTCTATATTTCTTCGACAGATAAATTCATTCTTTTGTTTACTGACCGAAAAGAAAAGTCGGTTAAATTCTCAAGGATCTCTTAAGCTGTTCTAGTTGGGCGGGGGGTAGAGGAGACTGTTTCGTAACGGTTTATTTACTCGATACTTTAAACAGCTGAATTACAGATTCGGAATTTTTATGGCCTATGTTTTACTTTTTATTCAACCTGGTAGAATGTATCTTGAGTTAATTAAACTCTAGTTTGATTAACAACGAGTTACGGCAAACTAACTGTCTAGACCATTGAATTTTCATAAATCACTAATTATGTTTTTTAAGTTTTATATTTCGTCTAAACTATTCATTCCGATTGATGGTAAGCATTCTTCTGCCTTCACTGAATTTTACGCATAATCAAATACACACACCTATTTTCTCAAATTCATATACAAAGAAACAATATCACAACATATTTCTTTCTAGACATTTATTTGTTAACAATTTGTCTGAAATGAATTTTTTTTACAAAGATCACACGAATTGATTTAAGCCTAGAAGCAGTGCCATTTCCAACTTTCTATTGGGGATCGAACTCAAGACCCTTGGGTTTTGAGTCATGTACTTAACCTTTTTAGACACTACTAAACCGGGATGTTGTAGTTTGTATGTCGGATTCCGATACGTTAGATAATCTTCAAGCTGATTTTCTCCAATCACTTATGACAACATTTGACCATGTTGATTTTGTATTCATTATTCTCTTAATAAGACATATTTATTATCTTATCACTTGGGCAAGATCATTCATCTGATTGATGGTCCCTTCTTTGATTTCTTCTATTCACAGTCAGGAGTTTAAGTTAATCATTCAGTCTTGTGAGAGTAGCCATCATTACTCTAATGCTAATCTGATTACATATGTAACAAGCTAAAATCAAATGTTATATTGTTTCAACTCAGTATTTTCTTCAATAAACATAGTTATACAAATTATCATTAACTTTGTATGCGTTCATAGGTTTATGGGGATGCAAGATAGATCAAATTATACAATGAATAATTAACTATGAAGAAGAGATAAAGAGACAAAGTTCGATTATAGTACTTTCTAATTCAGTGTGTTGGGAAATAAACTTGATATAAAATACGATGCATATAACGATTGGTGTCAGTCAGACACTCAGTTACTATGTAAAACTTCGAACGTAAGTACTATGGAACGGTGTATTTCTATTGAGACAGAAATATTTCTTTAACTGAAGTCTACAAATTCGTTTGGCTGTTATATATGTTTGTTTTAAGGTTTCTTATAAAGATATTTAAGTATATTGTAAGAACAGAATAATTATCATGTCTTAGTAATTTACAGAAATCATGTTCTTCATCCATGTTTCTCTATTTTCATTCTCATTTCGTTTGTAGTTCGATCAACATCAATTTGGTTAGGTAAATTAGCTGGTCATCTGGTTAGCCTATCTATAAAACGTTGTCACCCAACTGATCGTTCTATTCAAGAGTTGGATCAAGAATTAATGAATGAAGTCAACCAATCACGAAGTCGTCATCAAAGTCGTGGTTCATCTATATCGAATACTTCCAGCATACCAAATGATTTAAATAATCTGTCTGAGAATGTATGGAATACTTTGAAGTGTTGTAATGAAAGTGCCTGTCATGAATTGAGCCAATCTATGAGTAGTGCTACCATGTTGAAATCAGATTATGATGGTAGGTGGTGGTAAATTGCATAAACCTCTTTTTCTCTATATTAACTAGTTTATTGTCAAGTACTTTAGAATACTTAATAAGAACTAAATTATTATGGTTTTGAAATTATTCCCTTCAATAAATCTAACTAATAACAAGTTCTTTTTCATAATCTTTCATTCTACAAAAATTAAAACACATTTTCACTTCATCGTAACTTTCAGCTTATACAGAACGAATTATACCGGGTCCAATGCCTATTGTTTATTTTCGTTGCTAATATTTTTAAGTATACACATCCTAGATATTCAGAATACCAGCGCTGAAATTTCTCGATGGTTAACGCTTATTTTAAAAAAGTCGTTGCTGAGTCAATAACAATATAGTAAGAGTTCTGAATTGTTTCTAGGTTTCGGTTCGCTGATTTCACTGTGTGAAGAGAGAAATTGCAAATCCGGGAATATAAATAACTCTCAGCGAAGAAATATCATTTTATGAACATTTGAAATCGGGTGTATATAATGTGAGCTGTGTGAGTTAGTACGTACGCAACCGTTGTACCAGAAGTAGTATAAAAGATATGGTTTAAACTGGTAAGTTCATTGTTTGTCCACATCGTGATTTATTATCAGTAAATCGTTCAGGTTTGTGAAAAAGTACTAAACTTTTATTTTGACAATTATAATATATCAGTTCCTTTCAGAAACAACTTAACCCTATAACATGATTTATTCTATCGACTGTACTAAAAGGTGGTATTAGCAAAGAAGTTTCCAACGGATAAGCAACATCTCCAAATATTCCATCTTCCAGTAGGTAATATTGAGAAGACTGAGGCAGGCTCGATAGATTGTATTTAGCAAATTTACACTCTTAGTCAACTAAAAACGAAAACATCACATTGAACACTCTATTTGCACACCATCTTTGAGTCCTGACTTCCAACGCTCCAGCCTTCTTCCATTCCTGCTGTTGCTTCCTTTCCTTC
Source organism: Schistosoma turkestanicum (assembly GCA_944470395.2). NCBI lineage: Eukaryota > Metazoa > Platyhelminthes > Trematoda > Strigeidida > Schistosomatidae > Schistosoma > Schistosoma turkestanicum. The sequence continues at coordinate 16,996,237 of OX103971.1, forward strand.
CTGTTGGTACTCCATTTACTTCTTGCTTTTGCACCATTTGCTTTCCGTTTTCCTCTAGTGACCGTGCGACTTCTTCTTTCACGTCCCTTCTTATACTACTTATATCGTTCGTATAAGTAGCACACCACAATATGAGATATCAAAAAATTATCGATCTTAAAAATTCTGCATACTTTATCGTTCCTTGAATTTCCAGCCTCGATAGTTGAATGGATGTTTGCCATTATTAATTTCAAGAGGGTTGGTCTTTACGGTCATACCTCCGATTGACATAGGTGTTGATTGTGTAATCCAACTGTTTTATTAACTTCCTTAGGGGAAAATGTCCTTCTACAGTGTAAATAAACATTAAGAATTTCCAACTACCCATATATTCCTAATAGACCATCCCATTATTGTAGGTACTTTAAGTATATATAATAAATTTAAAAATATTTCTTTATTCAAATAAATGTATTTTATTTTACGCCTAAAATTTTTTTTTATACATCTGAAATTTCTTCCAATCTTTATATTTGATGTACAACAAACTTAATCAATCATTCGTTATAATAAAATGCAAGAATATTGTTGTTCATAGTAACCGTGTTAAGGTTTTTAAAGTTCATATTGTTCATTTTGTTAAATAATTTAATTTATTTCTTTTCAAAAGCATAAGATGATAGAATTTTGTAATTTTTACTGATACGAAAAAAAAAATCATTATGTTTTGATATTTTAGAAGAGTGATTTCTTTCTCTCTTATGAAACATTAGTTGCATACTTAGGTGGTGGTATATATGGATGCATTCATGTAGGTGCGTTCACACAGTTGATGCAAACAATTCCAGTATGCGAAACGTTATTCCTGTGTCTCCTGAAACCACGCCCTAACTAACCCCACATGTTGGAGCTTTTAATGCTCGGACATTGTACCACACAGGACAACAGGCCACCTTAGCTAGAGGACCCTAGAGTCTCCAGCCATTGATGTGTGGTGTTTCTCCAAAATGCGTATACAAGATCCGAGTAGAATCATTCATTTGACTTCACCTTGTCCAGGTAACGAACGAACTTGGTTTACTCTCCATGTATCCGGGAGTTCTGCTGCTGCTTCTTATAGCCTCACTAGTGTAGGTTTGACATTAGGTCGTAGGAATAAAGTAGCTTTCTTCAACTGTATTCCAGTTGATAGGTACTTGTGCTCTGTCCGACTAAACGAGACAGTGAGAATTCGTAAAGATAGAGAAATTCGCCGTTCCCTCTTGGTCGTCTCTCCATACGCTCCCATTGATTGCAGCTCGGTCGAGGAAAAATATGGGTTTTACAGAAAGCTTTCTAATCTTTTTCAAAAAGTTAAGCGCCTTGGTATGGTAATAGTGACTCGTTACTTCAATGCTCAAGTAGGTAGACTAGGTGAAACTGAGAAACACCTTATGGTGTCGCGGCTCAAATAACGGATAATAGCGAACGTCTGCTGCAACAATGTTCAATCAATCGCCTATCCCTGGCAATTACTAAACGTTTGTGACATGGCGATGCCCCAAATCTACGCAACAATGAACCCAAACAGACCCCATCGCTATCAGTCACCGGTAGAAAGTCTTCACTGAAGACTGCCACTTATTCCAGAGCACTTGTTTAGATTCACATCATACCCCAGTACGAGCGCGTATTTGTCTGCGTCTTACCTTAGAGTTCTACACAACGACAACAAAGCCATGAGTTTATTTCAGAAGCAACTCTAAAAGCATTTTCGCAACCATGTAAGTAATTTTCTATCCCGATGCAACTTCGAATTATATCCGAAATGCCGTGGAAACATCATTGATATCTGTCAGTACGTTAAAATATAAGGTTAAGGAGAAACAATGGATTTCATTAGCATCTAGCGAACCAAAGGAGGCCCGGAAACTCATCCTATCAGGCTTTGAACATGATGAGGAGCAGAGTCAGCCCGGGATGATAAAAAGCCTACTCAATGATGGTGAACAGTGGTGGTTAGCGAAAGCAAGAGAGATGGGAAAGACAGTGGCGACAGGTAACATTAGACAGTTGTTCAAACTTATCATGGAAACTGGTTTTAGAAATCCGACTGTCAGTGAGACTATCTCGGAGAAAGATGGGACTGTCATTCATTCTCAGTCTAGAAGATTGGATCGGTGGGCAGAACACTTTAGGGATCATTTCATTCGTCTTTTAGCTACACTTCGGTAAACCTTGATCTCCAGTCAACCTGAATCGCAGGTTGATGTAAGTTCTCCAACTGTTAATGCGGTTGAAACAGCAATAGACAATCTAAGGCTCGGTAGAGCAGCTGGCCCTTATAGATAAACCCCTCATATTTTTAAGGATGATGGTTCAGTATCGGCAGTTTCAGTGACTGAGAACTTAAGTAGAATTCCGGAACTCGGCACAATCCCATTCAACTAGTCTCAATCACTGATTGTCCTGGTCTATGAGAAAGGACAAAATTCCTCTTGCCACCATCACAAAGGAATGTTTAAATAATTTAGTATCTAACATATTGGCCTCGATAATACTCCGACACCTAACTAGAGCTCGTGAAGAGCAGACTCTAGAGAACCCGTCTGGTTTCAGACCTGGACGTGGATGTATAAGCTACGTATTCACTTTTCGTCGGGTCCATTGAACATGTACAGACATTTGGACATCCGATAACTGTTGTATACCTTTACCTTATTTCGATGTTTAACCATGTTACTCGTCAGGTTCTGCGTCAGTGCCAACTTTGACATCAACATGCTTTGATATACGACACTTTCTTCGTCTGACGTTTCAGGAGTTGACCTTCTACCAGGAGATGCGATTCCAACCCCTCGAAATGCAAGTTGTTGCTGCAGAATTGGCTTGCATCGGCACCCAAACTAATGATGGGGCATAAAGTAGTTGAGCGTGTTGCGCAGCAGTTCATCCCGTCCGATTATATGGATGTGAAACATAACCACTCAGAATAGAGGATATTAGTAGTTTACTGGTATTCGATCATAGGTGTCTTCGAAGCATTACTCGTATATCCTGAGACCATCGAGTAAGAAAAGCTTAGGTTTAGGAAAAGGTACTGGTTGAGGATGGCAGGTCAAATCTTTAGCAGTTGGGATCTTTAGGACATATGTCCAACCCCCGACTGCCTTGACGAGCTATGCTATGTGGTGTAGGGGTCAGCTGAAAGAAAGCTGAGGGCTGTCAAATAAACCATATCATAATCCTTGAAGTCACTTACAACTGAATAGATCCATGTTAGTGTATGTAAACTACCTGGTTAGGGTCCACAAGACATTAGTGACCGATGGTTAGAGACTTTGAATGACATGGCTTAAAATCGTTTGCAATGGCGCGGACGTGTCCATTCTTTTTCTTATCTCAAATTCTAATCTTCTGAATTCTTCATTTCACTGTATACTTTTCAACCCCTAATTTTTCCGATTACCACTAATACCTCTACTACATCTACCATTACGGTGGTATTTGAATTGACGATTACATTCCTGTGTTAATGAGGTATGGTGGTAACCTCAACTGATGTCCATACATACGAAGTTCTACGTTGTAGCTGACTGGATTATTTGTGTAGGTCTGTTAATAAAAACCTATGTTCTTATTTCTTTGTTATTTATGTTACTCAATTATTTCATGTTTTCTCATCCTTAATATTAGATGAAATAAGTCGTACAGTCACTGCTGATTCTGCTTTAAACTTAGCACGAGCTATGATTAAATCCTCTTCACGTTGTCAATCATTCAGTGATCAAATTTATCAAACTGAAATCCTTTGTATTAATCATCATGATAATACAGGTCAAAATTCTCCATTACATATGTTAGAAGCTCGATCAAGTTTTGGAATTGGACAATTGAATTATGATTCAAAGTATTACATTTTAATTATTGGCGGTTATAATCGTAAAGGTTGTTTAGATTGTGTGGAATTATTTATTGAAAATAATAATTCACAATCTGAATTATGCAATGATGAAGATTCACCAATATCTACTCCAATTATTGGTCCACGACTTACAAAACAACGTGGTCGATTAGCTGTAGTGTCTAGTTATTTACAATCATCATCTATTGATTTTCCAGATATTGTTTATGCTTGTGGTGGTTCTACAGGTTCCAAGGATTTAACATCTATAGAAAAGTGAGTTGATTATTATCTACTGAATGTATATTTATATACAATATATATATATATATATATATATATAAATTCCTGGTCATCGACTGGATTATGAAAACGTCAACATCTGGAGGGAAGCACGGTATTAACTGGACAGTTAGGACGCAGCTGGATGATCTAGACTTCGCAGATGACCTGGCTCTTCTATCGCACACGCAACAACAAATGCAAGAGAAGACGACCAGTGTAGCAGCAGCCTCTGCAGCAGTAGGTCTCAACATACACG
>OX103971.1:17001136-17019782 GCA_944470395.2 Schistosoma turkestanicum
TAAAAATAATAATAATATTAATAATAATAAGTTGAATAATAATTATGTATTTAAATATGATGTTCATTTTATTTGCTACGATCTGAAACCAACTTACTAAAATTATCTCATTCGATCAATTAAATTAAATCAAATCTTTCGGCTAGACATTTTATTTTCTTAGGGTAGCAGCAGCATAGCCTTTTTTAATTTTAACACCTTGAATAATATCTTCGAACCATAATCTTCTCCATTATCGTTAATGCGTTTACTATCTCTACCACTATGGTATTTGAACTGACAGTTGTGTCTCTGTGCGCTAATGTGGTGTGGGGCTACCTGAACTTATGTATGTACGTACGAAGTTCTACGTTGTAACTGACTGACTGGATAAAAATAAAACTAGAATTAATTTAATAACATTTTCTGAAAATTTGCAAATGTACACGGAGGTACAAGGTTGTTGATGCCATGTCACTTGAAAACTTAACAACTGACCTCTCAAGCAATATATATTCACTTCCATTCAAAATTATGTAAACTTACTTGTTTCTCAATCAACTTTACTCTTAAGAAGAGCAATATTTATTTCAATTTTGTAGGTGATTAGTTGTTTTTTTTTGTAGAATGAGGTTTTCATAGTTTTGGAATTATTTCGTAGCTCCATGAGGAACCCAACTCCGAGTTCTAGTGAGAAGTCGTGACCAGTGAATTTCAACCTGTCCGGGTGTAGACGGTAACTACTGAAGACAGTGTATGAGGTTGTGCAACTCCGTGAATTGATCGAAGTGTAGTGAATGAGAACACAGGTGGGGCAACCGAATTGTATTTAACGAAAATTACAGTGTTACTCAGTAAAATCGGAAAACCATATCGTAAATCGTTAATTTGCAAAATATCAGTTCATCATATCGAACTGGACTGTTCCTGTTGCAAAACATCATTCCATTGTCACTATTCATGCGTTTCATACAAATTCCATTGTTTTCTAACTCTTCCTTTCTTGATCTTCCTCCATATTATGCTGCCGGACATTACGTTGACACTCACGCTATATACTACTTATAAGTAGCTCGCACCACACCGGTTCAGTGGTCCGATGGTTGGGCGTTCGCGTACAATATCGAAGGGTTCGAGTCCTGCGGGGTTCAGGAGTCGTGTGTGCACACTACTGATGAGTCTCATACCAGGACGAAACAGCGATCCATCCATCCATTCATGATTTCAAATTATGTCATATTGTTGATTTTTTCTTCACAATGACAAACTTATTTTGTTTTAAGAGTTGCATCTACTCTTATTGAAATCATGATTTTTGTTTTATCATCAATCAATCAATCAATCAGTTATGCAAATGCTGGTTGATACGAGTTTAAATTTCATTGGATATATCAGTTTGCTCAAGATTGTGTAAGTGTACATTTTGCTATCAAATGATAGATAACTAGCGTCAACTCAAAGTCACGCAAAAAGGTTTCGTGCACATTATCATAGTAAATATGTGTTAGAAACATGGTTTGTTAGTTTCTTACTGAAAAATCGATAATATTCTTTTCCGATTTCAATGTTTTCTGTTTTGTTTTTTATTTCAAATCATTTAGATAATTTACTATTGGTTGGTGGATATAATGGTCATGAAACTTTAGATACTACATGGATATTTGATCCTGTTGCTTGGAAATGGCGTTCAGGACCAAATTTATTGTTTGCTCGTTCCAGTTGTGGTACAATATTAACATCAGATAAATGTTATAATTTAATATTCGGTGGTTATAATCCTTTAAAATTTAACAATGGATTTTCAGATACAATTGAAATGATTTTTTAAAAGGTAAAATTATTTTCTTACTTTTTTTTTTGTTTTGATTGTATTATTCTTTTATGTGACTATGATTCATTCTTTTTGTATTCTTAAGCTCTTAAAAACCATTGTTGACCTTTATCGTGCATTGAATGACGATAATGGTTGTGTTTTTAGTCTCAGTGCATTGTACTGTTTTTTTTTTACATCTCTGATCTTACTTACAATATGTCTGACTGTATGTGTCAACTGTGCTCATACTGTGTGTCCTTGTTTTGTTTTTGTTATAAAAGAGAATTTCATTTGAATCACACTTACGCACACTGTTCATGTATGTATGTATGGTATCCTATTTTTTGTTTGTGTGTGTTTGTATGAGCACATTCTTGTGTTAGATTCATTTTTGTGTACCTAATCTTCATTTTTGCGTATGATAATCTATTTCATCATTCATTCATTTGCATGTATGAGAAATAATAACAGTAAATAGAATATTGTAGACTGATATTTGATTTGATTTATCAATCGTTTATATAAACACTGTGGGAACTGGGGTATGTATATATATATGGGGGCGGCCAAACCAAAACACATCAAAAATCCATGAAATCACTGACAAGTGAACTGAGTCATGTTGGTGAATGTAGGCTATCTGATCGGGGTCCGCAAGATGAAAGTCATCGATAGTTAGAGACCTTGAACGACATGGCTCGAAATAGCGCAGGTGCATCAACTCTTTGTGTTCTCTCTAATTCTAACCTTCTGAATTCGTCATAATCTTTATCTTTCTCCTTCTAAATTTATCTCACTGAATTATACTTTTCGAATCATATCTTCGAACCCTTATCTTCTCCATTACTGCTAATACTGCCTCTATCGCTACCACTATGTGATTTGAATTGACTGTTGCTTCTCTGTGCTGATGCTGTATGGCAACATGAACGTGTGTACTCATGTACGAAGTTCTACGTTGTAACCTACTGAGACTCAAAACTTAATTACGCCTGTTACCCATAATGGAGCATAGGCCGCCGATCAGTGAATTATTTTTTTCTGGTTAGCGAGTTGGATTTCTACGGGATTGGGTTGCCAACTACGTGCCCAACACTCCTCCTTTAACCGGGTTCGGGACCGGCAGTAACACCAGAAAGGGCTCTAGTAGCGCTAACCAGGACGGTATGAAAGTTCCATTCATCAAACTGTTCACTGTTGGTGGATACATTGATCAACACGTGTCTATTACGAAATATCATAGCTACTCTCTCATGCTTGTTAGACTTTGAATATTTATTTATGAACACGTCAGGTTTGTTGTTTTAAACAATTAAGCCTGTGAAATACTCATATTTATACTCGATAACTTTTTCTGATAGGAAAGAAGTGAATCAAATTATCTACATTTTAAGCTGTACAGTGAGTGTCATCATAGTCTTCATATATCTCATATACCTTTAACCAAAAGATTTTCAATGTATTTTTAGTTTTCACTTTATTTCACTCGATACCTGGTACAATAGATATGAAGGTTTATTTAAAGTTGATTTGGTTGATCTAGACAATGTAACAAAATTACATGTTTTCTTCAGGAAGTTGATAACTGGTGAACACGATAAATATACAGGTTTTATTTCCCAAAAATTTTTCAGAGACATAAATTTTGGATGAAAGGGGATAGTATCCTTCCGAAGATACTTGGCGTACACTTGAATCAACCCACCTGTCTCAAAAAAGTCCCACAGAGACAGAAATGCATCCGCTGGTCTAATAAAACTGGTTGATGGAATTTAATATGATGCTTCATTTACGAGTAGGACTTTTGGAGGTTAATGTTACCTGACAAATCGGGATAATTCAGATTTACTGGAGATTGTTTGGATAGAACAGCTATCATTACGAAATATGCCATTGGGTCTAATTTGTTCACAGTACTTTCACAAGTGCTGTTCACTCTGTCACTTAAACATCAATGGAAGATGCGGATTCCATTAAGAATGATCAGATTATTTTTAAACTAATGCGCTACACTCGTTATGTCTAGCTCCGCATCATTCGGAGGTCTTGAAACTGCTCCACAGGAAGAAAAACTCTTTGTTAATTGTAAACAATTGTGTTCTAACTGGTAATCGGGTCTTCTATGCTAATAGTCTTCGACAATCAGTCCTTTAGCTTTTACACTCTTTTCATCCCGGTTTGAGTCGCATGAAGTCAATATCTCGTGCTTGCCCATACTGACCAAATATCGTTAAAGATTTTGGAGAGATAGCGAGATGTTACAGGTGTTTAAAGACAGCAAAACTACCCATTAAGAATGAACGTCAACGATGGCCAGTACCAACAGAACGGTGGATATGTCATCACATGGTTTTTTCTGGACCCTCTCAAAGGAAACAATTTCTGTTTATCGTCGATACATTTTCAAAATGACCAGAATTTTTCGTAATCTGCAGTCTATCTACTAGTGCACAATACAAAAACTTACAGAAGTGTTCAGTCGTTTCCGACTATCACATACTAATAATTCTGACAATGGAACACGGTTCACCCCAGACCAATTTGATAAATTCTGTAGAGAAAACTGGGTAAGCCATACAAAGTCTCCTCTATACCACCTTTAATCAAAAGTTCAGCTGGGACGTTTTTTTGATTGATTAAACAGAGCTACTGAGAAAACAGGGGAAAGAAACTTCAGAATTTTGCAAAGACTTTCACCAGAATTACACCTACTAGTGACCTCGTTGCAAAAGTTTCTGTAAATCTCTTGTGGGAAAATAGAAATATTGTGGGCTGATTACTTTAAGACGGCTAGTTTAGATACAACACTAAGCATAAAACCTTATTAAATTCGCAGGTAAATACTACTGAAACAACTATTCAATCCTCCCCGGTTTTCAACATATATATGGTCGTAGTTAGTTTGTGATCTAAAACCAGACAAACAGTTATTTATTATCAATTTAAGAAAAGTATCTTGCTAAAATATTCAGTTTTTCAAAATCGTCCGCCTCAAAAGTTTACTTTTTCTGTATGTCTCGAATATGTAGACAATATATTGAGCAAACACAATTTGGAAAATTTGTTAAAAAATTGTCATTTAGCTAAAAGTTCATTTGGAAAATAACATTATTGAAAATGATACGAATTAAAATAACCAATACTAGCATATAAGCATAGATGAACAGTCACAAAATAACTATGAAATAGATCTATCTATTTAAACAAAAAAAATATTTTCAATTTGTATAAATTAAATGTTCAATGAACTTTTGACTTTAATTATAATTTAATTTTCCGAATTTTCAACAAGTCAAATACAAATAATAATCATAATTATAAAAATTGTTATTTTAATAGCGTTTGAAAATGTGATATATATATATACATTAATTCATTCCATAAGAAACAATGAAACGTTAGTTGTTAACTTGATATTGTATTTCTTATAGATATAATATTTAATCAGCTGATGAGTAATAATGTTATTCAGTTTGTTTTTTTTGGAGACGTGATTGTTATGTACTTTTGTTGGCTTTATTCACACTCAAAATATATTTCAAAAGTTTTTCATATTAAACAAATAAACATTTCATGAGGTTAGTTCGAATTTCAGTTGTAAGTTTTGTGTATTTGAACTATACTACTAATGAATGTATTAATTCCTGAATTGTGAATATATCAAATACTATTGATCGTTTACAAACTAGCTACTTATTAATTTATGCCTTCAACTATGTTGAACTAGTTAGTTTTGTTTTAGTCTGTGTTAAGTGTTGGTTATGATTGTTGGTTATATCATTTTGAAATAAAATTAACAGTCCTTAACTGTGCGATCATTTATTTCTATAATCTACACACATCTGTATCCTGAGAAGCTAGGAGATGTCCTCACACATCAGTCTATTCCAGGTGCAATAATCCAACGAATCTAATAGTTGTCATTACAAATTTCACAAGACAGATATGACTTTCTCTGGTATAAACAACGTACAAAACAGGTTACGGTAGATTTCAATCCCTTGTGAATATGTACCGTTGTTACGAAGTCTTATACTTCTACAAAGTGCTTACTGACACTCAGTGGTTGCCTAAATAAAGTTAATCAGTGATGTGAAACTACAAGTAGTTCTGTCAATTAGAAATAGCTATTTTAGTCACTTACCCCTTTAGTTTGAATTAAATATACGTAAGTTGATTAAGAATGAAATTGTTAAAAGTTGTATGATTAACACACTTTCAACTGTGGAAACTGGCTTCCAAATGCCTCGGCACGACGGGAAGTGAGGAGTCTGCTCTCTCACGAAATGAGCTCATATATCCACTGCTAGGGAAATCCTACCCACTGCATCCTTGTGGCAGGGGTGTTGTTTACTAAATTCAAAAGACGAAAAGCGAGCATTAAACGGAGTTGGTGGGTCTGGAGTATCCACGTGGGGGAGTTCAAAAACGCTGATTTCAAACCATTGGCGTATTTGAGCGTGTAAGACTATCGTTGGTTACCGGCTGCCATGGGATTGCGTCTCCTCATTCAGTTGCTCTACTGCCTTGTGGATTATACTTTTGGGTCATAGGCTCAGATAGTGAGTCCTAAAAAGCAACCTGCTTCGGTTTGGACGCCCAGCCCACTCACAAAATGAATTTGTGCAGCGCACAAATATTTACATGCTCTTTTCTACCAATATTCATGTCCTTAAATAAGAATTAAACGTTGAAACTTACTATAATACTTTATTTTCATCTTTATGATGTCAAAAATTACCCATCCCAGCTTCTAAATGGCTTACACTCACATCCTTAACGATGCAGTGATATTCTATGGAATACCCCCTAACTGCGCTGTTTTCAAGGATATTAAGTTATTCACTATTACTGGGTATTCCTGCTTCGTTTATCAAAATATCGCTGTTATTTTTCTGCTTTTTCATTTCAAATACAAAAGAAACATTTAACAATTTGAATTTGTCTACTTTTGTGTTTTATTATAACACTATTTTAATTGATGCTGACAGTGAGATAATACAAAGTGAAATAACTTCTTTGATCAGCTTCCAGTTTATAATTCGTATACCAATTTGGACTATAATGCTACATTCTTAATTACATAGTCAGATTAATTTTAATGACTTGTGAATTCAATTATATTTTCTTGACCATTAATTAACATGAATCTCAGATTTACGGTAATCTTTTTAAACAATATTGGTTGATACGGATGAAAAAAGTAATCAATAAGTGATTGAGACAATGCACGATTTATTATACGAAATTCTATGAATGAATATGCACTGAGTAATTTGTTTCACAACAAATTACATGCAAATCATCTCACGCTTCAGAAGTATGACAGAAAAAACAGTATGAGTTTGGTTGATTGAGATCGATCGCTTGATTTGATATAGTTATTGTGATGGAGTGTTACTATAAATAAATTCGGATTGTTGGATTTCAAAAAACAGAGTAACTCATCGAAAAAAATATAAGTCGTCTTACACAGTAACATTACATACTTATACACATGATTAAAGTTGAAAACGTTAATTATATTAGACAAGTATTTTATACGTCATTGATCGAGGTTACAACATTAACATTGTCCGATGCCAGCTCACTGGTTTAGAGGCTAAGCATTCGCGCACAAGACCGAAGGTCTTCAGTTCGATTTTCGTGAGTGTGAGTCATAGAGGCCTACTATAGAAGAATCCCAGACTAATGTGAAACGGTCATCCAATGCTTTCAGATTTTATGATTTCAATGAAACTCAACATTCTCTACAATGCTATAGTGAAAACGTGTAAAATTATAACCTGATTATCATGCTTACTTATTTATGATGACTAACTAATCAATCATACAATACCATTTCATAATGCATGTTTCAAATTTAACTTCTTACTTATTGTCTTATCGAAGTTCTAGACTTATAAGAATTAAACTAGTATAGGTTTCCAAACATTAAACATGAGATGGTGAAGAATATTTGTAGTTCAGTTGGATGATTATATGGTGAAGTTTCGTTCTCTGAGTTGGATGCGGCGTTTTGGTTGTAGATCTATCTGAAGTTTGTGCTGCTGATGATGTCGTTCAAAATAACCAATCAAAACTCCACGACCAAATTATTCAACTCAGAGAACGAAATTCCATCATCAAAAAAAAACATCACATGATATCAATCCTTCATCATTGTTGAAAAATGTGATCATTTGTAATTGAAATGAAAATAATAATAAAAAAAAAAAATAAAAACGAACTTCTTTTAAATGATTTTTTTTTCTATTCTAATTGAACAGTTAAATAATGCGGTAATTAATTCAGAGATGTAATTCAATTTGATTGATGAAACATGATTTCTTTTGATTCATTCGAGAATATTAATTAAATAAGTAGATTTATAAGTAAATTAAATAAAATATGTAACATGACAGATAATTGATAACATAAACAATCAAGTGATAATATAAACTGACTCATCCATTTATATCATCTTCACATTGAATAAACTTATTTCTGGCTAAGTAGTATAATGTAGTGACAGTGACCGAATAGTCAACTGTTCAATCCACTATTGTATCTAACACTAGCTTGATTAAATAAGATTTGTTTAGAAGCGTTTATAATAATAATAAGCACACACACACACACAGAGAGAGATAAATAAATAAGGGAGGAAGCAGTGCTGTATAATACACATGCAAAAAATTATAATTTTACGATCTCATCAAAACCATATACCAGAGTTTTGATGAATACATCAGAATGTGTTTCATCGTTGAAAACGATTTTCAAACACATTCATCATTAATTGATCGTTAAATTATATAAATTTTTTTTTGCCAGTGTATATCAATCAATCACTTTGATGATATAAATTGTAATGAAGCAGAATAATAATAATGATAATAATTGACTAGAAAGCTAACAGACAAATATAAATAAGTGATTCTACAGTTCATTAGAAAGACCAAGTAACTTTCGAATTTCAGCTTCCATATTCTGTATAAATGAGAAAAAAAAATGAAATCAATTTATTCTGAATAAATACTCCGAGTTATGCAATTTCAATACATGTAAAAAGTTAATAAATTCAGTTCAAGAGAATGACTGACTAAATATAACACTTTCTTGGAAATGACTTCGAAAATTGAGAATACATTGTCTAATTAAAGCTTAACAGAAACTTTTCCAAGTTTATTTAAAAGAATTATGAATTATACTATATTCTGATTGGAGAATTTCATATTTAGTTATTGCATTAAACAAAAAATGTCTTTAAAAGCCCTCTAGACTAGAAAGGTCCCGGCATGAACTAACAATTATCCGTGTTTCTTATATCCATAAAACTTCTTTTCATATACATTGCTTTCTGTCAAGGATTTAACTACAGAGAATTTCTGAGGAACTAAGAAACAACAAGAAAGTTAGTATCAAGAATTTAAGTACTAGACTGTTAGGATATTCATCCAATATCCTAAGAGAATTATTGGTCAAATCGTATTGGTCGATTTCAATTGGTCAAATTTATGGTCGTTTTAACTGTCAAAGTCAAATACTTCAATGTTTTCTCTTATTGGTTGTCCTGATTATCAATGTCACTTCAAATGTTACTTCCTATTGGTCGTCTTAGCTGTCAATGCCACAGAATTTGATGCTGTTTCCTATTCGACCAAAATGTATAAATACACATTATTTGTGGCTCTTTATGACCATGACCAGAACCAGGGCTCGGTCCCGGATCCCTAGTCCAGGATCCTGATTCTCTTCTGGATTCGAACCTCGTACTTTCTGGATGCTTGTAGAATTCAGGTTCTACTTCATATCACGTCTTCTTATTTTTACTATGGGGTTGGAATAACCGGATTTGAGTACCATGTCGTGTCGCCGGATCCTCGATCCTCACTCTCGTTTTCCGACTGGGTAAACTCGTAACAGTTCAAGTATATCAAGTTGACGTGTTTACGTGCAGGCGTAACATAAACAATATCCTGTCTTAATAATTCTCCCTCTTTAAATTACTAACTTTGTATACATTAATCTAATGTAGTGTTTGCACGCCTAAACTACATTCATCGGTAATGTTGTTTGTTTTCAATAATGCAATTACTTAAAGTTATTCGCAGTGCCAAAAAATAGCAATTCTATGGCTGATATGGAATCTGATGATAGAATAATAACAGAAATTCGAAAAACCAATAAACTCGAATCTAGTGAAATTGATGAGTATGGATAGCATTAGTAAAGAGGAATTTATCGCGTTGCTTTTGTGTAACCTAACTGATGAATTATCAAGATTTCACAAGACTGACACATACATTAACATCCAATTCTATCCATGCGTCAGTCTCTTCTACATATAATCTTGCCGAATGATCACTGGAAGTGTTCGGTCGTATTTGGAAATGTGTAAATATTATTTGAAAGATTCATTTTAAAACAATGTTTATGATCATGCGAATAAAAAAGTTTTTTTAAAGGCTGAATAAATATTGTCAACAGTGTTGATCACTTAGTAAAAATCGTGGGGAATAGTGGAAGAAAGACTATAGTCAATAGAAGAAATTAGTACCTTATTGAAAGGATAAGTTTCAAATCATAAACACAAATGAGAGTTACCTGTTTTATGTTTACAAATACGAAAGATAACATAAACAATATCTGAGTACTGTCAAAAGTAATCTTACTGATCTGACTAATATTTGTGACTTCACAAGTTATTATTCAAATAAAATGGCTGACTGTACCACCATACCTATGAGTCAAATGATACAGTATTTGACTTAACCGTTTTGATACTATTTAAACAGTTGATCATTTTCGGTCTGAACTCTGACTACGAAGTATACTATTTGGACAAGCAGTGAAGTCATCATGCACCCGCTTCTGTTTACTGAACTACTTAAATGTACTAAGTAGTAGCATGATTAAATAGGCACAAAAGTAAGATATGCAAAGAATCACGTTTACGTTTAATGGTTGTTTATGAAAAATAATATGCGGTCAGTTAATTTAAAAGCATATGGAGAAACTCTAAAATTACCGATCTGGCGAAACTAATAAAACGACTGATCAGTAAAAACCAATAAAACTTACGTCAGGTGGAGTAATCGAGGAGTATCGACTTACAGGAGTACCATTTTTGTCAACTAGAAATTTGACGAAATTCCATTCAAGTTCCCTGTAAGATATGAAATAATTATATACAATTAACTCGGGAGTAAATAGAAACACCAGATATACTAGATATTTAAATCAAACATACAACTTACTGAAATAAGATGAAAAGTAAATTAGAATTGGTATGCTGGTATATATCTAGCTGACGAGTGCCAAACAGATCAAACCAGGCACTTTGGATTTTACTGCTAACCACTATTCACCTCTGCTAATAATGGCGATTATTATATTCTTAAATTGACACAGCAACATCTAACTGGTATCGATCTTCCACTCATTTTTTACAGCATACATATTAGTGTATGGCCCTAATAAAGCACTAATTGAAAATGAAAAGTATCTTCAATCAACTTGTCTTTTTAATGCCGCAATGAAAAAAATTAGGTAGTATAACATCTCATCGATATGGCAGTTTAAAAATTAAGCTTGACGATCAGATTCAATTCCATCTATACATGACAAAATGCAGTGTCTCCTGACTACCCTAAGAAACAATGCAAGCATGTTCCGGATGCGATTCTCACTCTCTGAAATGCAAAATGTTGCTTCAGAATTGATTTGCATTGACACGTAAATTAGTAATAGGGAGTGAAGCAGTTGAGCGTGTTGACCACTCCACTTATCTCTGGAGTCTCATCAGTGCTGATGGCCTAGTGACTGACGAAATTTCAGAACGCATACAGAAGGCTCAATTAGCTTTTGTCAACATGTGTCACTTATGGCGTACGTGAAATGTCCGTTTGCTAACCAAAGGACGAGTATACTGTGCAGCATTTCGCTCCGTCCTACTGTACGGATGCGAAACATGACTAGTCAGAGTAGAAGATATTCATGAGTTGCTTGTTTTCGATCATAGGTGTCTCCGAAGCATTGCTCGTGTATCATGGGACAACCGAGCAAGCAATGCTATCGTTAGGAGACAGGTATTGAGTAAGGATGGCAGAACAATAAATGAAGTGTTGAAACTTCATCAGTTAAGGTGGTTGGGACATGTGTTGCGTATGCTTAACCAGCGATTGCCTCGACAAGCTATGTTTTGCGGTGAAGGAATAGTTTGGAGAAAAGCTAGGGGCGGTCAAACTATAACCTGGCACAAATCCATGAAGTCACTGACGAGTGGACTGAGTCATGTCGGTAAATTTAAAATAAATGGTTGGGGTCCGCAAGATGAAAGTAGCGGATAGTTAGAGACCCTGAATGATATGGCTCAAAATCGTTTGCAATAGCGCAGGTGCATCCACTCTTTGTGTTCTGTCAAATCCTAATCTTCTGAAGTTCTTGTCACTTTTATCTCTTGCTTTTAAGTTTATTTCACTAGATTCTACTTCTTCAGTAATATCCTCGAACCCTAAGAATTCCGATTGCTGTTAATACTTCTACTACCTCTACTACTACTGTGGGATTTGAGAATTGACAATTGCATCTCTGTGCTAATGTGGTATGGCAACTTAAACTGATGTACGTACGTATGAAGTTCTACGTCGCTACTGATGTTGATACATGAACTACCTTCGAAATCCATTTCTTCTGACCGTTGATGTTTCAATTGATTTCTAACCACACAATTAGTTACGAGAGCTATTTACTGTGTGCGTGAAAGCCGGACATTTTGCTGAGTTAGAAAAAAAACTCAATCTATCGATGTATCACATCATTCAGCATCACTTATCATTCGATTCATTCAGTTTTACAATCCTAAAACAATAACAGACTGAAATTTCACAACCTGATCTATGCTTCGCGTATGATAATTTCGATACATTTTAAATTCGAATCCATATCATACACAAATTTTCAGTTTTAGAATTGTGTTTTACAAAGCAAAAATCATCTATTAACTAGATTCTACAATGCGAGGAACCAAAGAGTGACAATTACCTTCATATATCTATCTAGCAAAGATTAAGATCACCTTCACGATCAAATATCTTCACCACTTCCTAATATTTTTTTTCTGTCCCCACAACTAAACTTTTTTTTAAATGACTTGATTATCATATACTAACAACCAATGTTACCAACTCGAATTCATGATTACTAAATCTTTCTAGTAGGCTATGCGCGGTCGGCTATTTCTTTTTGTAACTATAAGTCTTTTATCTTGATAGTGACAATAAAATTCTAGGGTTTTATCTCAGTGAAATGCCTTGTAAACTGCTTGAGGAAATATACACTTCAGGATTTGTATAGCAGAGTCATAGTTATGAGGAAAACGAAGTGAAAAAGAAATATTTGTGTAGCAGGAAAACATAACTTCTGCTATTAAACAGAAGACAGGTATAAATGTTACTTGTTTACAAGGACAGATTTCTTTAAGTCTTTCACAGTAAAAAGAACACACTGAAGATCAAATGATCGGGAAAGGAATGAGTACTCTGTGTGCTACTGTGATACAAAGAGCAGGATTACAGCCCGGAAAACAAATTTGAGCATGTCCTGATATCTATAACAGAAGCGTATAAAAAATGTAATCAACTGCGAGATCGAATACTTAGCTTTGAAGTAAACTTTTGTTTAAAAGATGCATGAATTAAAATGGAGCCCAAATTTTCAAACTGATAGATGAAAGTTGTGTGCCTAATCATCATGCTACAAATGTACACAAACCCAACACTGTTCTCTTGAAAACTGCACGTGATCTCGTTACATAAAGAACTTTATTGAGCTCCAAAAAACCTTGTTTTGGAATAAAATGGTTAAAGTCGACTAATAACACCGGGAACTTGTGTACTTTTGGTGACTATAATCTTACTTGTTTGGGTACAAGGCATCACTTGAAGCTACCTGATAACTTTTGGATGATCATGTTTGCAGTTGCATAAACTGGTGATTTCCTAACGCTTTTTTCCAGTTTAATACGATTCAAAGATGGCAACGAAGTGAGATCTTCGAGCCTTGATATAGATTGTTAAAGCGCTGGCATACTTTATCATCAATCTATGAGCGAAACGAAAGTAGAAGCCAAAGGCCTTTTGAGATGATAGATCCCATAAGGTTTAATTGCTATATCGCTTATGAGGGAATTGATTACGAAACCGAAACCATAAAAGAAAGTACCGTTTTTGTACTGATATTAAAATTTAAACAGATTTTGAGAGCTAACCTGGAAAACCAGGATGATATTGACTGTTTTAGGAACTTGTACAAAGGAATAGCATTCTCGCCATTGACGTCAATTTTGTGGAACATATCAAATGTCACATTATACTTGGCCAACACGCGCAGTTTAATTTCTTGATCGGTCCCGGGTTCCTGAAGTTAGATTAATTAAATGAGCCCTACGTTACCTGTCCTCTGAACTGATTACAAGGAAAAGCTAAAATTCGAAGGCCACTTTCAGAATATTTGGTATATAGTCTCTGAAGCTGAGGATAATTTGTGTTTGCAAGGCCTCATTCAGTGGCGACATTCACAATTATGCAGACTTTATCCCTAAAGACAAGATAATTAGTTAGATATTAGTAGAATACTTACGAATATTTATTTAACTGAACTTCATTACCGTCAATATCAGTGACCGTGAAATCATATATTTTACCAATTGGTGGATTTCTTTTGCAGGCCTACAAAGTATTATTAAAATTAAAATAACAAATAAATAACAAAATATTTTTATAATATACTTTTTTTGGTCTATAGTACCCACAATTATTCTCTATATACATAAGTATCTGAATAAGACTTAAAAAGGAAAACTGGTTAGCTAAAGATTGATGGGTGAAACTGTGAAATATGCATTACTACTCATTTTGTTACAAGACAGATGAAGTAGTTTTTAGGTGTGTAAATTCATTATTGTCTGCAGACTACTAACACCTTAAACCAGCAATATGACATGAATAACCACAATGAAATCTTTCGGAAACAGGGAATAATCGCTCACATATTTTTGTGTATTGTTGCTACTTTTAGTTTAACATCACGCTAATTTTAGTTATGTTAATTGATGACCAAACACGTAAAAGGGATGAAATATGCGAGTGTATTGGATATCAAATTAAATTGGTGATCCCTGTGTAAATCTTGATCGATAGCTGATACGCCACAGTAGAAATTTATGGAAAATCTAATCGACAAACCAAACTTAAATAAGTATATAGGGCTCCTGACTAAACATTAGAAGCTAATATTGCATTACATTCGTTAGAAACATTAAATGAGAAAGCGATAACTGCAAGGCACGTAGTCAATATACAAAGATATTTTTTGTATGAATGCATCCAGAATAGTTATTTTCGGATTTTCTTGTCTTTTCTCATAATAACGCAAATGACAAATCTAACCATTAGACTAAACATACATAGATAACATTTACTTTTCCTCAAAAATTATGTCAATAAGTTAATAATACAAAGTCATTAAAAAATTAAAATGCTTCCAAAAGGGTGGTACAAATATTCTCTTTGATTTCCAAAGGAGAAGGTGAAAATCTAAAGATACTGTAGATGTTTAGTGTTGTTTATAATGGAAAGCTCGGCAAACTATCAGATGAATTCATTAATGAAGACAAATCTTTCCATAAAGTGCATGATAATTTTAAAGACCTTACACCTGATACTATCAAACCAATTACCGAACAGTACAGTTTTGCACATATCCCATACATATATAAAACTACTCACCTCTAAGTTAGCCAAAGAGAAAATTATCAGACTTGATAAACTTGTTAGTCGATTAAACATCGTAAAGTATCTGCAGACAGGTAGGATCGCGTTTAACCAAGTGAAATGCTGTGTAGTTAGTGAATATGCAGACAAACCTGGAGGAGATGAAAACATGTGAAGTGAACCTGTGACTCAGTAATGACAGACAATAATATAGCCTTAACTGTAACACACATTTAATAGTTCATTGCAGGTGCTTTATAATTTGGAAAAATATAGCAAACACAACTACAGGGTAATCATAAAGCGGGAAGGCAGAATGGCATCACAGGAGATTTACTTCGAATATTTAATGACACGGGTGGAATTAGGAAAAGGTTTCTGCAAATAAGGATTGATGAACCAAGAAAATAGAGCAGAATGTCCTTCAGTTTTCGACTGTTTTGACTAACCAGGAAACATCAAAGATAAATAAATGATCTATTATATGAGGGATTAGGCTAAAAAGTAGAACTACCATACCATCGGTCATATGAAATTTCAACAATGACTTTGAGATTAACTAGTAGGAAGAAAGCTTATCATAATGCAACTTTGTGAAACTCTCGAACTTCAGTACATTAGTAAAACTATGAGGGACTTCGACTTCCATCCTAAAGGGTAGGATTTAAGTGTGTAGACGATCCTGAACTACTTTTACGCCAATACGCTGATGTCATTTGGTTATGTAAAGGTTTATGATGAATAAGCTAATACAACTACAGTTTATGGACAGATTTACATGACCAGCAAGCTTTTGTACATGAAATAATTCCGCACTAACATTGCTGCTGGTTATACATGGCAATTGCGGTCATGTTTCGTACAGTTCATGATACTTTTCAAGTGTCTATTGGAAGTACGGACTCACTGTAATAAACTAAAACCAGAAAATGGAACTGAAAACAGATAATTTATTATCCTAGTCTTAAATAGACGAGTAAGTTGTGGTGTAGTAACAAGTCTGTGCCAACGACTAATACTGACATGTCTGTAACAACAGAAATCCAGTGGATAGGTTTGCGTAAATGGACGTTAACATAAGCTTACATTTTACCTTAACTCGAGATCTGTTTTTCGTCTGCTACCAGTTAATTTATGACTGAAAAATAACTTCTGCGCCAGTGTCGACGAGACAGCAAAACTTTATCATCACATCATTGATGTATTATGGAGTATTGGTTCCCCAATCACACGGCCCTTAAAGCTAAACAGAATAACTGCGAAGACCTACATTTAGTGTTTAATGAATAACGAGGGTTGGTAATGGTGAGAGCGAGAACATATATTGAAGGCGCCATACGTCAGTCATGCAGGGTTGGTTACTAAATGTAATCTCTTTTCAGGTTGTTTATATTATCCTAGTTCCGATCCAAATGTGTCTTTCAGAAATACTACGAAGAATACTGTTGACAGTCACGGTAGGATGAGTCAGTGAAGACTATGATGTGAATTCCACTTAAGAGCTCGTAAATTACGTAGTAGTATAACAGGGGACTATATCTACCGGCTACATTTGTATTTACTAGCGTTAACCAATTTAACAGATTTTTATATCAGGCTATCTTCATCCGATCAGCACTGACAGCGCAATCACCCGCATCCATGTTTACAAAACAGTTCAAAGGATTCGTGCAAACTTCTTGATATCATTCTGGCATTCATAGTGCTGCATAGCGATTACCACCAGGTATCAACAGTCTGTGTTGTTTAGCAATGTCTGGTCGTCGAACGAATGTTTATTAAATAACTTGGACAAAGAAACCACAAGTAAGGAGAAACTGATAACCAAACAGATATTACTCAAAAAACGAACTGAGAATTGTCTAAGTTGATTCCTGAATTAATGATGGTGCCAAACAAAGGGTACACGATGATAGAAAAAATATTTGAAACTCGTATACCAG
This sequence comes from Schistosoma turkestanicum, assembly GCA_944470395.2. Classification (NCBI taxonomy): domain Eukaryota; kingdom Metazoa; phylum Platyhelminthes; class Trematoda; order Strigeidida; family Schistosomatidae; genus Schistosoma; species Schistosoma turkestanicum. The sequence continues at coordinate 17,018,629 of OX103971.1, forward strand.
GCGCAGACGGTTACTGAAACAAAATCTAATGTTTGTGATAAAGCTGATATGTGCAATGTCCAATATCCAATATCTTTTTCACGAGCTAGCATAAACCAACTGATTTGTTTGCGCTCGAATCTTGTTCCTTCGGTACGGTTCCAGGTTTTCTGTTGTGTCCAAAGAATTGGAGTCTAGCCACTCGACTGTCTAATTCTAGTCAGTTGGCAGTTGGTTGTGAGTTCGAATGTCTCGGGATTTGAATGAAAAAGTTTGTTTCAGGGCAGTAGGGTTTCTGGATACCAGCAGCCGTCACATTACCAAACCGGAGATCAGTTAGTTGCAATGTGGAAAATAATAAGGATAATATGGATAAAATTCTAATGCTAATGTGAATTAAATTTCAGAACTGAGTAATATATAGATGAGTTTAGTTTGTTAATTGGTGGTGAAGATTGTGAGAGAGCACAGAATAGTAAGCGAGGGAGAGGAAACAGCGATAATAGGCGAGATAGATTAAGTAAGTGATCTGGGTAGATGGCAATTATAACAACTAGCAGGTCTCAAGATATGCATTAGTCACAGCTTGTCCAAGAGGGAGATGATAGTCCGTATGTGAGTACGTGATTATCAAGTCTCTTCTTAAAGCAGTCCACTGAGGGGGCTGTAACTACCTTGGCTGGGAGAGCATTCCAAGTTGTGACGACTCGCAATGAGAAAAGGTATGAACGAATCTGATGTTCAATCTTTCGAGGATTGTCTCGAGGGGAGTGTTTGTGCTGCATCGGCAAGTGATGCTCACAGTTGCGATCGGTTTCTGGCGTGTTTAATATGCTGTGTGCAGAGCCATAAATAGATCACGTCTGATTCTTACTGGTAGCTCAGGGAATATAACCCCAAGAGCTGTAGTCTATCGTCGTAAGGTTTATTTTCCAACCCTTTCACCCATTTCGTTGCTCGTCTCTGCACTCGATCCTAGAGATTTATGTCTCTTTTAAGCAGAGGGGGTGCGATGACATTGTGAACCTCCAAGTGTGGTCGCGCATACGTCTTAAATAGTGTCGAAAATAATTGCAGGGTCATAGCACCAAGTTGTCTACGGATAAAGTGAAGAGTTGCATTTGGCTTGGCTGCGTCCCTTACATGGTTCGGACCAGTTTGGAGGCTTTCTGTGG
>OX103971.1:17020280-17080312 GCA_944470395.2 Schistosoma turkestanicum
GNAGGAAGGATTTGATTTTGACCAATTTGGTCTCGCGTGCTGTTACGGGTATGAGGGAGGTTGTCACTTCCCGGCTGCCCACACCGTGGAAGGTTGTTTCTTGAGGGACCTGAAAAGGAAGATGGATTAGTGTTGGTGCGTGACCGCAGAGCCCAAGGGACAACTGCTTGAGGCCGGTCACGCACGGCCTTTTTATGAGAGGTGTTTAGAGGATTAGCTCCGTACTTAAAGGCCCTTAGAGGGCACCCTTACCCAAGGAGACGGAAATCCGTGAGTTAGGTGAGGTGTGACATTTTTAGGGCCGACCTTTTCTAACCCTTCCTTCCTTGTGATGCTGGTTGTCCGAGGGAAACACCTTACTGCTGTCACACTCCTCTGCAGTCAGCAGTACGACTTCGCCCTCAGACCTTGGGTAGCTGCTTTTAGTCTCATCGTTCTCCAATCGACCTGCCTGGCATGGTTGGGTTGCGTCGGCACCTGAACTAGTGATAGGGAGTGAAGTAGTCGATTGTGTAGACCGCTTCACTTATCTCGGGAGTTTTATCAGTGCTGATAACCTGGTGACCGACGAAATCTCAGCATGTATACAGAAATGTCGATTGGCCTTTTCCAACCTTCGTTATTTATAGCGCAGGCGAGATATTTGTTTGCTAACCGAAGGATGAGTGTACTGTGCAGCAGTTCGCTTCGTCTTACTATATTGATGCGAAACATGTCCGGTAAGAGTAGAAGATATTCGTAAGTTACTAGTATTCGATCATAGATGTCTCCCATGCAATGTTCGTATATACTGGGACAGGCAAGTAAGCAATGCTGTCGCTAGGAAACGAGTTCTAGGTAGGGATGGCAAATCAATAGATGAAGTATTAAAACTTCATCAGTTGACGTGGTTGGGACATGTGTTACGAATGTCCAAGCACCGACTGCCTCGATACGCTATGTTTTATGGTGTAGGAGTAGGTTGGAAGAAAGCTGGGCGCGGCCAAACCAGAACTTGGCAGAAATCAATGAAGTCATTGTCAAATGGACTGAGTCATATAGATAGATGCAGGCTACCTGGTTGGGGTACGCGAGACGAAAGTCACCACTGGTTAGAGACCTTGAACGACATGGCTTAAAATCGTTTGCAATTGCGCAGGTGCATCCACTCTTTGTGTTCTCTGAAATTCTAATCCTGAGACTGCTTCATAATCTCTATATTTCTCCTTCTAAATTTGTATCACTGAATTATGTTTCTCGAATCATATTTTCGCTCCCTAATCTTCTCCATTACTGCTAATACTTCTACTATTGCTATCACTCTTGGATTTGAAATGATAGTTGTGTCTCTGTGCTGATGTGGTATGGCACCCCGAACTGATGTACTTATGTACGAAGTTCTGAGTTTTATCTGTTTGTCGAAACATGTTGCATAGCATCATAATTATTTAATTAGTAGCTTCGAATAAGTGCTGAAATATTCAAAAATGCCGCTTATCGACGACAGTTAACTTGTGATGTTCTATTTATCAACCTGCAGAACAGTCACATGCTGTCTTTATTAGATTTCGAACTTATCTAAACTAAATCACTTAACGCCAATAGCACCACACCTAATTTATGTTTGTGAATGAGTTCGGCGTGAACAGACATATCTGTACGTTTTAAGTGTTTGACTTATATGGTGTCTGAAATATTAGCCTTTGTGATTATCCAACTCCCAGCTAGGTCTCGTATATAGTGAGCCTGGGAAAATAGGCTGGTCTCAGAAATGGACATGGTTATGTTGACCAAATATTCATTCTTAAAGTTTCAGAGCACGCTCTTACTTATTGAGGTTTGACATTAGTGGTGTTTATTGACTTTAAGGTAATGTTTAACTCAGCTTACTGGTCGATTCTGTGACAGCGTTTGTCATTGAATGACGTACCGGAAAGTACATAAACCTTCAAGAGGATCTCTACTCAAACACTATTAGTCAAGTTAGAGTTTAAATTAATGATAGGTAGTGTCGTATTTAAGCGCATTGATCACTTCAATTATCTCGGAAGTCTAGTCAGGCTTGGTGAATTTGTGTCTGGCGAAATTTCGACACGCATTCAAGAAGCCCATTAGACTTTTGACAACTTACATCACTTGCGATATAGACAAGCCGTCTATCTGCTTACCAAAGGCCGTCTGTGTTTCCCAGTTGTCCTCTTTGTTCTACTTTGTGACCGTGAAACATGGTCTATGAAAGTATACGACAAGTAAGTTTTAAGCTTATTATAGGTGTCTTTGGAGTATTTTCCACATTTTTTTAAACGACCGGATAAGAAAAGTTAATGTTAGACAAGGGGTACTTAAAAAAGGTGGAAAATCAGCCAATAGAGATATAAATCTACAACTAAGGTGATTGGGACATGTGTTACGTTGTAAACATAGGCTGGCAATAAACTGTGTTCCGCCAAACCACGGTTTAGAGCACATGATTGGAAGTGAACTTAGATCATCCCATTGTATTTAGTTCTCCTTTTTTATTAAAACATAAGGATGAAAATATAAATAATGGTCTTGGTAGTAATAAAGAGCTAGAGAACTCAGAAGAATTAGTGCTTGTGTTCAAAGCACATTCTAACCATTTCGCTTTGAATTCTAGCTTCATATAATTTATCAGTATCATTAATTTCTTAAGCCAAAATAACAAAAAATACCTGCAACTTGATAATTAAGCTGAACTTATTATTCAAAGAAATCACAAAATGTAACGAGAGAGACAAGAAATAAATGAATATAAAAATCTGTCTCCGATCGTTTTTTCAGTCAGCATTAGCGGTGCAGTGAGAAAAGGGAGTGTGAGTAGAGTTAGTCGTAGAGATAAGAGAGACATTAGGGGGTGTAGGAAGAATTTGATTTTGACCAATTTGGTCTCGCGTGCTGTTACGGGTATGAGGGCGGTTGTCACTTCCCGGCTGCCCACACCGTGGAAGGTTGTTTCTTGAGGGACCTGAAAAGGAAGATAGATTAGTGTTGGTGCGTGACCGCAGAGCCCAAGGGACAACTGCTTGAGGCCGGTCACGCACGGCCTTTTTATGAGAGGTATTTAGAGGATTAGCTCCGTTCTTAAAGGCCCTTAGTGGGCATCCTTACCGCCGGAGACGGAAATCCGCGAGTTAGGTGAGGTGTGACAGTTTTAGGGTCGACTTTTTCTAACCCTTCCTTCCTTGTGAGAAGGCAGCATCGCTGCAGATGCTGGTTGTCCAAGGGAAACACCTTACTGCTGTCACACCCCTCTGCAGTCAGCAGTACGACTTCGCCCTCAGACCTTGAGTAGCTGCTTTTAGTCTCATCGTTCTCCAATCGACCTGCCTGGCATGGTAGGACCTGCAGGAACACATGTTCCAGCCAGTATAGCTTGGTTGGGTCATCATGATAGGCAAGCCCGACCACCACGTCAAGGTAGCAGCTTCGGTTTGTTTACTCGATTATTACATTCTAACACTTTTAAATGGTTGGTTGTTCATTTTAAAACTCATGACTAATTATCATAGATTGTTTATAAATTAGACCATCTTAAATTTGTTGATTCTCTTTTGTTTTACATGATAGCATATGATCGTTATAGATGACAGAAATAAATTTTATCGGTAACAGCAAAAATTCTAGCTTTATCATTGTTAATGTGAAATACCATACAATTCTTATATAATTTTTCAAACTAAATTGTATTCTACTACTTAATAGATTTAAATTTCATTTTAACCTTTTTTGCTTTTTTTTTCAAAGGGGAAATTGCAATTCGTGTTTTTCGTGCATGCAATGAAATGAATATTAGAACAGTGGCTATTTATAGTGAACAAGATAAAATGCAAATGCATCGTCAAAAAGCTGATGAATCATATTTAATTGGTAAAAGTTTACCACCGGTAGCTGCTTATCTTAATATTCCTGAAATTATACAACTTGCTCTAGTATGTTCAACAACTATTCAGTTTATTTCAATTTTCATTTTTTTTTTTTTCAATAATCTAAATAAGATTTCATGATTTAGTGGGAATTTCCAAGTATTGAGAAGTTAGGAAGGAATGTTGACTGATGAATAAACATTGATACAGTGTGGTTGCGTTATCAGCGCAAGCCTAGGAATGATCTAAAATTAAAAACTATATCATCAAACAAAAGGATGATAAAAAAGCCTAAGCAATGATTGCGAACAGTGGTCGGTAGTCAAAACAAAAGAGATGGAAATGGGCGGTGATAGGTAACAGTAGACAATTGTTCAGAATTATCAAAGAAACTGGAATTAGGAATCCTACTGTTAGCGAAACTATCTCGGAAAAATATGGGTCTATTACTCATTCTCAATCCAGGAGGTTGGATCGATGGACTGAACATTTTAGGAAGCAGTTAAACTGGCCTTCAACCACACTTCGGTTACTCACGATCTTCAGTCAACCTGGATGACGCGTTGATGTAAGTCCTCCAACTCTCAACGAGGCTGAAAAGACTAAGGTTCAATGGCAGTTTCTGTTGTCTAAAGGAATAGCAAAGAAGTACATTGACCTTGAACAGGCTCTCTACTCGAACACTACTGGTCGAGTTAGAGCTTATGACTAACTGTGATCGGAGTTGATTAACTCAAATGGTGTCCCCTTAGGGTTGTCCATTTTCCCGATTACTCTTCAACTTTGACACGCTTTTAGAGTTGACCTTCTAACAGGAATATATGCCGATGACATAGTCCTACTTGGTGAAGACGCTGACAAAATGCAGAGTTTTCTGACCACCCTAAGCAACAATACAAGCATGTCCGGGATGCGATTTCCCCCCTCGAAACGAGAATGTTGCTTCACGATTGGGTTGCATCGGTATCTGAACTAGTGATAAGAAGTGAAGTAGTTGGGCATGTTGGCGGTTCCAATTATCTTGGGAGTTTCATCAGTGCTGATGGCCCGGTGACTGACGAAATCATAGCATGGATACAGAAAGCTCGATTGGCTTTTGCCAACTGGCGTCACTTATAGCATAGGAGAGATATCCTTTTGCTAACCAAAGGACGAGTCTACTGCGCAGCAGTTCGTTCCATCCCACTTTATGGCTATGAAATATGGCCAGTAAGTGTAAAGAATACTCGTAGACTATTAGTATTTGATTATGAGTCTTCGAAGCATTGCTCGTATACCCTGGGGAAACTGAGTCAGCAATGCTGTTGTTAGTAAACGAGCAGTAGATAAAGATTGCAGATCAATAGATGAAGTTTTGAACCTCATCAGTTGAGGTGGTTGGGACATGTTTTACGTATGCCCAACCACCGACTGCCTTGACGAGCGATGTTTTCTGGTGCATGGGTAGGTTGGAAGAAAGCTAGTGGTGGCCAGTCCAAAACGTTGCAGAAATCTATTAAGTCACTGACAAGTGAACTAAGCCATCCTAGTAGGTGTAAACTATCTGGTTGGAATCCGCGAGACATTAGTAGCCAACGGTTAGAGACTGAATGACATGGTTCAAAATCGTTTGCAATGTGCAGATGCATCCATTCTTTGTCTTCTCTCAATTCTGGTATTTTGAATTCCTCATGATCTTCGTCTTTCTCGTCTTAAATTTATTTCACTAGATTATACTCCCCGAATAACATCTTCAAACCTCAATCTTTTCGATTACCGCGAGTACTTCTACTACCTCTATTAATATGGGATTTGAATTGACAACTCGATCTCTCTGTGTGCTAGTGTGGTGTGGCTATTGAACTGATGTACGTACGAATGAAGCTCTACGTTGTAGCCAACTGATTGACTAACTGACCCACTCATTTATCGATAATTAATTTTTAGAAGTTTTATTTTTTAACTATAGATTATTGTTAAATTAACGTAGTATATGAAATCGATAACAATTTGTATTTTTCCATCTTTAAAATTCTGCACTACACTTGATCAGTATTCGTTGTCATATCTTGATCAAATAAATTTGTCACAAATTTTCGGTATATTCGGATTGTAGATTGATGTAATATGCAAGACGTTTGTTTTGTAGTCATCTGCTGAGTGTTCCCAAATGTTAGTGCTTATATTCAAACGGATAATCTCACTATATCACTATTATAGTGGATGCTACGCACAAGATTATATATATGAGTAGTATGCAATGGAGTATTACCTGGCGGCCAAATACAAGTTTCTGTAAGTGAAGATCATGACATGCTCTGAATACTGTGCAGACCAAAAGGGAAGACAGACTATAACTAGCTCGAATTGCAGAGCACACAATAAAATACAAATGAATGTTTGGAGACTAGGTGTACATATCTCGTCAACTATCTGTGCTTCCATCTGGACTCGACTCTTGACTCGTGTTCCTACACCTATAAATTATCATCCTCTAGACTTGTGCATAAATTGTTTTTAATCCCCTCTATTTATATATTTGTTAATTTTAATCGCAGAAATCTTGTAGATATCAGTGATTATATGACTTCATCACCTGTAAGTGTATAAAGTTCAAGTTGTAAGATATACAATTACAAAGCACTATTTCTACAACTGAAATATCATTTCATTGAATAAAGTTTGTACGAAGCAGTATCAAAATATTGTCTTAACTATTACATGTTAGCTATAATTAATAGCTTCATTACGTGTTTGTTAAGTCACATATTAATCGAAAGATTACTTACTATTTTAAAACATGTTCTGTATTCATATCAATTAGGTCGTTAATATCTCATGTATAACTACTGACGAATAGAATTTGTGTTTATCTTTTTCTTTCTGTTCATTTCACTAATTTATCAGTCCAGGTAACAATATATATATATATATGTTTGTGTGTGCGTGCACGTACTGTTTACTTACTTTCTTTTCTTCGCTATATTCTACATAATAATTATCTTCCAAGGTTGTTTGCTTTTTGTTTACCGTTGTTGTTAAAAACATGATTCACAGTTTCCTTATTGTTGTTTTCTCTCTCTCTCTCTGTGTGCGCGCACGCCTGTTTTATGTATCATAGAAACATAATGTCGAAGCTATACATCCTGGTTATGGATTTCTTAGTGAACGATCTGAATTTGCACAAGCTTGTACTGATGCTGGCATTATATTTATTGGACCATCAGCTAAAGTTGTCAAACGTATGGGTGATAAAGTTGAAGCTCGACAAGCTGCTATTAATGCAAATGTTTCAGTAAGAAAATTAGATATATATATGTGAATGTTCTATATGACATGATGATGATTCATTGTTTACTGTAAACTATGTTTATCGATACAGAGTCAAAAAACCAGTTTATTTATGTACAGGAGTTTACATGAAAGTTTATTGTATGATGGAGAAAACTTGCAGCTCAGGTGGATGATTGTGGTGGTGTTTCGTTCTCTGAGCTGGTTGTTTTGGTTGTGGAGCATTCATTGTTCTTCTACTGAACAACATCATCCGCACAAACTTCAAATAGAAGTGAAGCATTCGAATTTCTCCACGTTTGACCTGTAACTTGTTCTGCTAGCAGTTTATTGTATATTAGATTGGAATTGAATTCTTCAAATTGGATAGTTTAATCATAAAGTTTTCAGTTTCTTTCTGTACATGTTTGACAAAGTAGTTAGCACGAAAAAAAACAACCGGGGGAATACATTTAATAAAACTCATTAAGAATTGAATGACAGTTCCATTTTTTGGCACAACTTTAACGTATGATTAAAATGATCAAAGTAAATAAAGATAACAAAGAGCATCAGGAAAGATAATTTTTACTTTTTACTTTACTTATATGTTACGCATGAACGTAAACATATCGATTTGATATGCTTGGACTGTTACGAGTTTATCTTAGTCGGAAAACGAGAGCGAGGATCCGGTGACACGACGGGCTATTCTAATCCTATTGTTCCAAACTCCCATTAAATAGAAGAAGAAGACTTGATATGAAGTAGAACATGTATATTGTACAAGCATCCAGAAAGTACGAGGTTCGAGTCCAGAAGAGAATCAGGATCCAGGACTAGGGATCCGGGTCCAGGTCATAAAACGTTACAGATAATTTATACATTTAGGTCGAATAGGAAACAACATTGGAGTACGTCACATTCATAGCTAGGGTGACCATAATACTGACCAGTGGGAATCGACCGATAGAATTAGAAATACAAAAATAATTCTCTTAGGATATTTAATGAATATCCTTGTTGCCCTTAATAGAGCATAGGCCTCTGACCAGCGAATTATTTTTCCGATGAGCGTTTTTTTTTAGTGAGTTGAATTTCTACGGTATAGTGTTGCTAACCACATCATACCCCACCCTCCTCCTTTAGCCGAGCTTGGGATCGGCAATAACCGTAGAAGAGCTTCAGGTGGAGTTAGGAATGATAAATACCCTTATCAGTGATTTACTTAGTCATTGGTTACTACTGTTACTCATTAAGTTCAATAATTTTAACCGATAGATAAGGAATAATTAGAAGATCCTATTAACATTAATCTATCAAAAATAATAATCAAATGCTATTTGAACTTAAACTGGTATGCTACTCTTCAATAGTACATGTCCTCGACCCGCATCCGGGAATCGAACCCAGGACCGCTACCAGACATACCAGACATGAAAACTTACAGTTGCTGAAAAAATTAAGAATAAACCTTAGGCTACAGTATGCATTTCATATTACTGTCATTGAACCAATCTGATTTAAATATTACCAGTGAATGTTGTTAAGACCACAGAATAAGTGATGTGATACACTTCGTACTACTACTAATGATGAGTCACTGCATGTTTCTGTCAATTTTGAGAAAATTCTAGAAGCCAGCACATTCTATGTTTTAGTTCTAACCTATGAAGTCAATGACTCGAAGTATTGATCAAGAATGTTACAAATAATTGTTTTTAGATTATTCTTTATATATAACTGTTCGTTTCATCTTGTCATACAAGTGTTTACATTACTTTGAGTTCATCTTATTAATCAATATTTACAGATTCGAGGATCGAAACAGATAGATGCAAAAAGCTTACCTGTTGAAGGAAATTCGAACTTCCAATCTTTACTTGTTATCAATCAAACTTATAACAGACTTAAAATACCATATGTAATTATCTTCTAAATACTAGAGAACAAGGAAGAAACTAACATTGATAGTCGGATGTAGGCTATTTTATTCTGCTATTATTTATTTTGTAATCTATTTCAACAAAGATTTTCAAAATTCAACTGTTTTTTAATTGACTTCATAATAAAATTCTATTAAGGTTGTTCCTGGAAGTCCTGGACCAATTACTTCTTCTGAAGAAGCTATGGAATTTTGTAAACAATATGGATTACCAGTTATACTCAAAGCAGCTTATGGTGGAGGTGGTCGTGGGATGCGTGTGGTTCGAAGACTTGAGGTATGTCCTTATATATATATAAATATACACGCCAATTGTTGTGTCCTTTGTTATACTCATGGGACCTGTTGATACTGGGATGGGAAATGGTGAATCGGAAGTTATGCTTTGTCAGACTCTTCTCAAATCATTATAAGATTTGAAAGTGAACAATATTTTATTCCAATAAACTCAAAATACAAATACAGCAATAAAGTAATCACAACTTATTCAAAATCTACGTAAGAACCTTCCCTTATTTTCTCGATTCGTTCGCCAACTCTAATTTGATTGAAAATGAACAAAACGCGCTTCGAGTTGAGCCTGGCTAGACTATGCAACATTTAGGATTGTGTTCTATTAAAAACTGGGATCTATTGACACAGTGTAATGTATTCTGCCGAGTTAACAACTTGATAGTCAAATTCATATGAAGCATACTTGGTTTTGTAGGAATTGATATTCATCATCTACTAAGCCAGAAAGAGAGCACGTGTTTTAATGTTGTTTGACCTTATTATTCCACAATTGAAAATTTAGTATCATCCGTATAGATGAAGGACAGTCACATGTGTAAGGTTATCAATTTGCTTTTCAATGTTTATTAATTTCTGTGCCAAACATTTTCCGGGTTATTTTCTCTTCGTTAAAAGTGGATGAGTGCTGTATATAAGATTGTAACTTTTGTTGGAGGTTTAACTTCTGACATATAAAATTTTCATCATCGGTTCTGTTGCTACACTGGCCGTCTTCATCTGTATTTGTTGCCGAGTCCAAATCGTCTAGCTGTATCCTGGTTGTCTACTGTATCCCTTACTTCCTCCTAGATGTTGACGTCTTCATAATGAAGTCAACTATCAAGAGAAAGGGGAAGTGTAAGAGCAAGCAACCTTGTCTGACTGATATTGAATTAAACAACGATTTGCTATCTTGAATTTCTTTTGTTTGAAATATATATTCTGACAGTGTTGTCTAAAAGAACAATAAAAGCTTCAAAAGTAAACCATTCGATTTTAGTAGACACAACATATTGAATATCTTCATCACAAGCTAGAAATATTCTTTATTAGCTATCATCATTGTTTTATAAATTATCGGAATACTAAATACAGAAGATCTCACACCAAAAACATTGTAGTTGTCGGCATATTCCACTTCTTGTCTATTTTTTGAGCAGAGGCATACATATATGTGTTTTCTAGGTGGCGTGTTTTTTTAGCGAGTTGGTTTTCTACCTGATAGGCTCGCCAACCCCATGCCCCCATCCCTCCTCCTTCATCCGGGCTCGGAACCGGCAGTAGCCCCAGGGGACCCTAGGCGGAGTTACATATATATTTATATGCCTCTGCTTAAAAGGTAAACAACAGGAAGTTGTTTGAACTAGAAAGGGAGAATAGTGGTCGGCGGCTTACACTGCTTTGGGATAACAGTAGTAGTAAGCAGTAAGTAAGTAGTAGTAGTAAGTAGTATATATATATTATAGGGATTCATTCATCTCATATAAGTAGATGTACCAACTAAATTGGTACAAAACCTTTGTCTTCAAAGATAAGTAAAATATTTTAACTTTAAAAAAAAGATATTTTTAAATAATTACCATTCGAATGTATGTTAGAAAGAAGTTTATTGCAATATTACTTAACTCATCTTGAGGATTTCTTACTGTAACAAAAATTTCGTTAGTATATCTTTTTTTAATTTCAACTTTATTGTATTCTGTTATGCTTGTTTCGTTTATTGTTGTTGTTGTAGGATATTAAACAAAATTTTGACTTGGCTTCATCAGAAGCATTAGCAGCTTTTGGAAATGGTGCAATGTTTATTGAGAAATTTATTGAACGACCAAGACATATTGAAGTTCAAATTCTGGGTCAGTTTATGCTTGTATAAGGAATTATTTCTCTTTGACAGTGTTGTTATTGTTGTTTTCATCGATGTATGATTTGATTTTGACCAATTGGGTCTCGACGAGCTATGTTTTGTGGTGTAGGAGTAGGTTGGAAGAAAGTTAGGGGCGGCCAAACCAAAACATGGCATAAATCAATGAAGTCACTGACAAGTGAACTGAGTCATGTTGGTAGATGTAGGCTACCTGATTGGAATCCGCGAGACGAAAGTCAACAATGGTTACAGACCTTGAATGACATGGCTCAAAATCGTTTGCAATGGCGCAAGTGCATCTATTCGTTGTGCTCTTTCAAATCCTAATCTTCTGGATTCGTCAGCACCTCCTCCTTTGTCTTTTTAACCTTATCTCACTGAATTATACTTCTTAAATAATATCTTCAAACCCTAGTCTTCTTCATTACCATTAATTCCTCTACTATCTCTATCACTATGAGATTTGAACTGACAGTTGTATCTCTGTGCTAATGTGGTATGGCAACATGAACTTATGTACATACGTACGAAGTCCTACGTTGCAACTAACTGACTGACTCATCGATGTATATTGCCTTTTAAGAATGACTCAACTGTGCATACTGAAAGCCAAAAGTAAGTTACTTATGCATACACAGTTAAGTTACCTTAATATTTTAGTAGTCTGGAATCTGATTCTGAATATTCTGTGAAATAAATCTTCCCTTGAATTTCCGTAGATCTTACTTAGCCGAACCCCGTTTATGCAACGACGGTTATAAGAAGCCAAATATGGATTCGGTTGCACGAGTTTATTTCAAGCAATCGTTCATGCAGACAGACATAAGAATAAAAAGCTTAAAAGCAAAGCAGAGCGAAGCAAGATCAAGAAGGTGAATGAGCCAACTCAACGTGATGAGACATAACTAGGTATTTATAGTCAGACAAAAATAAGCTAGACATGTGGCAAGCTAAGTAACCAATGCACATATCCACTCAAGTATGAACAATGAAGGTTATGAGCGAATGATCGAAAAGCTCTAAAGACGTATGAATAACCCGAGAAGAATGGATTAACTAATTTTTCCAAAGGCTGGGACAAGCTCTGTGGGCTCGACATATTTGTACACTCACCACAAGGTGAACAGAACAACTGCATCGTAACTGTAGTTGTTACCCTAACGTGATATAGGCTACCTGGTTGGGACCCGTTAGATAAAAGTCACCGATGGTTAGAGATCTTGAACAACATGGCTCAAAATCGTTTGCAATGGCGCAGGTGCATCCACTCTTTGTATTCTCTCAAATTCTAATCTTCAGAATTCCTCATCATCTCTATCTTTCTCTTTCTAAAGTTATCTCACTGAACCATACTTCTTGAATAATATCTTCGATCCCTAATATTCTCCATTACCAGTTATTCTTCTACTATCTCCACCACTATGGGATTTGAACTGACATTGGCGTCTGTGCTGATACGGTATGGCAATCAGAACTGACGTACGTACGTACGTCAATGGTGAATGTTATTGAGTTATTATGAAGTTCCAAGTTCGATCCCATGTGAGGTTCAGTGGTATTCACTGCTGCTAACTTATGGACTAAACTTTTAGTGATTTCAATTCACAGTGAGAACTATCATTTTTTCCAATTGCATAAAAAAACAACTGCAACAAACCACTGAACTTTCATATAAATCGAATGCTCCTAAGAGTTACAATAAGTAACAGTAGTAACGTGTGAAACTGAACAATTATAAAGTAAGTTAGTTAGCCATGTCTATACAGTACAAATAAATTAAAGATAATATTTGTTGTTAAAAATGTTATTTAATTTTAGGTGATAAATATGGAAATGTTGTACATTTGTATGAAAGAGATTGTTCTGTCCAGCGCAGACACCAGAAGTTAGTGGAAATAGCACCAGCCCCGAACCTAGATCCGACTATTCGTAAATCATTATTAAACGATGCGGTACGATTAGCATCTTCTGTTAAGTATGTTCAAAAATGGGATTATATTTTTCATGTGTAGTATAGTTGAAAATGTTTTTTAAAACTACAACTATTAAACTGCAATTCGATTTTAATTATCGAGTTATAGAGATTGTTGAGTTTCATTGAAATAATGTATCAATCATTGCTAGACCACCATTAAGAACCTGGGAGCACTAGGCCGGCCGTTATGCCCTAGTATGGGACTCATCACCAGTGCGCATCTACGACCTCCGCTCGCTGGAATCGAACCCAGCTTCGTGAAGGAATTGTCAACATTTTAGTGAAAAGCAATAATCAGTGGAGTTCAACCCTGTCCGGTGTAGGCAGTTACCAGCTGAAGACAATGGGTAAGGCTGGGCAATATCAGGGATTGATTAAAGTTAAACGTTAACACCGTTGGGTGTCGGCTCAGTCGTCTACAGGTTAGGCGTTCTCACGAGAGACCAAAGATTCCGATTCTCGCGGGTAAGGATCGTGGACATAACGGCCGTCCAACACTTCCAACTTTCCTGCGGTGGTCTAACAATCATTGATTCATTATTTCAATGTAATTTGATTGTCAAACATTTAACTTTCAACGAGTTTGGATGCTTGTTTAACGCTCACTCTATTTACTTCCCCATTCAAGCAGCCTGATTACATATCGTTGACATTTAAATGAATAAGCTGTGTATGATTCACAGTCGAGTCATACACATACCACCTGTAATAAGATCAATAAGTTCACTTTGTCCATAAATTGATTTTTTAAAAAACTTTTTTATCTAACATAGCTTCATTTACAACAAAGAAACAATGTGACTGACCCCGATTGTGACAACTTTCCGTATATAATAATTGACTAGTTAGTAGTGACCTGATTGAGGATATTGTATAATATAGATTTATGTATTTGTATTTTTAACATAGTGTTATTTTTTCTTATCAGGCTTATACTTTTGTTAATGAAAATTATTTTTAATATAGATAGGGTTACGGAAATCGTTAAATTTGGAAATTTCACACCACAGATTACCATTATTTAGATAACCATTAGAAATATGGCAGCGTTGGACAACTGTATCGTACCAGTATCGAATTCTTCAGTTGTAGGATATCGATACCCCACCAGGAATTGAACACTTTGTCTCAGGATGAACTTCTAACTTTCTATTAGTAATGAAACCACCGAGGTTAAATCCTACCCATCCCTTACTGATAAGTCTTAAAAGAATAATGATTGATATTGGAGAAATACTGTTTGATTAAATTGTTATCAAAATAAGAGCTCCAGATGAATATTTTTCACTCATTGAAAGAACTATTTGATTGGTTGTAAATCCTTATTATGTACAATATGATTGGTTGGATTCAGTGAGGTCAATTCGTTCTTGATTGAATGGTCAGTGTTTATGCACTTTACATTTTAAAAAATCATATGATCAAAAATGTTATCGGTCATTGATATGTCCATTAGAAAATTGAACCGTTATTGTTTCATTCTTTGGAAGCGACAACTTTTTCTTGACTAAATTATGTGCATTTATCATTTAGCCAATATTTTATTAGCTCAAAGTACCAATATATAAATATCATTAATTGTTAAACAGGCTTCGAACTGATTGACTTAAACCATATACACTGAAACAGTAATAATATTAAGCTCATTAAGTCATCTAAGCATCTCGTACGCATATTTGATGATTAGACGCGTGATTATACATCAAGGAACAGAAGTTGCAATGAAGTCTTTTTGATATCTGTACATAATCAGTCAGTATGGTTTACAATATGATCCTCCTTCATCTCAGTATGGGGCTCCTTCACAGAGAAGCTTATCTACCCTCTATTGACAATCAGAATCAGGATCTTTCCAGATTAAAATTATAACCAATATCCATACTTAAGATAACATGTCACTAAGTAGCTTAAAGAGGGAAATAATAACATTGTTGATACGCTGAACCTATTAGATGTAGGCCTAAAAATAAACACAAACCGTTGGTCGCAATTTGGCTTCGTTTTCTAAGGAAAGCGAAACCCCCTATTAGTTGAAATGTGACTTTATTTTCTACGAGAGACAGATGTATACCTGTGAATGAGTGTCCGTATATTTTCGAGTTGGTCTTAATCAGTAAAGCTTCCTTCTCAGCTTTGGCGTTCTCACTCAAGTAGCTAATTTCGGCTAGCGTATAGGAAGTTTGTGTATTCGTATTGAACTTGAACAACTCACATCATAATGGATGCTTATTCACCAGTCCATATCACTATGGTATATGTATAGAAATTATTATTTATGTTTCGATGTGTTATGATAGATGGCGTCCGTCATGTCAGAATGTGATACATTCTAACCCGTTAAACTGACTGCTTGAGCTAGAAAGCAAAAGTCGAAGAGAGTGTCTATTTGACTACCGAATAATATGCATTTAAACATTCATTTATATACATACATTTCTTTTCCTTAGAAAAATCAATTTATTTCTTGATCGGTTATTATACATACGTTTGGACTTTAGGAAAAATTAAGTGATTTTGTTTATTTACCTCTGATTGGTTCTGTATATCACACAACACACTAGTGATAGGGAGTGAAGTAGTCGAGTGTGTTGATCGCTTCACTTATCTCGGAAGTCTCATCAGTGCTGATGGCCTGGTGACTGACGAAATCTCAGCTCGGATACAGAAGGCTCGATTGGCTTTTGCCAGCCTTCGTCACCTATGGCGTAGGCAAGATATCCGTTTGCTGACTAAAGGACGAGTGTGCTATGCAGTAGTTCTCTCCGTCTTACTTTATGGCTGTGAAACATGGCCAGTGAGAGTAGAAGATGTTCGTAGGTTACTGATTTTCAATCATAAATGTCTTAGAAGCATTGCTCGTAAATCGTGGGACAACCGAGTAAGCAATGCTATAGTTAGGAAACGAGTACTAACTAAGGATGGTAGATCAATAGATGAAGTAGTGAAACTTCATCAGTTGAGGTGGTTGGGACATGTGTTACGAATGACTAACTACTGGCTACCCGACGAGCTATGTTTTGTGGTGTAGGTGCAGGTTGGAAGAAAGCTAGAGGCGGCCAAACCAAAACACAGCATAAATCCATGAAGTCACTGACAAGTGGACTGAGTCATGTTGGTAGATGTAGGCTACCTGACTGGGGTCTGCGAGACGAAAGTCACCAATGGTTAGAGACCTTGAACGACATGGCTCAAAATCGTTTGCAATGGCGCAAGTGCATTCATTCTTTGAGCTCTCTCAAATCCTAATCTTCTGGATTCGTCAGCACATCTACCTTTGTCTTTCTAACCTTATCTCACTGAATTATACTTCTTGAATAATATTTTCGAACCGTAGTCTTCTTCATTACCATTAATACCTCTACTATCTTTATCACTATGGGAATTTGATTTGACATTTGCGTCTCTGTGTTAATGCGGTGTAGCAACTTGAACTTATATACATACGTACGAAGTTCTGCTCTACGTTGCAACTGACTGACTGACTGACTGATCACACAACTCATTACTTGGAATCCTAAATTACAAGCTTTATTTAATGATAAGCTATTAAATATTCTATCCATTGAATGTCGTCTAAATGACTGTTGATATCCTTTTATTTTTTTTTCTCTGAGTATTATTATTATTATTATTTTGTTCTTTAATTTTTTAGTTATGAAAATGCTGGTACTGTAGAATTTCTATATGATCAAACAAATGGACAATATTATTTCATTGAAGTCAATGCTCGTCTTCAAGTTGAACATACTGTTACTGAAGAAATTACGGGGTTAGTTTAAAAAAAAGATTAATAAGACTATAATGTCTCATAGTTCTTTTTTTGTCATTTTCATCATCTGTTGTTAGTATTATTATTATTATTGTTATGTTAAATTGATTTCAAGATAATGTTGCGGATTTTAGATCCTCAGAACTCGCTTGATAAATATCTTTATTTTGAATTTATTTCGGGGACCGATCAGTTGACCTTGAGATTACATTTCCCACCAGGAAAATCCTTGGCTGTGATTGGTTACTGTGTCATTTTAGTGTGCTATTTTTGTGACTGTCCCAAGGACGTCTCTATAGAGTATAAATAAACACAATTTGAGTGCTTGGATTCACTATGTGCTATCTGGGGTTTGTAGAATACAATTTCTACACTATATCAAGACTTCTCGCTGACACAATTTGGTCAAGGGATCACAGTAGCCTACCTGGACGCTGGTTTATTGTTTTGCTCTCGTTATTCGACTCAGGTAAACTCGTAATAGTTTTAAGCATATCAAGAGACGTGCGTAACAGATAACAAGTCCATAAGGAATAATGATATATTTATGAGAATCATTTAAAACTGTGGTTTGTTGTTATATTCTGTTTTTTTTTCCGCCCAATTTAATAGTATCTATTTTTTAGGGATAGATCTTCAAGCTACAGATCTGATCCATTTTAGATCAGATATACTGGTCAATTGATATGCTTGAATGCTATGACAAGTTCACCTTAGTCGGCAAACGAGAGTGAAGACAAATGATCCAGTGACACGATAGTCTATTCTAATCCGTTATTCCCCAGGCCCTGCTAACCATAGCAAGAATTCTTGATAAGATGTAGAAAGTGTATTCTACAAACATCCAGAAGATTTGAGGTCGACGAGCACACAAATCGAGTTTATACATGATAGAAACATCCTTGGGAGAGTTACAAGAATAGCGTACTAAAATAATACATCAACCAATAACAGTCAAGGATTTCCTGGTGGGAAATTTAATCTCAGGTTCAACTTATCAGCCCATGTGCGAAATAACAAAAACCTAAAATTAGGACATTTTCCATGTGAATTCTGGGGATCTAACGTTCCCAACAAGACGGTACATTTCTCTAAGGAGTTCCAATTTAGAGTAAGGTTTCTGATCAGTTTCATTCCATGTTCAAACGTACATTCACGTTAACTTTCTACTTCTCGTTCAGCAGTGTATCATTTGACCAAATGAACTGTTATGATTAGTAATAGATTTGAACTAACTTCAAACGAGTCGACAACAAATATGATTGATCTCTCCAGCTGGCGTATATCCAAACTCAACCGCAAAAATGTCGTAAGGTACAATCACTCAGTCAGTCAATTATTATAACCAGGCAAGTATGTACATCAGTTCAACTTGTTGTTCACAACTACCCTGGTGAAATAAAATTGTCATTCCAAATCCCAGATTAATAGAGGCAGTAATAACTGCAGCAGTCCTCTCAATTAAATTATAATAGTCACCTCACTTGTAACATATTTCAGTATATTCCTGAAATGTTAATAAGAGTTTGTGATTGGTCGACTTCACTCAATTACCACGAATTACATCACATAGACGTAATGCCTTATCA
This sequence comes from Schistosoma turkestanicum, assembly GCA_944470395.2. Classification (NCBI taxonomy): domain Eukaryota; kingdom Metazoa; phylum Platyhelminthes; class Trematoda; order Strigeidida; family Schistosomatidae; genus Schistosoma; species Schistosoma turkestanicum. Next base: position 17,038,808 of record OX103971.1, read on the forward strand.
CAATTTAAATAAAGTTGAAACTGTACCAATGAACACCGCTTCAATAGTTTTGATGTGTTAGGCATTCACATTGAAACCCAAAAGTTTTGTATTTGATCAATCAATAACGAAATCGTGGATACACCAACACACGTAACAGTTATCCAATGCTCCCACAATTGAAATATCAATACATTATGAATAAAACCTACAAAATATAATTTATTTAAAAATATATATATAATTTTCATTCGTTTTAATAATTGTAAAAATGTTTTTCTTTAAAAAATTAATAATTAAAATAAAAAAAGTTTTCAGTTACTCATATTATCTCAATTTTTTGAACATTACAATGTGAGTTGCAGTAATACGAAGTAACCATAGAGAGAGAAAATTTTTTATCAACGATTAACTCAAATCATGAATTGCTTAGCGTATAATAATAATAATAATAGTAATATACACAGTACGAAACAATTAATCAATACACCGATTATGAACTATCGATATCACTGACTGAGATCAATGAATAATGGAAATGACCATTGGAATTATAAAAATAAACAATTCTAACAATTCATTCAGTTTAGTACAATTAGCAAGAATGATTTGATTTAATTATTGCGAATCTAGCAAAAGATTGTTGTTAGATTTCAATGGTTTATTTGCTTTTTTTGGTAACTTTGTCGTTAGAATTCAATCGCCACTTATTAGTGGGACTTAGATTGGATGAAAGCATGAACGCGTTACTGCACGCTGATTGGCTCTTTTGTATCCAATCAGCGCTAGTCGATACTGAAGGAACATTCTAGAATCGTTTCGTGTAAGAAAACTATAAATATACTCACATCTTTTTCTTTTGGACCCTCTGTCTTCTTTCTAACCTTGTTGTTGGAATATAATCTCTATTTCCTGTTCAATCGTGTTCTGCTTTTGGCAGGACGTGTTGAGTGACATAGTGTCCGGGAATACTAAGGCATTAGGAATAGCTGGGTTGTATGTAATAAAGAGAGAATTATAACACCACTAAAGGATAAGACAAACATATTTTAAATTATAGCTCAGTAATTAATCAGTTTAAATAAGGAGGTTAATAATGGCAACCCCATAGGATTCATCACTTTCTTCAAGATTGTTAATTTAATCTTGTTAAAGAGTACCGATTAGCATAAAAATCGACAGTCCGAGTTTTCTATCTCCGACCTCCGACCACCAGACTTAAAAACACCACACATAATGTCAAATCACTTAGACTACTGACCATATTTATAAAAGGTCAATTAATTGTATCTGAAGTAATTTACTGGACATGATTTAAACTGATCATATATTATCGTATAGAGTGTTTTTAGTTATCACATTTATTTAAGACTGTATTCTATTTTTTTTATCTCTTCAATTGTTATTTTTTTCAATTGTAGTGTAGATATTGTTCGATCACAAATTCGTCTAGCTGAAGGTCGTTCATTAAGCGATCTTGATTTAACTCAAGATAAAATTAAACCACATTGTTTTGCAATACAATGTCGTATAACTACTGAAGATCCAACGAAACAATTTCAACCTGATTCAGGACGTATTGAAGTAAGTATTGTGACGAGTTGTGAAAGAAATGTTTTAAATCAGTGAAATACAGAACTTCGTACGTAAGTACATCAGTTCAGGTTGCCATACCACATCAGCACACAGACGCAGTAATGGAGAAGATTAGGAAGCGAAAATATGATTCGAGAAGTATAATTCAGTGGGATAAATTTAGAAGGAGAAAGATAGAGATTACGAGGAAATCAGAAGGTTAGAATTTCAGATAAGACAAACAGTGGATGCACCTGCGCTATCGCAAACGACTCTGAGCCATGTCGTTCAAGGTCTCTAACCATTGGTGACTTTCATGTCGCGGACCACAACCAGAAAGCCTACCTCTACCAACATGACTCAGTCCATTTGTCAATGACTTCATGGATTTGTGTCATATTTTGGTTTGGCCGCCCCTAACTTTCTTCCAACCTACTCCTAAACCTCAGAACACAGCTCATCGCGGCAGTCGTTGGTTAGGTATACGTAGCACATTCCCCAACCGCTTCAATTGACGAAGTTTCAATGCTTCACCTATTGATTTACCATCCTTACCTAGGACTCGTTTACTGACGACAGCATTGCTTATACGGTCGTCCCAGGATACACGAGTAATGCTTCGGAGACACCTATGATCGAAGACTAGTAACCTACGAATGTCGTTCACTCTTAACGGTCATGTTTCACATCCGTATTATAGGACGGAGCGAACTGATGCACGGTACACTCGTCTTTTGGTTAGAAATCGGATATCTCGCCTGCACCTTAGGCGAAGCAGGTTGGCAAAAGCCAAACGAGCCTTCTGTATCCATGCTGAGATTTCGTCAGTCACCAGGCCACCAGCACTGATGAGACTGTCGAGATAAATGAAGCGGTCTACACGTTCGGCTACTTCACTTCCGATCACTAGTTCAGGTGTATTCGCAAGCCAATCTTGAAGCAACATTTTGCACTTCGAGGGTGAGAACCGCATCCCGAACAAACTTGCATTGTTGCTTAGGGTGGTCAAAAGACTCTGCATTTTGTCAGCTTCTTCACCGAATAGAACTATGTCATCGGCACATTTCTTAAATAAACGATAACTCTAACGGCTCTTGATGCCCTGATATGCTTAAAAGTTTATGTAATTCTATCGTACGGACAGTAAATCTTGCTTCATAGTGTACATCATAGATTAGCCTTAGTTAGACAATCATAGAAAACTGGTAACCATTTGTTTCCCCCTTGTTGGGAAATTCGTTAGCATTGATCATTCAAGACCCTCATAACAGGAGATCAAACACATAACCTTCGATCTCATGTGCGAATGCTTCATTTCCAGACCATTAAGATGAACTCCTTCAGTGAGTAACTTCCGCACACCCAGCGCGCTTAAACTCCTGTTTTATACTAAAAAAAAACAGTTGTGAAACACAATTGTTTGTGCTTTCATTTTATTTGTTCTTGCATATTTTTCTCTCTATTCAAATCAGTAGTGAAAAGGATCAAGAACCCAATATTATATAGTAGTACTAGAATAAATCACAAAAGCAAACTTTTATATCTAGGAATTATTTCCAATCATCCTAGTTAGTGTACATATAATTTTTGTATATATATATATGTGTGTGTGCATGTGTTAACTTTTCATGATTAATGTAAACCAATCAATACAACATGTGATTTTTAACCTATTAGTGGACATTTCGATAAAACTATTGTAATTTTTATGAATAAATAATAATAATAATAATCGATGATATAAAATTTTAAGTTTCAATGTTATTGTGTTCATCGTAAAAATCTGCAATAACTTGAATTATCCCAAAATTAACGACAAAAAAGAATAAACAAGCACAAAACACGCATGTCATTCTGCATGGAACTCATCAGCTACGTGTACTCACAATGTTGGTATTCAGAGTGCAATGAGAATCGAGTACTTTTCACTTAAAATTCTAACGCATATATGGCTAAATGAATAAGGTATTACGATTGTTCAAACCCTTATTCATAGTGATATAATTAATACTAGTATACTCTTCATGAAATATATCTATGCGTATAGTAATTATGTACAGTTTGTATATTCATAATGTTGTTAATTTATCCAGCAGATAAAATAAAAATAATCTTCATAATTCTGTAATGAAAAATCGTACAATGTGCTCACTAGTGATTAGCTTTATACGGGAAATTCTCGGAGTTCTAGTGAGATGTGACCACTGGAGTTCAACCCTGTCGGGTGTAGGCAGTAACTACCGAAGACAAGTGTATGAAGTTAGGCGATACCCCTAGATTGATCAGAGTTAGACATTAACATTGTTGAACGTCGGCCCAATGGTCCAGAGGTTAGGCATTCGCGCGCAGGACCGAGAGCTCTGCGTTGGGATCCTACGGGGTGCATGAGTCGTAGGTACACGCTACTGATGAGTCTCATCCCGGGAAGAAACGGCTATCCAGTGCTTCCAGGTTTCTAACGTTAGTATAACAATAATTGATTCATGAATTCAGTAATTTTAAAATCATTCGAAATATTCAGTAATCAATGAATATAATTAAAAATTAACCATTCGTCATTTATTTTGATGTACAAAATACAAAATAAACATTTTAAAATGTAGTTTTTCAAATAGGAAATTGAAATTGTATCAATCACAATGGTTAAGATCATTTGATTGATTGACTGGTTCATTCATTCATTAAACAAAGAGTTCAGAGGAGGAGAATATATTCAATGAAAAATATCCACATTATTAAGCATGTACTTCATGCGTACTAAATATAAACCAATGCTATTGATAGTTTAATGTATTAAGAGTGCACTTGTTATTCATGTTATTTTAACATATTCTAATCAGCCTAGATGTCAAAATCCTTAATACAAGCATGAAAAACTCGTTTCGTATATATATATATATATATATATATATATATATATATATATATATATATCATCATACTTGTGGATAACATCTATCATTCATCTCTGTTTAACTCTACCACTATGAAATATATTTGTAATAAAAAGAATCTGTGTATATTTCAATTATTCAAGCATCAATATTTTGGCGGTATTTTTTCATTTTAGTAAAGCTACTACTACTAAGTGAACAATTCTCAAACTAGTTATAAAGTCAGTAGATGAAGTTGAACGATTTTTACTAGTCACGCCGTTTGAGTGTTATAGATTATATGTTTTAATTTATTTTACTTGTTGATTGATTATACTATCTTAAATATTGATCATACAGAAAAATACTATTCTATTCATTTCTATCTGAATATATAATTATCATTGTCATTATAGAGTTATGTAGATTGTTAAGTTTCATTGAAATCATGAACCATTCAGTGTCAGACCACCATTAGAAACCTGAAAGCACTGGATGGCTGTTCCGTCCTAGTATATGACTGACTCATCAGCAGTGTGTACCCACAACTGCCACTCTTGACAACTGAACTCACAACCTTCAGTCTCTCGGCCGAACGCTTAACCTCTAGACGGCACTCATCTATGTTAATGTCTAGCTTTGATCATTCCACAGTGTCGTGCAACCTCACCAATCGTCTTCTATACGTAACTGCTTACACCCAACATAGTAGCAATGCTATTGTTAGGAAGCGAGTTCAGGGTAAGGATGGCAAATCAATAGATGAAGCATTGAAACTTCATCAGTTGAGGAGGTTGGGACATGTGATACGAATGCCTAACCACCGACTACCGAGACAAGCTGTTTTGTGGTGTAGGAGTAGGTTGGAAGAAAGCTATGGATGGCCAAACCAAAACATAGCAGCAATCCATGAAGTGACTGACAAGTGGACTGAGTGATGTTGGTAGATGTAGGCTACCTGGTTGGGGTCCGCGAGACAAAAGTCACCAATGGTTAGAGATCTTGAATGGCATGGTTTGAATCGTTTACAATAGTATAGGTGCATCCACTCTTTGTGTTCTCTGAAATTCTAACATTCTGGATTCCTCGTAATCTCTATCTTTCTCTTTCCAAATTTATCTCACTGAATTATTGTATGTTATTGTATTTCTCGAATCATATCTTTGCTCCTTAATCTTTTCCATTACTGTTAATTCTTCTACTATCGCTATCACTCTTTGATTTGAACTGACAGTTACGTCAGTGTGCTGATGTTGTATGGCAACCTGAACTGATGTGCTTATGTACGAAGTTCTGCGTTGTATCTGTCTGTCTGTCCCGACATAGCCAAACTCCATTCGTCACGGCTTCTCATGAAGCTAGTCACCAGTGAGCACATTTCATAGAGTTGTGAAGACTGGGTTGAGTTTCATTAAAATCATATTATCACACTGTATTGCCTAAATGAATAATTATTAATAAACTTAACCTTGATGATGATGATGATGCCTTGTGTCATCCATCAACCAATCCATTATAAATGTATTTTTAAAAAAAACTTTTTTTCATTCTGTCTTAGGTATTTCAAAGTGGTGAAGGAATGGGTATACGTGTGGATTCAGCTTCAGCATTTTCTGGAGCCATTGTTTCACCATATTATGATTCATTATTAGTGAAAATAATTGCACGTTCAGGTGATTTTCGTTTAGCTGCTAAAAAAATGTTACGTTCATTAGCGGAATTTCGTGTACATGGTGTTAAAGTAAGTGATGAATAGTTATTTAATGTAAAAAGTTTTAATGATTTACTAAATATAGCTGTTCTTGATTATCTAATTAATTAATTGTAGGTTTTTTTTATAGATTTATATCATAGAACTATTGAAAACAAGATGACACTGGGCAAGTGTTTTGTCTTTTTTATGAGATTATGTGACGATGTTCATCCAAGAAGCCATCAGGGATTGGATCTGGTACTTTCAGGCTTCAAGGCAAACTCTAGCGGTTTACATTTTCTAACTTCAGTGTATTTGAAAGTTGTATTTGTTACAGATTGTTCTCGGTCAAAGAGCACCATTAAAAATTTGAGGAGAAATGAACTGCTGTTTTAGCTTATTGTGTAGCTAGCTCCTCAGCAGTGAACACGCTTTTGGATACTTAATCAGTACAACTATTCGGTCAGCTTCCACCGATACGATTCCAGCTTCATCCAACCTACAATAGGGTGCGATGATCATTCAATGCCACTCGTGTCAAGTTACAACTCACAAGAACTTCAGAAACTTCAATATTTTCGCGTTCATTCTTTTCAAGTTCATTATGTGAACGCCTTTTCAACTAATGTACGAGTAAGCTGGAAGAAAGCTACAGGCGGTCAAACCAAAACATGGCACAAACCCATCAAGTGACTGACAACTGTACTGAGTCATGCTAATGGGCGAAGACTACCTGGCTGGGACCTGCGAGACGATAGTAACTGATGGTTAGGGACTTTGAATAATATGGCTCAAAATCGTTTGTAGTGACGTAGATACATCCATTCTTTGTCCCTAATCTTCTCCATTACTGCTAATACTTCTGCTGTCTCTACCACTATGGGATTTGAATTGACAATTTCATCTCTGTGCTAATGTGGTATGGCAACTTGAAATAACGTACGTACGTACGTACGTACGAAGTTTCACGTTGTAGCTGACTGCTTTTTCAAATTCCAAATTTTTTGTTATAGTTTAGCAAACTTTGTCCGAAAACTGATGTTAGTTGGAGAATCACTGACCACTGAGTCAGTGTTGGGTGTAACTGTTTCATTGTCATCAACATATAATCTTATTCTAGCTATAATTGTGTAGAGTTTCAAAATATACCACCCTGTCAAAGTTTCTTAGAGGCTCAAGAAAACGCCAGTAAATGTTTTTTCACAGTTAGTGTAGAGAAGAAGCTTCCCAGAAACATCTGGAAAGTGAAGAATCACGTGTAACATTTTTTGACTGAATGTTCTCCTATATTGATTGTTATTATATTTATCACAGTTCCAGAAATTCCTTGATGCCCTAGAACCCTCTAAATGTCCTCATCTTTATGTTTGTAGACTAACTTAACATTTCTCGCCTTCCCCTCTATTGTTCCGCTTGACATATAGAATTAGTTTGAGGCTATAGTAGGTGGTCAAGAAGGTATTAATAAGCATTACAGCAGCAATCTTATATATAACAGAGGATTTTCAAGTTTCGTAATGATCACAGTACACTTAGGTGTTTTGAGCCCTAATATCCCTTCACCTGATGTCATAGTTCTTTGATGCAAATTAGCTTTCGCTTAATCGATCTCCACATGATTTCTCCCGCTGAAATCATTTCTTTTCACGGTTTATTTTTTCACTTCCCCAAATTAGACAAACATTCCTTTTCTTATGAATGTAATAAAACATGAAAAATTTCTATCTGGTATTGTTGATACAACTTTCATTGATGAACATCCTGAGTTGTTTAACTTACCACCGGCTAAACAACGTGCTCAAAAACTATTACGTTATCTTGGTAAGTAGTTTTCATGGAACGTTATTGTTTAATCATCATTTTACTTTTATAAAAAAAAACGTCATTCAAATGAATCCGAGGGTCCCGGGTTCGAATCCAGCGAGGTGGAGGAGTTGTGGATGCGCACAGCTGATGAGTCCCATAACAGGATGAAACGGTCGTCCTTCAGTGCTTCCAGGTTTCTAATGGTGGTCTGATATTGATTGATTGACGATTTCAATGTGCAAAAACCTAATTTAAAAAATAAGAGATCACAAATTATATTTAGCTAGGTCATATTATTATACATACCGAGTAATAGGTGCATAGTTAAAGTTAATTTATGAACCTTAAAATATCTATCAGCAACAACCAGTGAGATTTCTAAAAGCTTATAATCAGAGCAATATGAAGATACCAAACAATTACGAGGCAAAAATCTATACAAAAATGTTCGGTGGAATAGTTTGAAAAAATTCTATGAACCAAAGAGTTTAACATGTGCGCGAGTCATTAGATGTTATGAAATGCGGAGGCAAAGTGAAAACAAAGGTTCAGATGGTTGAGACTGAAATGATATCCGGTTATTTTAATCCACAACTTCCGAGTTGCGAACAGCGAGCACATCGACACATTCATTAATATAGACACGTGGGCTTCGTGTTGCGTGCACTATCTATCGGGCGAAGCAAAAGCATACACGTTTAAGAACCGAAAGACAGTGAACTATGCTTGCGAAGGTTGAAGCTAGAGGAAACGTTGGTTGAACATCATAAAGATGCTGCTAACGTACAAACCAATTTGTATGATGTGAGTAGAGGGGCGAAAGACTAGTATACTTGTTGGTCCCCTCCATTAAGATAAAGTTTTATCCAGTCAAGTGAATGTTTAGAGGTATCGGGGGAGAAAACGACCTCAAAATATTCTCAAATTTTAAATCGATGAGAAGCTTAACTCGCTTAATTAGAGTCTTACATTAAATATGAGTGCCAAAAAATACAATTCGACCTCACGGAATTTTATTCCTAAAGCTTTCAATGTCGAAACATTATGTTACATCTTACATACGATTCTATTATCTTGACTGACTGACTAGCTGTCACATTATATTGTGTTTATAGACATACATTATCTAAAAACATTTAATTCTGTTGTGAATAAACAAGTTTAGTCAATCTATAAATAACTTAGTGTTTCTATCAATTTAATAAAATTCTGTGATTGTATACAAGATTTTACACTCAATCTTAAATTAAACCAATCGGGCTAAACTAAAGTTGATAGAAAAGGATTGAATGTTATGTATGGACTCGATGACTGAAATCGAGGTGCTTTATTAACCAATCCACCTAATGAGTCTTACACATAAGTTGAATCGCAGTTCCTAAATTCCACTTTTGATCACTATTCAACTTTTGTAAAATTATTTATAGAGTTAGTCAGTTAAATTGATAAGTAACTATTATATAGTTGAACAGATAAATTTGTTCACAGAGCTATTGCTTCCCGACCGTAGCTGCTACCTTGACGAGGTGGTCGGGCTTGACTATCGTGATGACCCAGCCGAGCTATACTAGCTAGAACATATGTTCCTGAACGTTCTACCATGCCAGGCAGGTCGATTGGAGAACGATGAGACTAAAAGCAGCTACTCAAGGTCTGAGGACGAAGTCGTACTGCTGACTGCAGAGGGGTGTGACAGCAGTAAGGTGTTTCCCTCGGACAACCAGCATCTGCAGCGATGCTGCCTTCTCACAAGGAAGGAAGGGTTAGAAAAGGTCGACCCTAAAAATGTCACACCTCACCCTACCTCACGGATTTCCGTCTCCTTGGGTAAGGGTGCCCACTAAGGGCTTTCAAGAGCGGAGCTAACACTCAAAAAACTTCTCATAAAAAGGCCGTGCGTGACCGGCCTCAAGCAGTTGTCTCTTGGGCTCTGCGATCACGCTCCCAGGTCTCTAACACCAAGACTAATCTATCTTCCTTTTCAGGTCTCTCAAGAAACAACCTTCCACGGTGTGGGCAGCCAGGAAGTGACAACCGCCCTCATACCCGTAACAGCACACGAGACCAATCTGGTCGAAATCAAACCTTCCTAAACCCCTTAGAGCTATTGCTTACTTACTTACATACTTACGCCTGTTACCCCCAATGGAGCATAGACCGCCGACCAGCAACATTCTCCAACCTACTCTCTCCTGGGCTTCCCTTCCCAGTTCTGTCCAATTTTTGTTTATTCTTCTCATATCTTTCTCTATTTCTCAGCGTAATGTGTTTTTTTTTGGCCTTCCTCTTTTCTTTTAATTCACAGAGTTATGATGTTGTATTCATCTCTACATACTTTATTGTTTTTCTTAATAGGTCATATAATGGTGAATGGACCATCTACTCTATTGGCTACCAATTTGCCACCATCTGAAATTGAACCAACTGTACCAACAGTTTCTTATGGTAAATGATGAGTTTTTATTTTGTTGTTATTGATGAAAATTTCTTCTTCTTGTTATATAAAAGTGATCAAAATGTGATATATGATGATACTAACACAGGTGTATGTTATTGGATTAGGATTTGTTATGCCTGCACGTAAACACGTCATTTTGATATGCTTGAACTATTAAGAGTTTACCTAGTTAGTAGGAAAACGAGAGCGAGGATCGAGGATCCGGTGACACGACATGCTATTCTAATCCTACTATCCCAGCCCCCATATTGAGTGAAAATAAGAAGACAAGACTGGATGTGAAGTAGAACATGTATTCTACAAGCATCCAAAAAGTAGGAGGTCCGAATCCAGAAGAGAATTAGGATCCCGGACAAGGGATCCAGGACCGGGTCCTGGTCCTGGTCGAATAGGAAACAGTATCGAAGTCTGTGACATTGACAGTTAAGACGACCAATAGGAAGCAACATTTGAAGCGACATTGATAGTCAGGACAACCAGTAAGAAACAACATTGGAGCACGTGACATTGATATCTGGGACGACCATAAAATTGACCATTAGAAATTAACCAATAGGAATCGACCTCTAAAATTCTCTTTGGATATTGGATAAATATCCTAACAGGATTTAACTCCACATTCCAAAGAAGGTACTCACTCTTAGTTTCCTCACTCAAATGGGTGGTTGGCAGACATATAACATAATTTTCAAGCCTGAACTAGTTAATCTTATGTTTACAGAAAGTTTAAAACATGAACTGATATTGACGGGAGAACTAATGGAAATTGTAGGGGAAGTTAGATCCCTAGAACTCACTTGATAAAGGTCGTAATTTCAGATTTCATGCTTTCACATATGGGCTAATCGGTTGACCATGAGATCGCATTTCCCATCCGGGAAATTCTTTACTGTTATTAGTTGATGCGTTATTTTAGTACTCTATTGTTGTGGCTCTCCCATGGACGTTTCTATAACGTATAAATAAACTCGATTTGTGTGCTTGTGGACCTCATATTTCCTGGGTGCTTGTAGAATTCACTTACTACGTCTTGTCAAGACTTCTCCCTCTACTTATTGGGCCATTGGGACGCTCAGATTAGACTAGCCTATCGTGTCACTGGATCATTTGTCTTCACTCTCGTGTTTACCGACTAAGGTGAACTCGTAATAGCATTCAAGATTATCAATTGACGAGCAAAACAGAAGTGGCGAAATATTTAACGTATTTCTTAATCTACTTAAGACTCTTCAGTAACATAGATATATATATATATATATATATATATATATATATATATATATACACCTATGGGAAAACACCTAACTTCATAACATGCGTCATCATTGAATCACACAGCTCAATGATCAGACTGTCCAGTCACTATCAATTCTGCAACATCATACCTCAGTGGTTATCTGATTCTATGATCAATGTTTGTTTCACTTGCGAAAATGTTCATCAATGATTACCAGCCTCAAGAATTGAATTTCTGTTAATATTCTAAGATAAAGTTATCATGATTAGTAGAGTGAATCAAAATGATGGTGAAACTTTGCAGTTTTCGTTTTGGGATATTCAAAACTACAATTGATTAATCTGTTTTACTGCCTCTTGGTTGGATTGTCTAAATGCAGCATCAAATTTCACAAGGATATCTCGATTCAACAGAACATTGGATAACACATTGAGCGTTTTAAACGCAAAATATATTTCGGTTTTCGAGTCTGAGTGTAAACAACTGCATCAGAACTTATGTATATACAATTGATGAATCTTAATTAGGGTCAGCGAAATGATAATAATCGATGGTTAGAAACCCTGAATGATATGGCTCAGAACCGTTTGCAATGGCGCAGGTGCATTCATTCTTTGTGTTCTCTCAAATCCCAAACTTTTTAATTCTTCGTCACTTTATCCTTATCTACTGCTAATACCTTTACTACCTCTACTACTGTTGGATTTGAATTGACAAATACATCTCTGTGCTAATGTGGTACGGCAACAGAAACTGATATATATACGTACGAAGTTCTACGTTGCTATTGATTGATTGAATCTTAATTAGAACAAAATACGTACTGGGCCACACCGCTAGCCATAAATCGGATTATTCCATGCCTTCCTAGTTTTTGATAATATTGCTGTAAATGATGTTCTCTCTTGAACGAAAACTACTTTGCATCTTTCCACTGATCTCTGAATGATAATGATCTCACTCATAGATTTCACCAAATGAAAAACTTTATTCTCTGAATTATATCCTTCTTTGTGTTTGCTTTATTGCGAAACATTTGTGAATTATTCATTGTTTTTATTGTGGTTGACCTCAACAGCTGACACTGAATCATCGATTTATTATTGCCAAAAACTCCTTAGTTGTGGTGACCTTGACCTCTCCTCCACTGTTAATCATTCCATTTCCTAACTGATTATTTTCTAATTCATCACTTCAAAGGATTTATTTCGCCTGATTAATAATATTGAGAAGTTTTGACTAATCGATCAACGATTAGTCAATTCACCGGATAATAATGCATTAGTGATTTGAAGCGTAATGTTAGAGTTGAGTTTTGGTGTATGACGATTGCTATGTGGAATGGAACAAGCATTCTGGATTCCACTTCTATCCACTATTCAAATATACTGAAAACTTTTGACGATTTCTTCATGACCCATTTCGGCATCTGTATACCAAAAGAGACTAATGAATTTCAGTGATTAACATCAACAACGAGGCGAGGTGTAAACTTGTACAAATAACGAATAAAAATTAATTCCATTGCATAGGCTAGTGATTATCAGAACCCGATAACTTAGCAGATAATATGTTCGACGTTTGAAGTGAAAGATATTGGGTTTGAGTTCTAGTGTGAATATCAATCAATACTGAGATGAAGATATGATCCGGCTGACGTGTTCCAGACATGGTGAAACACACGTTATAGATTGCGCTGCCAACCCTTATCCAACTTTATGAGTAGTTCATTTTTTATTGTTCAGAAATACTGATATTAATCAGTTTGTATCAATTCGTTCTTATTTTCGTTAAATTATTGATTGTTTAGACCATGCAATGAGATAATGAAGTTTTGGTTGAGATTGATATTCATCGATATTAGTTGGATTCTTTTCAAATAATGTGATGGAAAATAAGGATCAGACTAGCTAAATTAAAAGATAAGATAAAAACAATTAGAAGAAAAGTCAATATGAATTACACTACTCATGATAATTAATAAATATAACTGGGATAGGTGTTTATTGTAAGTACAAACTTCAATAGATCAGTCAACTGTGTAATGGTGACCGATGTGTTGTTTGTCGAGTCTTTGTTTTTTAGTATCAAGCGAATTCTGTTGATTAAGTTATAATGTGATCATTAGTGTAATCGACTTGAAAGTATCTGCACCGTTTTGCAGTGCAGGAGTAGGTTAGATGAAAGGAAGGAGCGGACAAACCAAAACATGGCACAAATCTATGAAGTCAATAACAAGTGGACTGAACCATATTGGTAGGTGTAGACTACCTGGTTGGGGTCCGCGATATAATAGTAATCGATGGTTAGAGGTCTTGAGTGACATAGCTCAAAACCGTTTGCAATGACGCAGGCGCATCCATTCTTTATGTTCTCTCAAATCTTAATCTTCTGAATTCCTCATGACCGTTTTCGCTCTCTTCTTTTAATCGATTTGTCTGGGATATACATCTTGAATGATATATTCGATCCTTAATCTCTTTGATTACAGCTAATACGTCTAGTACCTCTACTACTACTACTACTATGGAATTGGAATTGACAATTTCATCTGTTTGTGCTAATGTGGTATGGCAACTTGAACTTATGTATGTACATACGTACGTACGAAGTTCTACGTTATAACTAACTGACCTGCACCGTTTCGATTGGTATTGTTAGTCTATGGGAAATCATGCAATCTACAATTCACACACTAACTCACCTGGAGTGAATAAACATTTTTCACATATTCACTAATGATAGAGTATGCTCATACTGTATTAACACACTTATACATGGTTGCGTGTATTATTGTTTTTAATTTCATTGTAGCTAATCATATTCCAAAAGGTTGGCGTAACATACTATTAGAAGGTGGACCAGAGAAGTTTGCTAAAGCTATTCGATCACATCCACAACTTTTGATTACAGATACTACTATGCGTGATGCACATCAATCATTGTTAGCAACACGTGTACGTACATTTGATCTATTACGTATTGCACCATATCTGGCTTATCAAATGCCACAATTGTTTAGTATTGAAAATTGGGGAGGTATGATGATGGTTTTGGTAATATTAGTTTGCTTTTTTTAAAAATATGTTAACTGTTCAATAAATATACAAACTGGAACTACTTAGGTTGTTTAGTTATGAACAGTTATGAACATTCTGTGTTATTTGTTTGTACGTGTGTGTGTGCAATTTGTTGTGCTCTGCGATTGTCCGCAAACTATTCAGTGTTTGCCAGTAAACTGTATTCGAACAGATTGTCTTTACATCCGATCAAGGTAAGGTGCACCACCACTTTAGGGGCCCCACCATCTGACTCCAAGTTTGACTGAACGATTGAGTATATTATGATATAAACCTTCCCTTTGAATTCCATATATCATGCTTAGACAAACCCCGTTTGAACAACGGAAGTAATAGGCAGTCAAATACAGGTTTGTGGATGAATTTATTTCATAAATTCATTTAAACAGATAGACGAGATTGAAAAGCGCACAGGCAAAGCGAAGCGAAGTGGAGAAGGTTATTGATCCAACTCAATGCGATGAAGCATAACTAATTATTTATAGTCAAAGTAAAGTAAGGTAGTGCGTCAAAAGACAATCCCTGACGTGGAAAAGAGGAAGGCCAAGGAACACATTACACCGACAAATGGAGACAGACATGAGAAGAATGAACACAAGAATTGGACAACTGGAAAGGGAAGCCCATGACAGAGTAGGTTGGAGAATACTGGCCGGCTGCCTATTCTCCATTGGGGTTGATAGGCGTAAGTAAGTAAGGTAGACATATAATAAGTAAAGTGAACATGTACACACACATCTAAATGAAAGTAACTAAGACTATGAGCGAATAATAGACAAGGTCGAAAGACGTGTGAATAATAAGTCTAGGAGAATGGATTGATTAAACTGTCCAAAGGCTGAGACAAGCCATGTAGGTTTGATATATTTTTACAAGGTATTTTAAAGATGGAATTAATTGATATACTCCAAAACTTTGTAAAAATAAAAATCGATTTCTCTTGATTTGTATGAACACTAAGTATAAGATGCCTCTACGTAGTTATAACCATTTTTCTACCGTATAATCTTCAAGTTCTGTCACATTACCAATGTACTATATAATTTTTCTTGATAAATATTATTGTAGAAAGTGCAAAATGTAATTGTAATATTGAATTGAAATTTTCGTAAATTTTATTCCATTTTACAATCATTTAAGGTTAAAAATGTGATATAATCTATAATTATGTAGAGGCATATTAATGAACTAAGAATTTGCTTACATAATGTGTTTTTCAATGAATGTGAATGTGATTAAGAGGATTCTCAGTGTCTTTGTTCGGTGACCTTGGTAGTTGAGGTGAATGTCAAATCTGGGATGTAGGTACATCCAACTATCCAGTCCCAACTAGGAAGAAACGCGCATCTTGGATTCCATTGCTAGGCACTATCCATCTTTGCTCATAATGCTCAAAATGCACCCTGAGGGTTTTGATAATAAAATATACTTTCTATCACAGTTTTAGCCAATAATAGGTAACTATAATATCAGCTGTGTTCAGCTGTGGATTAGTGGTGAAGACATTTGACCATCAGTCAGCAAGCTGTAAATCCAAAACTTGTTCCAACTACTTTGACCTGCCCAGTTGTATAGTACTACTACTCATTATCATGCTTAGAATAGGACTCCAAACTAAGTACAGTTTTGATCAATATAGAACTGGACACTAGTATGAAATGACTAAAGTTGTTACACGTTACGCGTCAGTTCAGTGAGTTGAAATCGACAAGATGGATAGCATAGAACTGAAATTAATATAGGAAGTAATGGAAATGTAAACATGAGTTATATGATCTTAATAGAACTGTTATAATGGAAAGATGTAAATTTAAGTGCAATGGTTTAATCGAATCTGGAAGTGTGCACTTTCCTAAATAATTCAAATTAACAGCTAAAGTCTTCATGTACATTGGAACTAGGAATCAGTGAAAGTTGAGGTTGTCGATACTTGATGGATTCTATAGTGCGAATACGTCGATTGATTAGGATAAGAATATTTTGCATAATATGCTACTCATTATCTAGGAATTTTGTAGTTTATAGTGGAAACATCTTGGGAAGCTATTTAAGGCTTGATAAATATTATTAGTAGGCTGATAATTCTTAACTGACGATCTCTACATGTAGCCACGCATACATACAAAGGCATTATATCATGTTGGAATAAGCTAGATTTGGTTTAATTTGTTATAGACGGACCTATAAGGAATAATAACAGTGAATAATGTCACTCACTCACTGTTAAGTAAATGCAACGATAGACGATTCTGTCTTATACAACTTTCTTTCATTTAATTATTGGTAGGCATCTCTGACATATTGTAGTCAATGCTAGTGGAATAACCTTACGAACTGAGCTTAGTTAGACAATGATCGGAAGTCGGAGATCCATTGGACATGTGTTTCATCCAGTTATATGGGACAGCGCATCTGTTCTCTCCCACGATAGCTGTGATATGCATCCTGGTTTTCAGTGGTTATCCAAGGTTAATTCTTAATCTAAATCACAAAATTCAACTCCTTATACAAATGATAATCACGTGTTTACATTAGTAATTAATTACGCGAGATAACTCTCTTGATGTTCTAATGAGAAGTTGTGACTAGTGGCGCTCAACTTTAACGAGTGTGATATAGTTGTTACCCATTAATAGCATTAGAAAACGGTTGCACAATTTAACAATTTGAATAAAGTTAGAAATTTAAACTACTGGATGCCAACTCAGTAGTCTAAATGTTAAGCCTTTATGACAAGACCTGGAGTTTCTGAATTCGGCCCTGATGGTATCGTGAATGGATAATATTGAAGAGTTCCACAATAGGACAAAACATCTGTTCGGTACTTCCTAATTTTCAGTGATTATCTAACCATTCTGTGATAATGACTATAAAGTTAATGGTAGAAACTTACGTCGTTCAATAACCTATATATATTTTATTTGCTTTTGCTGAGATTAATCGTAGTTCGAAGCTTCTAATGATAGCCAAACTTAGCAGATCTTTTTAAGGTATGTTGTAATGATAATCAGTGATAATTAGGCGACCTTTGAAATTTCTTGAAATTCTCATTGATAATTTTCCTACTCTCTGATGAAATAGCAAGTTTTTTCAAACACAATCAGAATATCAAGTCCATTATTCATTAATTCCCCCTACAAAATTTCAATCTAGGTGCTACATTCGATGTAAGCATGCGTTTCCTGCATGAATGTCCTTGGGAACGTTTGGAACAACTTCGTGCTATTATTCCTAATATTCCATTTCAAATGCTTCTACGTGGTGCCAATGCAGTTGGTTATAAAAACTATCCTGATAATATCGTATACAAGTGAGTAAATGTGTTTTATTTTAAAAATATAAATTATTGTATTCTAAAGTTTAGCATCATTTTGTTTTTCACTTTGTTACGTATGCACGTAAACAGGTCAAATTTGATTTGCTTGGATGATTACGAGTTTACCTTAGTCGGAAAACGAGAGCGAAGATCGACGACCCGGCGACATGACATGCTACTCAAATCCGAATGTCCCAACCCCCATTGAGCATAAAAGAAGACTTGATATGAAGTAGGACCTGTACTCTACAAGTACGAGTTCCGAGTCCAGAAAAGACACGGATCCCAGACTGAGGACCAGTGTCCGGGTCATAAAACGTCACAGATAATGCGTATTTATACATTTAGGTCGAATAAGAAACAACATTGTAGTGTGTCATTGATAGTTAGGACGACCATAATCTTGACCATTAGGAATCGACCCATAGAATTAGACTTCCGAAAATAATTCTCTTAGGATATTTGATGAATATTATTACCTAATCAATACACATTCATAGTCACTATAAATTTAGTCTAATCTCGATCAGCTACGTAGATCAATGGTGAATTATTCATGTTGAATGGCAATTTACTGTAAACTAACCAATATGATGATAATTCGTCTATTCCTATAATAAGTCTTTCATTTTATTGGAAAGAGCATCTTCAAGTTAGTTATTTAATCTTTCATACTTACTTCACTTACGCCTGTTACTCTTAAAGGAGCATAGGCCACGGACACTAGCATTCTCTAACCTACACGGTCTTGGACCTTCTTTTCTAGTTCTAGTTCCAATTGCTGTTCATTCTTTTTAAATCTGTCTCCAATTCTCGACGTAATGCGTCCTTTGGTCTACCTCTTTTCTTTTGTCTTTGAGGATTTAAGTATAGTTTAAATTATTCAGAAAAATTATTCGTTTCATTAAGATGAAAAAAACAGAACAAAACTATATCTTACTGATAAATGCTTGAAAAAATAAGCAACATCCTTTCATAATCATCTATTATAATATAAGATATTAAATTTTTTGAAACCCAAGATTTCAAGCTTCATTCAATAGTTAACAATTGATTCATTACTGAGTAATAAATATCATGTTTTTCATCATAGAGTTATGGAGGATGTAAGGCTTCATTGAAATCATGAATCGATCATTGTTAAACTACCATTAGAAACCTGGAAGCACACTGGACGGCCGTCTTATCCTAGTATGGAACTCATAAGCAGTGCGCGTCCATGAATTTGGATTGATTAAATAAAGTTAGACATTAATACCGTTGGGTACCGGCTCAGTTGTCTGGAGGTTATGCGTTCGTTCGCGATACTGAAAGTTCTGAGTTCGATCCCCAAGAGTGAAGGTCATGGATGCGCACTGCTAGTGAGCTGTTACACATTAGGAAGAACGGTGGTCTAACAATGATCGATCTTCTAATCTTTTTCTAGCTCCCGACTAGGTTCTATTAATAAACTTCCAACATAGTTGATTATTAGTTCGAAAACGACCTGACACTGTGTGCACCATGTTTTTTTGAAATCTATCTTGATAAACAATGGAATAGTGAGAGAGAAAAGACGCACAAAACTGTCGTGTACTATTTTCAGTTCGACATTAACACTAGTGGATGTCAACTCAGTAGTCTTGAGGTTAAGCGTTCGCGATCGAGACTGAAGGTCGTGAGTGCGCACTTTTGGTAAGCTCCATTCCAGGATAAAACGGCTGTCTAATACTTCCAGGTTTCTAATGGTGATCTAACCATGATGAATTCATTGATTCAATATCATGTTTGCCTAATTCGTCTTTAGCTCTTGATTAGATTCTATGTGTGAAGTTCCAATATAGTTGATTGTTAGTTTTTCAATGACTCAACGCTATGTGCAGTATGTTTTTTGAAATTGTTTGTGATAAATAATGAACTAGTGAGCAAATAAAACGCACAAAACTATCATGTACCTATCTTCAGTTTTAAACGGTTAGTTAAATTGTTAAAACATAAAAAGTTTTACTCACTTCGCTCTATCTCTCTTCCTCTCTCTCTCTCTCCCATTCTGTAAACAAAAAAGTCTATAGGATGATAGCGAGTCTGTCTTTTTCCAAAAAAAATAAAAAAGTTGTTTTATTAAAACTAGAATTTACGTAAAATCAATATTCACTGCATTGTACTTTTATGTTCAATAACTAAACAAAACTGATATTGATCAAAGTATTCTTCATATTGAGTGTTTTCATCGTGTGTGTGGGTGTATGTATGTAAGTTTTTTGTCCAACAATAAAGCTAATAAACGAAAATGTATATCAATACTAATCAATTATTCATCAGAATTTTTAAAAAAAATACAAATAAGTCAGTTAGAGTTTTGGAACACATTTGAAATCATCAACCAGTCATTGTTAGACCACCATTAGAAACCTGGAAGCACTGAAGGATGGCCGTTTCGTCCTGTTATGGGACTTATCAGCAATGCGCATCTACAAAACCTGCTACTCGCAGGATTCGAACCTGGTACCTAACCATCGTACCACTGGGCCGGCATCCGACGGTGTTAATGTCTAACTCTGATTGATCAGTAAAAAAAGTACACTATATTTTTGTGCTATAATCATAGTGGTCAATAATGAAAATTCCATGATAAAACTGTTTCATTCTAGTTGGTTGTGACTATTGTGTGGCAAACTGTTGTGGACGTTAGATCCCCAGAACTCACTTGATGAAAGTTCTAATGTTGGATTTTATGTTTTCGCGCATGAGTTGATCAGTTGACTTTGAGATTACATTTCCCACCTGGAAAATCCTTGATTGTTATTGCTTGATGGATTTTATTTTAGTATGCTATTTTTGTAGCTCTCTCAAGGGCGTTTCTATTGTAACTTCAGCCTTTGGTTGGTTTGCGTTTAGCCCGAAGGTACCTTGTGTGCTAGGTGGGGATGTGAGGAGCAACGTATGAGATTATTTGGAAGAAGAAAAAACAAGAGAAAATGATGAGCCAACGACTCAGTAAGCACATAGAATGCACTTACTTGCAATATACGAATAAATAGACAGTAACCAGATATAAAGCCAGTGTGAGTTTAAGACAAAAACTGATAAACGAAACTAAGAGTTGATAGAGTTAGGTTTCGAATGAGTTGCACTATGATGTATAAATATACTCGATTTGTGCGCTTGTGGACCTCATATTTTCTGAGTGATTGTAGAATACACTTTCTACTCCATATCATGACGTTTTGATATCGTTAGGAGGGCTTTGGGACCCTCGGATTAGAATAGCCTATCGTGTCACTGGATCACTTGTCATCACTCTCATTTACCGAGTAAGGTGAACTCTTAATAGTTCCAAGCATATCCATTGTCAAGCAAAACACAAACTATCCCTTGGTATAATCGCTTTCATTATTATCATTTTATTTGAATATTTAGATTTTGTGAAGTTGCTGTCAAAAATGGCATTGATATATTTCGTGTATTTGATAGTTTAAATTATTTACCAAATTTAATTATGGGTATGGATGCTGTCGGTAAAGCTGGTGGAGTTATTGAAGGTTCCATATGTTATTCTGGTGATTTGTCAAATCCTATACTTGATAAATATAATTTAAATTATTACATGGATTTAACTGATCAATTAGTGAAAGCTGGAACTCATATATTAGGAATTAAAGATATGGCAGGTGAGTAGAATGATTTTAATTGCAATCGACTTTGTATATATATATGTGTGTGTACGTGAGAGGTTAATTACGTTGTTACGCCTGCACGTAAACACGTCAACTTGATATGCTTGAACTATTAAGGATCGAGGATCCGACTACACGACATGCTACTCAAATCCGATTATCCCAACCCCCATATTTAGTAAAATAAGAAGACGTGATATAAAGTAGAATCTGTATTCTACAAGCATCCAGAAAGTATGAGGTCCAAATCTAGAAGAGAATTAGGATCCCGGACTAGGATCCGGGACCGAGCCCTGGTCCTGGTCGTGGTTATAAAACGTTACAGATAATGCGTTTATATACATTTTGGTCGAATAGGAAACAGCATCGACGTGTGTGACATTGACAGTTAAGACGAGCAATAGGAAACAACATTTGGATTGACATTGATAGTCAGGACAACCAATAAGAAACAAGATTGGAGCACGTGACATTGATATCTAGGATGACCATAAAATTGACCAGTAGGAATTGAGCGATAATTCTCTTAGGATATTGGATGAATATCCTGATCGGTTTCTCAAGCAGAAGTACATTGAATAGAGTTCAAACCTGAAACCTAATAGTTAAAGAAGATAAATTGTGGATGGCAGTGAAATCCAGGACGTACGTTTAGTCCTAGTTGGGACTTGTTGCTTGGATGTACCTGCATTGTAATGGTAATATTCACACTGGCACCTCAACTTCAGTCAGTATCTTTCGACTCAAACGCCAAAGTGTTATCCACTTAGCTTTTAAATGCAGACAGTTACCTACTTTTTTTAACGGGTATGATGTTCCTTCATCTATTTTACTGATATTCAGGATTGAATTTCGATCAGTCTTTGTTAGTACATTTTCATTTTGTATGGATTCCATCAATATATCAAGTACATTGATTTGATGAGTTCCAAAATGAAAGAAATGTGTGTTTTGGATCTCATTTTAAATGAAAATCCGTTGTTTCTATAAAACTTATGACAAAAAAAATCCGCTCAAAATGTATAAATACTGACAATGTTTGATCGAAATTCAACCCTGAATATAACAACAGAATAATTCATATGATTGCGATTAGTCAAAAGTTGAATGCTTCAAAAAACTACATTACAACTGTTTTAACAGTTGAAAATATCATAACTTTTTATTATAGAGTTATGTGAATTGTTGTTTTACATTGAAGGACAATGGGTGAGGCTGCGCGAAACCTTAGATTTAACAAAAGTTATACATTAACATCGTTGGATGCCGACTCAGTGATTTAGAGGTTAGGCGTTTGCGCACGAAACCGAAGGTCTTAGGTTGGATTCCTGCGAGCGGAGGCCGTTGAGTCGGACTGCTGAAGAGTCCCACACTGGGACGAAACGGCTGTCTAGCACTTTCAGGTTTCTGATGGCGGTCTAACAATGATTGACTTATGTTTTAAATGGAACTACATAGTTTTATTTCATATCTTGATCTCTTTTTAGTGAATTTTATCGTACTATACTTTATAAATTGGGATAAATGATAAGAGAATCTATAATATACAGTCAGTTATAGTCATAGTATTAAAATTAACATGAATGTTCATCTATTCAAGTTAACAAACCTCTCAATATTACAAAGAATGAAAGGCAATTAACGGAGTCTGAAATTGACGAAGCGGAAATAATTCCGTTCACAATGGGAAGCTAAACATGAAAAAATAGTTCAGAGTGAATAACTAAGCTTGAATAGGATGACACAAAACTAAATATTTCACAGAAGATTGAGAGTGAATGGAATTGTAGAACTGGAATAGATTTCGTGTCATATCGTACGGCGTCTCCAATGACAGATAACAATAACTGAACATGCTTCAACCAAGAAGTGTGTGCCTTATAATAAGATTCAGACTTGTGATCTGTGGATATGGATTGATACAATATGTTCATCTACTCAGCCATAGCTTATTTCCAACTTATTCTTACCAACGTTATGCGCTAAGGTATGCAGTGGTTAAACACTGTTAACATATATCTTAACCATCTCAGTTAATGGAACTTTATGGCATAGTCCATCATCCGGACAATTTTTCTTTGTATTTAGCGCCTAATTTCAGCATTATTGACTCAGTGGTTTCATCATATTCAAGTAGTTCTTCGAAAAATGTCAATTAATCAAATACTTTCACCCTACCGTATATCCCTACTTTAATGGACCATGTTTTAAACCCGTAAGAAAAATATAGAGTGAACAGCTACTCGATATCCTTACTCCTTCACTCCTAACTGATTATTATCATCCCTGTATCACAGATGATATAGTTCGACAGAAACCTGTTCTGGTAATCTTTCTTAATACTGGTTCTTTTTAAATAATTTTTTTTAAACAATTCTGATGGTCGTTTTTTACCTTTCTGTCATTGAGAACAAATTTTTATCTGTCAATAACTTGCATGAATATTAGCTACTTACTCCAACAATGTTGTACAGAAGAAAGTCGTACACCACGTAAAACCTCGTACGTACATACTGTTAGGTTCGTCATTAGGTATGCTTGAAACTATTACGGGTTCACCTTAGTCGATAAACGCGAACGAGACAATGAACCAGCATCCAGGTAGGCTAACTTGATCCGAAACGGCTAAAGAGAAGTCTTGGTATAGCGTAGAAAGTATATTCTAAAAACACCCAGCAAGCACAATGCAATCAAGCACACACAAATCTCGTTTATTTATACATCATAGAAACGTCCTTGGGAGAGTCACAAAAATAGCACACTAAAATACACAGCAGCCAATCACAGCCAAGGATTTCCCTGGTGGGAAATGAAATCTCACGGTCAACTGATCAGCCCATTCTCGCAAACGTGAAATCCAAAA
The DNA here is from genome assembly GCA_944470395.2 of Schistosoma turkestanicum. Classification (NCBI taxonomy): domain Eukaryota; kingdom Metazoa; phylum Platyhelminthes; class Trematoda; order Strigeidida; family Schistosomatidae; genus Schistosoma; species Schistosoma turkestanicum. Next base: position 17,063,344 of record OX103971.1, read on the forward strand.
TAAGGTTATCAAGTGAGTTCTAGGGATCTAACGTCCCCAACACATGCACAGATTACGTTCCCGCACTACATCAATCAGTACAGTAAGATGACACTGTCAACATAAACGTACCAACAATATCATTGGTAGTATGGAAAATCAAGCACAAACAATATGATTAGAGAATGAATTTTCTGAATGGAAAGTAATAAAAATACTTTGAAAAAACTTATGATTTCAAGGAAGAAAAAGAGTGAATGAACCTGAGTCATTATGATCAAATATGAACCTTATCATCCAATGTGTCAAACTATTTGTTACGGTAATTTGATGGCACTCAGCCAATAGTTTGCACATGCCAACACAGTTCAGTTCAGCGTTAAATGACTTCATGAAATGATTTCATGCTTCAGGTTGACCACTTCCAACTTCCTTTCAAATCAAAGTGGAATATTTCTAAATGATTCTATTCGACTCACTTCTGTTATGTTTACCCTTCTTGTTCTCTCTCTCTCTCTCTTGCTGCACACATACATCTATAGTACGTGATAGAGGGTACGAATCACACACTGATATACTTTCACTTTCCACCACTACACATACTTATATTTAAGTTTAATAAATTAACCCCTTTTTCTATAATATATTTTAAACAAACCCAATTTTTTTTTTCTTTTAAGGCTTATTAAAACCAAAAGCTGCTCGTATACTTTTATCTGCTATACGTGAACGTTATCCTGATATACCGATTCATTTGCATACACATGATACAGCGGGTGCTGGTGTAGCATGTTTATTGACTGCCGCTGAATATGGTGTAGATATTGTCGATGTCGCTGTGGACAGTATGTCTGGTTTAACTAGTCAACCAAGTATGGGTGCTTTGGTGGCTTGTTTAAAACATACAGACAAGTTAGTTTTGATGTGTGAATTTTTTTTTCAAACATTTCAATTGTTAATTATTTATTGCTACATTGTGTTACATTGTGAAACTTTTGATTTGATATAATCTGCGCGATTTTATCCAGTTTTAAGGAGTATTCAATAATATGATCATTCTATAGTTTTCAATGTTTATACTAAATCCTTTTGTGAAGAAATATCTATTATGAATTAAATCTAGTTAATGAACATTTAAAAACCTTGAGAACTAGTGGCTAACGGTTACATTTTAGTGTGACAAGACTTCACTACGATAGATACATATAACCCTATGAGAGGTTGAACTGTGGACTGTTTAACTTGGTGGAAAATACGTTGCCTTTTAGAGAATTGCATGATCATCTTTTTGTTAGATTGGCATTCTCTTGGTTAGATGGTCCATTCGTGAAACTCCAGCACAAACATGAGATCGAAGTTAGATATAAGAATTTTTTTCACAAGTGACCAGGAGTTTGTGCTGGTCAACCTTGGAGTTGATTGATTGTTGTCAACACTCTTGTCTTGTCATTGTTTGTCTGCATATCTATTTTGATCAACGTCTCCTTACATTGATTCAGGATATAACAGTTATCTGTAATTTTTCTTATTTGTATTAAGAATTGGATTGATTATAGATGTCTTGGAAGCATTGCTCGTTTATCCTGAGACAACCGAGTAAGCAATGCTATAGTTAGGAACCGAGTACTAGTTAAGGATGGCAGATCGATAGATGAAGTAATGAAACTACATCAGTTGAGGTGGTTGGGACATGTGTTACATATGGCTAACCACTGACTGCCTCGACGAGCTATGTTTTGTAGTGTAGGAATAGGTTGGAAGAAAGTTAGGGGCGGCCAAACCAAAACATGACAAAAATCCATGAAGTCACTGACAAGTGGACTGAGTGATGTTGGTAGATGTAGACTACCTGGTTGGGGTCCGCTAGACGAAAGTCACCAATGGTTAGAGACCTTTAACAACATGGTTCAAAATCGTTTACAATGGCGCAGGCGCATTCACTCTTTGTGTTCTCTGAAATTCTAATCTTCTGAATCCCTCATCATCTCTATCTTTCTCTTTCTAAATTTATCTCACTGGATTATGCTTCTTCGAACCCTAATCTTCTCCATTACCGCTAATACTTCTGCCATCGCTACCACTATTGGATCTGAATGGACAGTTACGTCTCTGTGCTGATGCGGTATGGCAACCTGAACTGATGTACTCACGTATGAAGTTCTACGTTGAAACTGACTGACTAACTGAACTGATTTCAATATATGCGTGTATTAATTTGTTATCTGATCTGAGTGTCAAGTGTATATGAATTCTTCAGTTCTCTTTACGTTGATTCTGTTTTTAAAATTTTAACGTTTCCAAGTCAAACTTGTGTCTCCAGTTTTCTACATACATTAATATGAATGAAAATAATTCACAGCGCTCGAGTGCTTATTTGTGTTCATTCAAAAAAAACAAACGAAGAGCGTTGTTATCTAATCGTTCAATACTTCGAAATCCAGTCAATTAGCAATTTTATTCAACCATCATCCATTGACATCAGTAATGATACTTGTACAACGCTCCATGTAGTTTAACCTTTCAATCAATCAAGGATTCTCATTTGAAAATTGAAGACTACTGTTGAAGTTGGATTTGATTTTCTTGAAATGTAACGAACCCCGAACATAAATGTATCACTTGATTTTCAATCGATGTCTAGCAAAATTCAGCTTGTGATTTAAATCACAAACTAAATAGTTTTCAATGACCTTCTATGTGATTGATGATTCATCGAAATTTTTATTAATTCGAAATTAGATTTTTACCATGAACATGCATCAACTGAAGAAAGCATAGAATGGCATTAATTAGTCAAATGTTGAGTGTTCATTTCTGTGACAAAATTCATGCACCATGATATAGAAGTTTTTGATTTAGTCATCGAGTTCGCTTTTCATTGAACTTGATCATTTGAAAAAATATTGATTGTTTTGAAGACAGGAAACGTTAATCAAACTTCCTTACCAGAAATGGCTCATTGATAACAGCTCCAAGTTGAATATTGAAACAACTTCTTCAAATGGTATATATATATATATATATATATATATATATATATATATATATATATCACGTACACTTCGCTTACTTGTGAAGGTTGGCATAAAGTCTAATTTCAAGCACTAACAAACTAGATAAACAAGACATTGATCACTATTCAATGATCAATCACTTATTATTATCTTAATCCTAAAGAAAGTCATTAGTGATACGCTCGTCTCAAGGTATGCTTAAACTATTACAAGTTCACCTTAGTCGAATAACGAGAACAAAACAAAACGAATCAGCCACCAGGTAGGCTACTGTGATCCCTTGACCAAATGGTATCGGCAATAAGTCTTGATATTGTGTAGAAATTGTATTTTACACAGCGCTCAATGAATCCAAGCACTCAAATTGCGTTTATTTATACTCTATAGAGACGTCCTTGGGACAGTCACAAAAATAGCACACTAAAATGATATAGAACCACTCACAGCCAAGGATTTCTCTGGTGGGAAGTGTAATCTCAAGGTCAACTGATAGGTCCATGAAATAAATCCAAAATAAAGATATTTATCAAGTGAGTCCTGGGGATCTAACATCCCCAACATTTAGGGACTCAAAAATCTCAGGAGTGACGTCTCGGACAACCGAGTTCAGTGCCATGTATCTTAATTCCTGTCTCCACGAAATCGAAGGTATGCTTTGTTGACGAGTAGCAATTAACACAATGTCTAAATCGAATAGCGTTCCGTATAAACCATCTTCAACTATTTCACGCTTTTAAGTATATAAAATCTCACTATTTTTTTTTTGTTTTTAATTTTCAGTGATACTGGTTTATCAAGTGAAGATGTATCAACTTATTCAGCTTATTGGGAACAAACAAGAAATTTATATGGACCATTTGAATGTACTACAACTATGCGTTCTGGTAATGCTGATGTATATGAAAATCAAATACCTGGTGGTCAATACACCAATTTACAATTTCAATCATATTCACTTGGTTTAGCTGATCAATTTGAAAAAGTGAAACATAAATATACTGAAGCTAATCAATTATTAGGTGATATAATTAAGGTGAGCTATATATATATATATATATATATATATGCATTTCATTTTTCATTTACAAAAATAGAAAGATTCATAGGCTATCATTAAAAGTGAGATAAAATCAATACATCGTGAAAGTTACATACTGACAAGTTTGTTCATGTATGAAAGTACAGATATGAGTTATATGAAAATGAATTATACTTCTTGACTTCTTACGTACTTACTTACTCTCGTTACTCCTTGTGGAGCATAGGCAGCCAACCAGTATTCTCCAACCTACTCTCTGTTCTAGACTATCCTTTCCAGTTCATTCGTCCATTCATGTCTGCTTCCAATTCTCAACGTAATGCGTTCTTTGGTCTTGTATCGTGACGCAACTCGGTACTTTCCTCGATATGCGTCTTATCCACTTCCAACGCCTTTTCCTACTTTTTTTTCCTCAGATAGAATTTGGCTTGTCCTCTTGCACGTTTCGTAAGTTACATACAAGTTGTTGTCTCCAGCGGCTTCTTTGATAGTTATGATTGAAACTGAAAGACCATCAATGGCGTGATTTAGAACTTAAACGAGCTTCATTTTCAGTTTCAATTTTAGCCATCACGATATCTTCTTCAGGGTTCTTTTGTAAACCAATCAATCTAGACAAGGTGTCTACTTGTCCAAAGTCCTTGGTATGTTCGTACCTTATCTTGAAATCATAACACAATAGAGTACTTGCCCATCGTTGCAATCTTTTTACTGTACAAACAGGAATAGCTTCGACCTAAATACGGCTAGTAATGGCTTGTGATCAGTTAATGGAATGATTTGGTGTTCGAATGTTATTTTATGGACCTTTACACAGCGAAAATATTTGATAGTGCCTATTTCTCAATTTGACTGTAGTTACGTTCTATTGTGGTTATAGATCTCGCTGTGTGGAGGGATTGGTTTTTTAGATCCATCAGGAAATAGGTGAGAGATAACCGCCCGAACACCATGATTTTGAAGCATCTGACGCAGCCACAATAGCTAATGAGGAATCATAATGTGTAAGTAAGAAGTTGGAGGCTAGGAGTTGCTTGATATTCTCGAAAACTGCTTGCCATTCTGTGGACTAATTCCATCTGGCGTTCTTTACTAGTAGGTTGTTTAGTGGAGTTCGTAGGCGATGGAGATCAGGGAGAGAAGTTCCATAATGACTAATTAGTCCCTTGAAAAATCGTAGATTAGGTATGTCCATTTGCCTGGACATGGTTTTAACAGCCATTAATGTGCACTGGCCCTGATCGTCTTCTGTCTCTATCTATAATAAAACCGAGATATCGTACCTGCTGAATACAAAGGCCACACTGTATGCGCGGAGACGAAAATCATATTCAGCTATGCGTGTTTGCACCTGGTCAAGTTTCTTTTGCAAGTTTATTTTACCCCTTCTCATGATTACGTCATCCAAATGCGCTGCTGCTCTTAAAGTATCCTGTAACACGATATCTATAATTTGTTGGATTATGCAGATTGCCGCTTTTACTCCAAAGGGCATTCGGTTTTACCGGAATAATGCCTTGGTGAGGAGCTCTTTACATCTATTGGCTACTGAGATTTGTAGGTATGCTTCTGATAATCTGACTTTGCAAAAATTTGTCTCCATTCAGTTTGGCGAAGTGATCGTATAGCGGCAAAGGATACTGATGGGCTTGTAAGGCTTCATTGAGATATTTGAGTGACCGGCATACAAATGTACACCGCCGTTGGATTTCTTAGCTGCCGTTATTGGTGCAGCCCATTCTGAGAAGTTCACTGGTTCAATAACATCCATTTTCTGAAGACGATTTAACTCCTGCTCAACAATAGATAAGGCTTCATAAGGTACTGGTCTTTTAGGACGATAAATGGGTTTAGTTGTACTATCTAAGAATAAGAAGTGTCTTGGCTTTCGTACATTCTCCCAATTCTTCGGCAAATACACGGCGATGCCCTCATAGTACAGTGTTCTTCAGATTTCTCTCTAGTGGTTCGATATTATTATTCGAATGCTCTGCTAGTCATAGTGTCTCTACCAGATCTAATCGCAACAAACCAAGTGCCGGATACTGTGTAGAATATTCTGATACATCCGTCGTGGCATTACCTTTAGATACAGTGCAGGAGATTTCTCCAATAATAATAATAATCATGTACGACCACCAAGCGCTCCTCAACACTATTCAGTCTCATGCTGTACGTATCATTCCCCATTTTCTATCAAACCTTCACCCACATTCAATAACACCGTCTCTTTCTTTTCACTTCTTTCTGTTATCGTCTGTCCTCATATAGTAAATCAACAGTTCCAATACATCGAAAATGAACCACATGAAACGAAACAGTACAAGGAGTGTGAACTTAATCAGGTGAAAACCATGAGACAATGTAACATAGGGCTTCAGGTTTTCGTTGGCGATGCACCTCACGTTTCATGCATGCCTAAAAACATGTTCCTCATACTTCGTGACTGCTTACACGACAATCAATGTCATGCGTTGCTCGCTCACGTGGTAATAGTATTAGTAGTAGATGAATCGGTGAGTGGTCAGTACATTCAACTGATATTAGTCTGAGAATGATGATGCTTGATCAGTCAGGTGGATTGTTGCATGTAGATACTGCATTCGATAGAAGTTTATGATGTTTGAATGTGTGGATGACACAAACATTCAGGTAATCACGCCACGACCATCACATGCACTTCCGGCGCGGGTGCACTTTCTGATCTACATACCACTCATCTCTTTATGTAAACTAACACGCATCCGCCGATCACCAACACTGCCACGTACTTACACTGGTAGTCAAGTACACATCGGTATCCCTTTCTCTATCTTGCGCGAGTGTTCATAGAACTGTGTGAAACAAATATCGACAAGATAGTTGGAAAGTCTGTCCCCTGCATACTTTCAGGGTTGTTTCTGTAAAAAGGCTTACAGTTATTCTTTGGTAATGTTTCCAGAAGCAAGGAAAAGGCTCACAACATCCTGGCTCATCAGCAACCAACAGAAACTTTTGTAGTGTGTGTACTTTTATGCCGAGCCCATATGGCTTATCTCAGCGTTTGGAAAAATTAATCAATCCATTATTCTCGAGTTAGTATTCACACATCTTTCGACCTTGTCAGTTATTCGCTCATAGCCTTGGTTGCTTTTATTCGATATGTGTTGTTTACTTCGCTTATTACATGTCTAGCTTATTTTGTTTAACTATAAATGCCTCATTGCATTGAGTTGGCTCACTCGCCTTCTCCACTTTGCCTCCCCTTGCTTGTACACTTTTCATTCTCATGTCTGTCTGCTTAAATGATTGCATGAAATAAATTCATCAACAAAACTGTATTTAGCCTCTTATTAGCACCGTCGTTCAAAACGTGGTTTGCCTAAGTATGATATACGGAAATCGAAGGGTCGATTTATTTCATAGTGTACTCGATCGTTCAACTAAACTGTAGTCAAATGATGGGCCTTTTAAATTGGTGCACCTTACCTTGAATTTAACTTCCTAGAAACATTTAGGAAGATTAAGGTTTATTTGTCACAATTCAAGTGAATAGTTATTCGCAATAAATTCTGGGAAGCAGATTGCAAGTTAGTACGAAGCATTCAACCAGCAGACTTATCACTTCTGACTAATACAAGCCGAAATAATACAAGTCTTGTTGTTATGAATTTTATTGCATCATGCCTTCGCGTGGAAATCTTTAGTAAAAGCAAAAGATTTATTCATAAACAAGGATTAGGATATATTTGAGGAGAATCCAATTGATGTACAATAAAGATCCTGCAATTGTTATTTGCACATTTCTGTTTCATTTATTAAAATTTCATCAATGATCTCGCAAAATTTATCAAAGTTTTACATTATCATACATTCCTTTGATTGAAAATTATTTATCACACAGGTAACACCATCATCTAAAATAGTCGGTGATTTAGCTCAATTTATGGTACAAAATAATTTAACAGCTCAACAAGTATTAGATCGAGCTGGAGAATTATCATTTCCATCTTCAGTAATTGAATTTTTCAAAGGTGAAATTGGTATTCCTTATGGTGGATTCCCTGAACCACTTAGAACAAAGGTAAGTAAAATATTATCACTGATCGATTGTATGACTATAATTGTTATTACACATTGAAACCATCAATCAATCATTGTTAGACTATCATTAGAAACCTGGAAGTATTGGACTCCCGTTTCGTCCTAGTATGAGACTCATCAGCTGTATGACTTAATATATGCAAGTAAGTTATATCACTACACTAACAGGTGACTAACACACTTACCTAGAACTTTACAGTTGAAATAAACATCTTTATATATATATATATATATATATATATATATATATATATATATATATAAATCTAATGGGGACATTCATTGTCTGAATATTGGAGTAAATAAGTTTTGACCAACTGTTATACGTAAAATAAACTCTATAGATGACTGATCATTTTCAATCAATCGTTCACATCAATTGGTAAGATTCAAACAACCAATGCAAAGGAATTGAATTTCATTTCATTGCACAAGCCACTGGCTATTTGGGCTGAGTAGCTAAGTGTTTATAACGTGATGTCATTTAAAGCAAACATTATTGGGACCAGATTCCAGAGTGAACATCAACATTCTAGGGCTTAGTTACATCCAGCTGACGAGTCCCAAACAGGACGAAATGCACGTTCTGGGTTACACTGTAAGCCACTATTCATCTCTTCTCATAATGCTTGTGAATTAATGAAATTACTAAAAAAATCCACACAGAACTCATACATGACAAAATAGACTGATCAATTACGGTCCTAATTATCAATGGGCATATTAAAAAACATACCCATACAAATGAATTTGCAAATGAGTTTTTTTTTATTGGTAGGTCTTGTAGTAGTAATTAACTTCATCTGTAGGTTGTTTTTAAGTCCCCAATCAACATTACTATAAAGTATTTGGTAATTATTGAAATAATAGATTATCACTAGTCTTTCCCAGTAGATTTAACTCCACCTGTAGATCCTTCGGCGCTCCTGCCGGCCCTAAGCCCAGATAAAGGAGGAGAGTTGGGATTAGGGTTGGCGACCCCATCCCGCACGAAAAAATAATCCAAACCATATAAACTCTTCTCTGGGAGTTAGAAATTCTTCACTTAGGAGAGTTATGACGTCTCACGATGAAAGCCGATTTCCTTCGGAAGTCTCGAGGCCGATGTCCCTTCTGACAACTAGAGCCCTTCCGCGGTGTGGCAGCCGAGAAGTAACATTCGCACACGAGACCGAATCGGTCACAATCAAATCCCATCACATTTATTACAGTCAGTTATTACACGTTAATCCAGGTCTACAAACAAAATTATCACAGTATTATGAAATTAACAAGCTGAACAACAAACGAATCAAAACAATGACAATGAGAAAGACTAAACATTGAGAATTCGCTTTGAAAAGACAGAGTGATAAGGTGTATTATATCAAAATACTGAAATTCATGACCTAGAAGAAGACAATGAGCGAATGCATCTGCAGTAGTAATTGATTTTGAGCGATGTTATCACGTAACACTTACAACTGAAGATCATAGTTATTGCACGGGGACGTCACATCCTCAGGACTCACTTGGAAAAGGTCCTAATTTTGTAATTTATTTCTGAAATTTTAAATTTGTGTGTTTTCGCGCCAAGAGAAGCTTAGGTGACCTGCAGATTACATTTCCCACTCGGAAATTATTAACTGTCATTGGTTGATGGATTATTCTAGTATGCTTTTTTGAGGCTCTCCCAAGGGCGTTGCAATAATTCTATAAATAAGTTTGATTTGTATGCTTAGCAACCTCGAATTTTCTGGGTGCTTGTAGAATACATTCTCTACTGCTTATCAAGGCTTCTTAGCAGGGCCGAGGACAGCCGGATTAGAATAGCTTATCGTGTCACTAAGTCATTGCTCTTCGTTCTGTTTACCGAGTAAGGTGAACTCGTAAAAGCATTCAAGCATATCATTTGGCGAGTATATCAGTTTTCAATCTATTAGCATGACTCAAATCCACAGTCAATGACTTCTTCAACTGATGATACTTCTTGGTTTGGCTGCCCTGAGTTTTTTTTCATCCTAGTCCTACAATGACAAACAATGTTAGTCAGTGACATACACAATTACATCTTTGTCCTTAGTTAAAACTACTGATTCTTGGTAAACATAATAAGTAGTATTAAAATGAAGTACAGAAAATTTCCAACACTTTTTCTTATACTTCTTACATCAATAAATTTTTAACCACTGATGTTTTTCTCACTTCAAAATATTAAAATAATTTCAGATTATGCAAGGTCAAAAAGCTGAAACTGAACGTGCTGGTTCACATATGGAACCATTTGACTTTGATAAATTATCTAAACAATTAAAAGAAAAATTCAAAAGAGATTTTGATGAACGTGATCTATTGTCAGCAGCTTTATATCCTAAGGTAAAAATGTATTTGATTTTGTATGCATTGTATTTCTATGTTCTCCACATTGACAGCTTCCAATAGACCGATTAACTATCGTTATATGTTTTACGATACCCTCATTAATACTAACTAATTATGTGATATTTACTTCTCTCTCTCTCTGTCTTTCTCTCTGCTACTAATTGGATAATAGTGTTTAAAGTATGATTCCTTAATTGCTTTGCTGTAAAATTTGATAGTTCGTGTAGAAAAGATAACAGATGTTTAAGATAGTTGTTGGTTGTGCGAGATGAGTGGAATACTCATATACTTCTCTTCGAACTCAAGATAGAGGATAGAGGTAAATTTACAGCTAGTGGGCAGAAAGAAATGTAGAGTGCACATTGGCTCAAGGTTATGCTGCATAAGGTTACACTGTAGATAGAATGATAGATGTGGGATAGGAAAGAATGTAATCACAATTCCATTTGGTGAATTTTTACACATGATATCGATTAGTGTCTAAATTCATAACAATAGGAATCTATCGAAATCACCATTGAAAAGCAAATATTTTGAAGATTTAATGTGATTACTTGCTATCAGTTATTGTAATAGAACTCGATTGGCTTTTGCCAACTTGCGTCACCTATGGCGCAGGTGAGATAGACGTTCGCTAACCAAAGGATGAATCTATACTCAGTGGTTCGCTCCGTCCTACTACACGGATACAAAACATGGCCGGTAAGAGTAGGGGACATTCGTAGGCTATTCGTATTCGATTATAGATGTCTTCGAAGCATGGCTCGTATGTCGTGGGACAACCGAGTAAGCTATGCTGTCGTAAGGAAACGAGTACTAGGTAGGGATGGCAAATCGATTGATGAAGTAATGAAACTTCATCAGTTGAGGTGGTTGAGACATGTGTTACGTATGCCAAACCGCCGACTGCCTCGACGAACTATGTTTTGTGGTGTAGGAGTAGGTTAGAAGAAATCTAGGGGCGGCCAAACCAAAACATGGCAGAAACCCATGAAGTCAGTGACAAGTGAACTGAACCATGTTGGTAGATGTAGACTACCTGGTTGGGGTCCTCGAGATCAAAGTTTTCAGTGATTAGAGAGAGAATGGTTAGAGACCTTGAAAAACATGGCTCAAAACCGTTTGCAATGGCGCAGGTGCATCCACTCTTTATGTTCTCTCTAATTCTAATCCTCAGAATTCCTCATCATCTCTATCTTCCTCTCTCTAAAGTTATCTCACCGAATGATACTTCTTGAATAGTATCTTCGAGCCCTAATCTTCTCTATTACTGCTAATACTTTCATTATCTCTACCGCTATGGGATTTGAATTGACAATTGCGTTTCTGTTTTGATGCGGTATGGCAACCTGAACTGATGTACTCATGTTCGAAGTTCTAATTTTTTACTGACCGACTGATGTGATTAACTCATTTTTTTGGGATGTATTCATGACAGACTAATATTTCTGCTGGGGTAACAAAACAAACCAGAAATCAATCAACAACAAGTATGCACCCATACATTCACCAAGGGGTCGATTCTAGGACCTTTATGTCTCGTGGTGAATCATTGCGCATTAAATTCACTAGGTCCGCGTCCAATAGTCCGACTACAATTTCATTCATTTTTCGGCATGACGCAATGACCATGCAATGCTGTTGGCTGCAGCCTGGTTTGAACTCGACTGGAATTGAGAGAATTAATTATCAATCATTAGTTAGCATACAATGATCCTTTATTTTAGAGAATTTTTATTTTACTATCAATTTTCGAAAAGAAACATCGTCGATTGGATCAACTTGTAGCTTGAGTTCTTTTAGTGAAAGTGATTTTTCCCATGCTTACACATTAACTCTGGGACATATTTAAACAGCGTAAAAATCGTTAATAGCCCATAGTTTTGATGTCATCTGAAATATTTTGAAACGGTTTGTTTGTTTATTCTATGACTCCAGTCAAGTGATAATTTCAATTAATTTTTGAGATATTTTGAAGAGAATAACTTTTTTCCTCCAACCAGACATCAACGGTTTGTTGGTGATATGTAATATGATATGAAGTCACTTTTTTTCCAATACAGAAACAAGAAATTTTAGATCGTGATTAGTCTACAGACAGTTTTATGTCATGTCCTAGCATGAAACTCTTCAGCAGTGTACATCTTCCAACCTAAATTTAGAAGCACTTAACAAGTTTGGTACACTGAAAGCGGATATTACAATTAACAGAGTTGTGTACTTGACTTTAAGCCACACTTCAAAAACATAAGTGCTCATGATGCTAACTAGTTTCTGTTGGGGACGTTAGATCCCCACAACTCACTTGATAAAAGTCCTAATTTTGGATTTTATGTTTTAGCGCATCGGTTGATCAAGTGACCTTGAGATTGCATTTCCCACGCGGAAAATCCTTGACTGTTATTGATAGACGTATTATTTTAGTACGCTATTTTTGTGGCTCTCCAAGGACGTTCCTATCTTATATAAATAAACTCGATTTGTGTGCTTTTCAACCTCGATTTATTGGGTGCTTGTAGAATACACTTTCTATGTCTTGTCAAGACTTCTTCCTCTACTTAGTGGGGCGTTAGGACGCTCGGATTAGAGTAACCTATCATGTCACTGGATCATTTGTCTTCGCTCTCGTTTACCAAGTAGGGTGAACTCGTAATCGTTTTGAGCTTATCAGTTGACGAGCATACCGGTTTCCTAAACCAAAGTAGGTAGAGCGGGATTCAAGCCAGTAACTTCGAGGCTGGAAGTGTAACTCACCAACTAATTGAGTCGTCATTTCTGAGATGATGATGATGATGATCTCAGTTTTTTTTACTCTCTAAACTTTGAGATTATTTTCCGGTTTTCTAATTCTTTCTAATGTATATTATTTCTTTTCCAATGCACACATACACGGATGCATTGAATTATGCCAAACAGGTATTTGATGAATTTGAAGAATTTCGTACAATCTATGGTCCTGTGGATCGATTACCGACCCGAATGTTTTTCATTGGACCTAAAATTGCTGAAGAATTCCCAGTAAGTAGTGCGTACAAGTTAATATCAACAGTCCATTTTGTTCCTTATCATCTAGACTACTAAATAGTTAATATATATTTTTTAAAAAGAAAGGTATTTCTGTAGACTATCATATTTTCTGCTTAAATCTTAGGTGCTAAGAGTTTTTTTCTTTTAATTAACAAATAGTGTATACATAACAATTTTTCTGACGTTTCATTATGACTGAGTGTAAGCCACTTATTCAGAGAATAAATAAATGAATTAAATTAACCCTAGTTTAAATAGAACAAAATTAATTAGTACAGTTAATGAGCAGGTCTGACCAAGTCATCGTCATTTCACTCTGGTCAAGGTGATTCATATGAGATGTACTTGTGTATTTGTGTGCCCTAAACCCTAATGGGTATGAAAAATGTGACATTTATGTAGTGTGAAAAGGGATACAGTTGAATTTGTATGTATGATAATAGTGTGAGATGTGAAAAATTTTAGATGTCAGCTCAATGAGTTCATTGCTAAGCTCTCGATACACAAACTTCAAGTCATGCATTCTATTTTCTGTCAAGTCATGGAATTATTGCCCCATTGTTTCCAGATTTTCAATGGCTATCTAAGTAAGATCATTCTGTGATGTAAATTATGAAATTCAACAAGTCCCTAATAATAAAAATATTGCCAACTGATCCATTACTTACCTGATACTGTTTGAATATTATTTGAATATCAGATATAATTAAAGTACTTCCATATTTTACTTGATCAGCAAATTCCAACTAACACACATCATCTTAGAATAATAACTATAGTATTGTACCAAACCAGCTAAGCCTTTAATACACAACTAACTCTACCCCATGGGAGGGTGTACGTTCCGGCTGACCTTGTGGGACAAACTCGATCTTTAGCTTCATGTGGGGCTTGGGAGCTCTGATCGATTGTATCAGCGTAAGGCAGTTGGATGTTAGACTGTTGGGCCGGCTGTTAGTTAGTGCACTGCTGAGTGGCTCGGTGATTCGTTTCGAAGTGCCAGATCTAGCTGGGGAAGCCTGCCTTGCCGCCCTTGCCGATTGGGGATTGTGGGTAGTGGATCGGTTGGAGAGATCGAGTTGATTCATAAGTGCCCGTACGGGTGCCTTTTGCTGGTATCCTTGCTTTTTGGACGTCCGCTTGTCTGCAGACCAACCTAGACAACATGTACGTTCTCGTATGGGGCAGGGATGATCGCGAATCCTTGTGTTTTGCCTAAAAAGTAGCGGCGTGTTGGTCAACCATGAATACTAATTGATAATTAACTTGTCATAACAATTTATATTTTAAAGAAACAGTGTGAAATTCTGTGAAATTGATCGTACTTCATGTTCGGTTCCCCATATAATGAACCATGAATTTCAGTTGACCAATGATTTGCTTCTGATTTATGTACTACACATTCAAACAATTTCTAATTGGTTTTTGCGAAAAAACTAACAAAACCAACATTTTATGTTTCATTATCTAATAATAATAATAATAATAATAATAATAATAATAATAATAATAATAATAATAATAATAATAAACAATTTCTTTAAATAGGTTGATTTAGAAACTGGTAAAATGTTACATATTAAAACATTAGCTGTTGGTGATTTAACCAAATCTGGTGAACGTGAAGTTTTCTTTGAAATGAATGGTCAATTAAGATCAATTTTGATTAGTGATAAAGAAGCGACAAAGGTGAGTTGCAGTATGATGATGATTTTTTTTGCTTTTTACTGATCCTTTTCTCTCCTTGATTATTAATGTGTGTGATAATGTGATCGATCGCATTAAATAGTTTGGGGGGAGCAATATAATAATGGCACAAGGTCAACTGAGTTGATTTCTATTTTGTTTGAGTTTTGTTGTTAGTGTTTAAGGAATAAGATTGTTAGTGTTGTTAGTTTAAGGAGTTTGTTCTCAAGTTAGGTAAGCATCAGATTTGTTTAATGTTTACACGTATATACTCTTTTGTCTTTGTGTCTGTGCTTATGTTATTATGCTAGTGCTGTTCCGCATCATGTACGGATTTATACTCTAATAGGTGCCGCGAGTCTTGTCGAGCTATGTTTTGTGATGTAGGAATAGGTTGGAAGAAATCTAGGGATGGCCAGACCAAAACATGGCACAAATCCATCAAGTGACTGACAATTGGACTGAGTCATGTTAGTAGATGTGAGCTACCTGGTTGGGGTCCGCGAGACGAAAGTCACCAATGGTTAGAGACCTTGAACGACATGGCGCAAGTGCATCCATTCGTTGTGCTCTTTCAAATCCTAATCTTCTGGATTCGTCAACACCTCCACCTTTGTCTTTTTAACGTTATCTGACTGGATTATACTTCTTGAATAATATCTTCTTGATCGCCATTAATACCTCTACTATCTCTATCACTATGGGATTTGATTTGACATTTGCGTCTCTGTACTAATATGGTATGTCAACCTGAACTTATGTACATACGTACGAAGTTCTACATTGTAGCTGACTGACTGACATCAAACCAAGTATGCTTTTTTATTTGATATCACGGACCAATAGTAGTTAGATAACCGATAGAAACTAGGAATCACTGGACAGTCATTTCGTCCAATTTTGGCACTTCTTAGAAGCAATGGTTATCTACGACCATTTCAGAGATCAAACCCTAACCTTTAAACTACTGAGTTGATATCTATACACTCAGAATATCCTATATACACACACACTCACACACACACTAGTCACTGACAAATATCATCATTTCTTCTCAAATACAAACTCCTCTCTCTTATTTTTTTTTCTTCTTTTCTACACAGTCTATTTCATTTCATCCAAAAGCTTTAAAAGGTGTTAAAGGCTCGGTTGGTTCACCAATGCCTGGTGAATTAGTTACAATCACTGTGAAAGAAGGTGATCATGTAGAAAAAGGTCAAAAATTAGCTACATTATCAGCTATGAAAATGGAAGTAAGCATTACAGCACCAATATCCGGGTGTATTAAAAAAATTCATGTACACAATGGTATGAAAGTATCTGGTGATGATTTATTATTCGATATAGAATAAAAAAAAACATTTAATTATTTATTTCAATTTATTTGACTCATTTATTTATTCATTTCCGATATTGTGTGTCTTGACAATCACAGATTATTATTATTATTATTATTATGACGATTATAGCAATACAATTAATTATCTTTTAATCCATGAACATTATCATGCTGCTATTGAATAATAGTAATATTTAATGTAGTTGAAAC
The DNA here is from genome assembly GCA_944470395.2 of Schistosoma turkestanicum. Classification (NCBI taxonomy): domain Eukaryota; kingdom Metazoa; phylum Platyhelminthes; class Trematoda; order Strigeidida; family Schistosomatidae; genus Schistosoma; species Schistosoma turkestanicum. The sequence goes on from OX103971.1 coordinate 17,080,082, forward strand.
AGAAACAGTTTGAATAAAACAAAACTAAACTAGTAGACTCTCTATTCCCTTGTTGTTATTATTATTATATTATACGGAAACTAACAGAAAAAAAACCGATCAATGTAAATCGTGCTCTTTTCAAATGTTATCCTTTGACAGTTGTATTTTTTGCTCTGTGTATTTCTTTTTTTTTTTGTTTGCTCTGTACACTTAATCATTACATAATTATTGTCAATAAATACAAATTGT
>OX103971.1:17080812-17134628 GCA_944470395.2 Schistosoma turkestanicum
ATGATTTTACTTATGATTCAAAAAATTCCATTAAGATTACTTACTTAGTTACTTACGCCTGTTACCCCAATGGAGCATGGGCCGACCACCAGTTTTTCTCTAGCCAACTCTATCCTGGACTACCCTCTCCAGTTCAATTCATGCCTAAATTTCGACTAAGTTTGTAGAGTTCCTACTGACATAAATACAAGTTGATTGTTGGCTCTCTGAGTAAGGACTGAATAGTTCTGGATACTAGAACATAGTGTACATGGCTTTATTTGTTACGCTTATCGTACCAACTGAAAATGCTTTCCAAGCCAAAGTGATCCTAAGCCTCTCGATAGACAACTTAAAGAGGAGAGATAACATCCACTTTCTCAACTTCGAATTATTATCTTTAACTGAAACTATCTAAATCCTATTCCTGTCTCATTACCTGTTGGTTGTTATTATTTTCACACATTTCTGAACCACTGTTACTCTGCTCATTATCATCTCTGTATACCATCCCATTCGTACACTTTGATCCTCTAACAGTGTCTTCATTACTAATTAAGTAACTCTATTTAGTTCCTAAAACTAACTTTTTGTTACTGTCCATTTTCCTCCTAATTATTTTATAACTGCAACCAATCAACTTTATGCCTAATAATATGATAGTTAATCGTATCCAGAAACCCTACAGCCTTGAAACAAGACACTTAGATTACAAGTTGTACGAATCCACAATCAACTCCCGAAACGACTAAAACCAGTACATCGGTAGATTACACCCACTGAACAATGCCAAAAGTTTGAAACCATGCAGATACAACAAGAACTAAGAATAAGTCAATTAATCTACTTATACAAGTTCATTATAAAGATATTGGATATTGGATACTGCAACAATTTGAGTTAAGGTCATTCATCGTCTGGTACTGAAAATAATGTAAGTCATTTTAGATTATCTTTGCATGCCTATCACCCATTCTGTTTTGGTTCGTTTTATACATACTTCCTCACAATGTCAGCATCAATATAATTAATGCACAAACTCATTTAGATCCTCTCCCGTGCTTACACTTCGGCTTTCTCACAATCTTCACTACCAATTATTAAACTAAACCATCTATATATTACTTAGTTCTGAAATATTCTTCATATTAGCATTAGAATTTTATTCTTGTTATTCTTATTATTATCCAAGTTGCAACTAACTGATCTTCAGTCTGGTAATGTCATAGCTGCTGGTATCCAGAAGCCCTACTGCCCTGAAACAAACGTTTTCATCCAAATCCCTAGACATACAAATTCACAACCAACTGCCGACTGACTGGAATTAGGCGGTCAAGTGTCTAGACCCCCATTCGTTGGACACTACCGGACACCTGGAACCGTACCGAAAGAACAAGAATCGAGCGCAAAGCAATCAATTTGATTTATACTAGCTGGTGAAAAAGATGTTAGATATTAGATTTAAGAAATAAAGTATTGGATTTTGACGTGAAATTCATTCATTTTTGCAAATACTCAGTAATATTACCGTCCGGATATCAGCCAAACTTCAGCAATATAATTTACGGATATGATCATCCTAAACTGTAGTCTAGGAAAAATCGGAAGTTTCTGCGAGGTTTATCAAATATGAGTTGACTAAAAGTACCTTTTTAAAGTAAAATACTAATCTTACAAACTTCTGCCTGCCACATATATTCAAGAACGTGTTTATATGTTTAAAAACATCGTTAAAATTGACGAAATATCAAAAATGGCAACTTAAACGTTGAATTCATCTATTCTTTGATTGTCGCTTTCTAATCCTTAACTAGGGAAGTCCTACTCACTGCCTGCTTACTGTGGGGATATTGTTTGTGAAATTTAAGAAACAAAAGGCGAATATCCAATGCCTAAACTGGTTAGTGGGTGGGGAGAATCTGGCTATGGGAGTTGGAAAACCCTGGTTCCAAACCAGTGGTGCCCATAAGTCATAGGATCCTGAAGAAATTAATGGCCAGTGGACTTATTGTTGGTCGCCAGCTGCCATGAAACTACATCTCGTTAAATGGCCGTATAAGTGAACTGTTAACCTCGACCTGGACGCCCGAACAATATCTTAGCCGACTCAAAAAATCAACGTGTGATGCATAAATATCTAGGCATATCTTTGTACCAATTTTTATGTTTGAATAAATAATGCTGATATTGCATGAAGGACAGTTGCACAAAAATTTTAGATAAAATCCTGAAAATCCGAATATATGTACTGATCAGCTAATAGTATAAACTAATTTAATCTATTAACTCGCAATTAATTTCGAATAATAGCAATTCTACAGTAAATGTTAATAAAACGATCACTATCTACCATGGAACTGCATCTTGTATAGTGGTTTCACTACTTTTTGGATTAGATCTGTAAGTCGAAGACTCGGGATGTGGTCTCCCAAGAAAACCACTTGCTATTGTTCGGGCATCTGTGCAGTATCCCAGCCCAGACACAAATTCATGAGTTTGTGACGCATTTATATTTTGTAGCTTCCTTGTACCAACATTTAGGTGTTTAAATACATAAATAAACTGCCGAATACTAATTCTGAACGAGTCTTTCTGAAACCATATCTGCCATTCCAACTGGCTTCCTTCAACATCCGCACACTAACACAGACCAGACAAGAGATAAGGTTGATTATGTCTTTAGAAAGTTTAAACATCGATGTATTCTGTCTATCAGAAACCAGTATTCAAAAGTGTTGAAGTACTAAAAATTTGCTCTTCATCTGTCGTTAGAACTGAGGCAGAGTTAGTCGATCGGATCACCATTAACAGTCAACTATGTGCTTTCAGGTTCAGAAACTACATTAGAGTGAGAAATTCGTATTAGAAGTATCTTTTCGTTATATTCGCCTACACTGCTACAGATTGTAGCCCGGATGCTGTCAAGAATGGATCCTACCACCATTTAAGTGATCTTCAGTAAGTATGTTCGATAAATATTGTAGTACTAGCCGGTTTGAATTTACAGTCAGGTGTCTAGTCAAAAAAGAGTTGAGTGGCCAACGGGTTTTGTTAATCACAGGTCAGATAACAGTGGCCATCTACTGCCTTAGTGGCTCGTGTTAAATTCGAAGTAGGGCTCACCAATTTATTGGCCCGTGACTTGATTTCAGTTTGGGCGAATGATCGAGTATGTGATAAGATGAATTTTCCTTTCTATTTCCGTATATTATACTTAGACAAACCCCGTTTGTGCAACGGTGGTTATAAGAAGCCGAATACGACCTCGCGGATAAATTTATTTCATACGTTCATTTAAGCATACAGATATGACAATGAAAAGCGCACAACCAAAACAAAGCGAATTGGAGAAGGCGAGTGAGCCAACTCTCATGCGCTGAAGCTATGATTAAGTTTTTCAAGTCAGGCAATAATAGGCTAGACATGTAATAAGCGAGTAAGCATACACACATACAATAATCGATACTGTTATCGAGTCATCACAAATAAAAAAATGATCGATACAATTATCGAATAATTTAAACGACTACTCATTAAAGTTAGTATAATGAATAAATAATGAGGAGCTACACTGCAATTTTTCGTAGACTGAAACCGTTTGTGGTTAGCAATAACTATCAGCACAGTTATCGTGGATATGCTACCTGGTGTCCTCCCTCTGTATCTCAAGTTTGGACTCAGAATGACAAAATCTCAATCAGCTGCCGCTGACCCGTTTGTGTACAAAAACGTCCTTCCATTCAGAGCACTTATCTGGATTCTGATCATGCTCTTTTTCACACTAATCTTATCTTATGTTTCAGACGCCCAAAAATTCATCTTCGTAAACATATCAATGTCAATAAATTGGTTGCAGCTGTTGTTGTAACTAAATATCAAAACAAGCTAGGTCCAAGACTATCTATCGACCCATAAGTATGGATGAGCACTGGCTGCATTTACATGATACCAAAAAGATGGTGAGCGAAGTCGCTTGCGGCTTGTACAATGTTTGTGTAAGGACCGATAAACTTGGTGGTCAGAGCGTGTGACGAGTCGGAGGCAGAAACTGCATCTTTTAACTGCCAGTAACTCAACTCATCTGGGCTACTAGCAGAAATAAGTCTGGTGTTCGTGAAACAATTTGTGATACTAACAGGACATCAGTAAAACTGTCCTTTCTTATCTTACCAGCGTCGACCGATCCACCTAACGAGGCGAAGATCTGCAAGAAACCCCAACTCTTAAGGCACCACAAATCACTAGGGCAAGATGACTTACCTCCGACCCTTTTTGAAGATGGTGGCGACCGTCTGGCTAAATAACTATTTGGGGTGTCGACAGAATGTTGTGAATAAGTGTTCCAACTCCCTAGAATGGGTCGATAGTCGTCCCTATTTTTAAAAAGAGTTGTGATCATCTATGCATTAACTATCAGGACATAAGTCTACTTCCGGTTGTGTCCAAACTATTGGCTACTGTCACACTTCATGGCTTGTTTGAAACCTGTGAAACATTGACCCACAAAGTGCAGTCTAATTTTCGTTCTGGTTAAGAATCTTTTGATCATTAATACTTCCACTCTTATACATTAATTTCTATTTCTTTGTTCCTTTTTTGTTATACTCACCTTCCTTTCTCTATCTCTTTACTATCTCTGTTTGACTGGCTCACAAATGTTTTGGTGCTTCTTTGTAACAATGTTTGCATGTTTAAATAAATGTTATTTTCTAATTCCATTTGTTCTAATATTGTCTCTTATTATTATTATCATTACTGTTATTATTATTACTATTATAGAGTTGTGGTGGAGATTGTTGAGTTTCATTGAAGTCACAAGTCGACCAATGTTAAACCACCGTTAGTAACCTGGCAGCATTAGACGGCCGTTTCGTCCTAGTACGGGTGCAACAACAGTGCGCGTCCATAACACCCTGGATTCATGATTCCAATGGAACCTAACACTCTCAACAATCCTATAATGACAATTATCATGCCTTTGTGAGGAGATTCTCAGAGTTACAATGAGGAGCCGTGACCAGTAGAGTCCGATTGTGTCGGATGTGAGCCACCGGTTACAATGGATAAGGTTGCACAATATTGTTGATTGATTGAGGTTGGATCGTAACACAGTTGAGTGCTGGCTCAGTGGTTTAGAGGTTAAGCGTTCGTGTACACGCGTTGCTGGTGGGTCATATGCTAGAACAAAATGACCATCCAGCGCTTCCAGGTGTCTTATAGTGGTCTCTTATGTTCAGATTTTAGTTACAATTAGAATTATTTCCTTTTCTCTTTACCTACCTTGTTAACCTTTTTGTTTTGTAATGTAGTACAGCAATCTAACTGCTGATATATAGTAGTTATGTCAGGTTCTACGTTAATAGTGAGTAGCTGTAATGCTTTCATCACTAACTTTACTCTTACTGTGACTGAACATTATTATATCATTCTGTGCAACTATTTATTCCTCATGTATGTACGCTTGTTTATTTGTTTCAATCCCTGCATTCTAAATTAATTCAACTTCAACTGAAATGATTGCTTGTTAGTTTTGCACATTGTTATATTTTGTCTGTTTGCTGCTTTTATTTCGGCAAATAATATTTTTAGTGAATAGTTTATTTTCATTCTAACCGCATTCATTTCATTTACTAGATTATTTCAATTTGGATAGTATTTAAATGAACATGGATTCATTTCTTCTCAATCAAGAATCTGGACATCCTATTGAAAAAGATTTTGCTTTCAATAATAATGTGGCTAATGCACATGTAACAGTTCGATTAAGTAAGTTGAATAAAAATTATCCACTTGTAAAAGAATATGATGATATATTTGTCTGAGTATAGTTTTCATAGATGTTTTTTTCCGTTAATGTTCCGTGTAAAGTTGGTTTTCGTCAGAAATGAATATTTATTAGTGAAGATAAGAGCTCGATGCAAATGTACGATGGTATTTGTTTTCATACTGTATTAATACAACTAAATGATGAACAGCAAAGAATGACCAAAATAGTGCAGTCAGTTAGCTACAATGTAGAATTTCGTACGTACGTACATCAGTTCGAGTTGTCATACCACATTAGCACAGTGAGATCGAATTGTCCATTCAGATCTTTATAGTAGTAGAGATAGAGTAACATAGCGCGGTAGCAATGATAATAAGTCGGTCTTAAAATTGGGAATATGGTTCGAAAATATAGGTCGAAACGATATGTATGAAGGAATAATCAATCAATCAACAGCAACGTAGAACTTCGTACGTACGTACGTACATCAGTTGAAGTTGCCATATCACATTATCACAGAGATGCAATTGTCACTTCGAATCTCATAGCAGTAGAGGTAGTAAAGGTATTAGCAATAATCGAAGAGATTGGGTTTAGAAGATATTATTGAAGAAGTATAATCTAGTGAGGTAAATTTAAAAAGAAAAAGATAAAGATGATAAGGAACTCCGAAGGTTAGTATTCGAGAGAACACAAAGAATGAATGCATCTGCGAAATTGCAAACGATTTTGAGCCATGTCATTCAGGGTCTCTAACCACTGATTACTATCGTCTCGCCGGCCCCAACCAATTAGTTGACACCTACCGACATGACTCAGTCCAGTTGTCAGTGACTTCATGGATTTGTGCCATGTTTTTGTTTGGCCACTCCTAGGTTTCTTTCAACCTACTCCTACACCACAAAACATAGCTCATTGAGGCAGTCGGTGGTTGAGTATACGCAACACATGTCCCAACCATCTCAACTGATGAAGTTTCAATACTTCATCCATTGACCTGCCATCCCTTACCTAGCATCCGTTTCCTAACTATAGCATTGCTTACTCGGTTGTCCCAGGATACATGAGCAATGCTTCGGAGACACCGATGATCGAAAACCAGTAACCTACGAATATCTTCTACTCTAACTTGCCATGTTTCACAGCCATAAAGTAGGATTGAGTGAACTACCAAGCAGTATACTCGTCCTCTAGTCGGCAAACGGAGGAATACCGAAATTCAAGATCTGGAGAAAAATAAAAGTTATGCATCTGTACTATTATAATAAACGATACTGAATTATCTCATCCAACTTCTTCAACCACTGATCATGGTTATCACATGAACGCCAACCATGTAGTCTGAATCTGCTAACAAAGCCTAAACTTAACAGTTAATGACTTCATGGTCTGGCGCTGTCTCAATTTGGCTTTACTAACTTTCTTACAACCAAATTCTGTACTAGCAAACATCGTTCATTGAAGTAGACAGTGCACTAGCCTATGTATCATGTCCGTACCAAGTCAGTTGATGAATATTAACAGTCATAAACTATAAGATTTATGGTAATAAATGTACATTTAGAAAAATAATACATCGTATATTTTCTTCACGTAAAGTGTATTATTTTTGTTTATCTTAGTGTTTGATATTCATTTGATATTCTCTGTGCTAATGTGGTATGGCGACCTGAACTGATGTAGTTACGTACGAAGTTCTACGTTGTAACTGATTGACTGATATTCATACTTAACGTGGAATTACACTATTTTTTTTGACTTAAAGTATTCGTTATTCCCTTTTTTGTTAATTTTTTTCTTGACCTAAGGATTTTTACGCAAGGTCTACGGAATTCTATTCACACAACTTTTACTTACTTCATTATGTGCTGGAACAATGTTAATGTTAAAACCAATTCTAATCGATAATCTACAACAAAAGTATGTTGTAATTTTCTTTCTATGGTTCTTCAATAATTTTATAATTGAAATCGTGGATCAATCATTGCTAGACCACTATTAGAAATGTGGAAGCATTGGACGGCTGTTTCATCCCAGTATGGGACTCTTCACCAGTGCACATCCACGCTCGCGTTAATCGAACCCAGGATCTAACAATGATTGATTCACGATTTCAATGTAAAACAATATTCTACGTAACTCGATAGCGAAAACTTATACAATGTGCTCATTAATGACTAGCTTCGTCAGGAAATTCTGGGAGTTCTAGTGGAGTTCAACCCTGTCGGATGTAGGCAGTAACTACCGGAAGACAATAAGTAGTGGTGTTGCACAAAATCTTTAGATTGATCGAAGTTGGACTCTAATACTGTTGGATGCCGGTTCAGTGGTCTAGAGGTTAAGCGTTCGCACACACGACCGAATGTTGTTGGTTCGATTCCCACGAGCGGGGATCGTTAGTGTGCACTTCTGAAGAGTCCCATACTAGGACTTGACGGCCGTCCAGTAATGATTGGTTCACAATTCCAATGTAAAACATTATTATACATAACTCTATAGTGAATATTCACACAGTATACTTATTAGTAACTAGCTTCTTGAGGAAATTCTGGGAGTTCTAGTGGATTTCAACCCTGTCGGATGTACGCAGTAACTACCAAAGACAATGAGTGGTGTTGCGCAAAATCTTTAGATTGATCGAAGTTAAACGTTAACACCTCAGTGGTTTAGAGGTTAAGCGTTCGCACACAAGACCGAATGTCGTTGGTTCGATTCCCACGAGCAAGAATCGTTAATGCGCACTTCTGAAGAGTCCCATACTAGGACTTGACAGCCGTCCACTAATGATTGATTCACAATTTCAATATAAATCAACATTCTTCTTAACTCTATGCTGAAAAAATAATCAATAATTGTAACTAATTATTTTTTCAATGTTTTTTCTCTTTTCTTTCCTGTATTATAGTATATGGTTTCCGATTCTATTATTTATCAGTACAATTGGTATTCTCTTAGGATTAATGTGGAAAAGACAAGAAACACCAGTTAATTTTATATTATTATATTTATTTGTAAGTTTGTGACTGTTTAATAATTGATCATAATCAATAACACAATCAATTCTTCAATTTTTAGACTCTCTGTGAATCTATCCTTGTAGGATATGCAGGTAATGTAGAAAAAGTTTGATTTGAGTTATTTCTATTCATAATTGCTTAATTAATTAATTGATTATTAAGTAATTTATTTGATTTTTCCCCAGAAAAAATACTCAATAGGCATTGAATAGGTCTCCTCTCTATGTTTAATTGATTTGAATTTTAGTCAGCAATTTGTTAAGTCTGGTCCATCAGGATGTCAGTTACCTGTGTGTGGTTGCACCACAGGGATCGAGACGAACTGTTCATGTTGAAATGCTAACACATTGGCAGTCTCCCTAGTTATCCTGAAAATAAATGTCAAAATTGCTCTTGACAATAGAGGTATCAAGTCATGTAGTTTGTTTCATTCTCTTGTAGTACTCATGTGAATCATTCAGAACATCTGGAAATGTTGTGTCATTCAAACGATCGAAGAATAAGTTTAGTAAGGACATCATCAGTACAGACTGCTACTATCCTCCAACGTTTGTTTCAGCTAAAAGATACTTATGCTTTTTATATTTATCATTTGGGCGAGTTAAAAGATTGAGAAATGACTAGAAAGCTCTAGTTAGTGAGATCATATACAATAAATTTACACAAATCATGCATATTTAATGTATTTATCGTCCTTGGACTAGATAACACCATGTAGGTTGCAATGTTGACTTCGTCCAGTATTGTTCTTCGTTTATAATTTCCTGTCTGTTGTTTGAACGTGGGTCGCTATGTCAGTTGTCTTGTTTTTACATAAGTACATGATATTTCATTCACTTGCCCAACCTATCATCAACTGCAGATAGAAGTTTGTGTTGATGATGTTGTTTCACAGTTCAATCACTCAGTTGTGATAATACGATTTCACCAAAAATATCTTTGTATAAAATGAATGGGGAATTTGTCACACATAACTGTCAAAAATATCTTCCTATAGTCGTATAGTTTTTTTGAAAACTCGTTTAATAAATACTGCTTACTAAAGTTAGTAGTTTTCTACAACTGTTGTTTAATTAATGTATCAATCAGTCAAATATACAGCACATGTCTACATCAATGCAAGAGGCGAGATGAAATTTTTTTGGACAATGGAGATACGACTCAAGAAAATATAAACTAACGGAATAAAAAAGACTTACCAAGCGAACTCAGGATCTAAAGCGAAGACAAAGGGTAAATATATCTACTCCATTGCAGACAACTTGGATCTATGTCACCGATATTCGCTAACTGTTATGCTCGTCAATTGATATGTTTGAATGCTATTACGAGTTCACCTTACTCAGTAAACGGAGCGAAGACAAATGATCCAGTTACATGATAGGCTATTCTGATTCCATTGTCCCAGGCCCTGCTAACTAGAGCAAGAATTCTTGATAAGGTGTAGAAAGTATATTCTACAAGCACCCAGAAAATACGAGATTGCTAAGCACACAAATCAAGTTTGATAGAAGCGGCCTTGTGAGAGCCTCTAAATAGCGTACTAAAAAAATCCGTCAACCAATAGTAGTCACGGATTTTCCGAGTGGGAAATGTAAGCTGAAGGTCAACTAAGCAGCTTCTGCGCGAAAACATAAAAAGTCCAAAATTAGGACCTTTTCCAAGTGAGTTCTGAGGATCTAACGTCCCCAACAGTAATCAGTTATGGATCCAAACCATATAATCTATCTACACACCAACCTACTTGACATCATGCAGTGACGCTAGCGTCTTCATGGACTGATTCTATATATATAGATTACCTATAGCTTTATTAAAGCTGTCACACAAATCATTTCAACTGTTTATTTCTAGTTTTGTGGGAATTTTTTGTTATTATTATCGATTAATTTATGTTACTCTGAAAATCTCATATTGTATTCAAGTAATGAGCATTAATTAAAACGATCATTAGCCTACTGTTATTAATATTATCGTCAGTAGTGTACTTTTTAATTGTCTCCTTTCTTTATTGTTCATTCTTCAAGTGATCACATATTCTGCAACGGTTGTACTTGAAGCATTTATATTAACTACCATAGTTGTCTTGTCCTTAATGATGTACACATTGAATTCAAAGAAAGATTTCAGTAAATTGGGTGTAGGATTATCAGTTGCCTTTCTGATTCTCTTATTGGCTGGACCAATTAATGTAAGTGAATGGATATCATTGAAATATTTATTTGTTATATTCAGTCCCTACGTTGTCAGATGGCTGGAATCATAAAAATTGAACATCATCTATAGAACTCCTTTACACTGACAGTCATGAACATGCTATCAAGCTTATTTTTTTCTAGACGACGTCGGCTTGTAAGCGAAACTCCTTTCCATAAAAAAAGAAAACTTGCCTCAGCTAATAATATTAGATATAAGTATCATCTGTAAGGTGATATGTTTACTATGCTAGTTTTTCATGTGGGGAACAACTGTAATCTGGTAATTGGTTGTTTCTAGATCTAACTTAGTTTTCACATATAATGTTTAGTTATTCAACTTTCAGCCACTTTGTATGCATGTGGAGTAGTGATTTCACCTTAAATGGTCAAACTGAAATAGCTGAAAGGATTTATCGGTTGTAAGATCAATGTTTTATTCACTAAGGTATCTCAGATTTTATGTAACACTCTTTAAGTAGAAAATCCCTTAAAATTCTATCATCAGATCAGTTATTTATCAGTATTAAGATTGATTTCATGTTGATTAGAATCCAGAACTATTGATTGTCAGGATATATTCACTCAATCCTACAGTAGGTTATCCATAACTCAAACAGCTCATCGGTAACATCTCAAACTGTCAAGCTATGTGACGCGGTTTTGAATCCTATACAAGGCGCAAGTCCCTTCAACCTTGGAAATACGTCTTATGGATGAGTATCAATTAGTTTAAAACCTAGGTTCAGAGTTTCCTTTCTACTAACACCTGACAGTAGAACAATACACATTATAATGTTGAGTCACTTATAGTAGTGACCACACTGCAGCTTGATAGATTTGATGAGAACTAAACAACAAGCAAACACAACACTTGCTACTCTGTTTGTTCTATGACTAATCAGTATAAAATTATACTCCACTTAATTTTTGATTTGTTTTCTTAGAGGAATTAGAAAACAGTTGCGTAGAGCTTCTCAATGCAAATTAATTTTTCAAAATGAGTATTTGTTGAAATTTTGGAATCAATTCAGTTATATTTATGTTATGACGATAACATGGATTTGATTCTGACCGATTCGGTCTCGTGTGCTTTTATGGGTATGTGGGTGGATATTACTTCCCAGCTGCCCATACCGTGGAAGGGTTCTGATTGTCAGAAGGGGCATCGGCCTCACGAGTTCCAAAGGAACTCTGATTTCATCATGAGACGTCATAATTCTTCTAACTGAAGATCTTCTAACTCCCAGATCAGGGTTTATATGGCTTGAATTATTCTTACTTGTAAGCGTTGTGTTGGCGAGTTAGTTTTTTGCGGGGTGGGGTCGCCAACCCCCGGCAATAGCCCCGGAGGGTCTACATGCGGAGTTACAATAACATGGATAGTTGTTGACATTACTAATTAATGTTAGAATTAGCTCATTATTTATATTTTTGACTAAAATTATATCAGTCAGAAATAATGGCCAAGTGAGATGACCAATTGATAACTGTTATAATTCTCTCACTTTATTACAACCCAGCTATTCATAATGCTTAGTATTCTCGGACACCAAGTGACTCGACACGTTCTCCCAAAATCAGAACACGGTTGAACAGGAAAATAGATTATATTCGAATAACAAGGTTAGGTGGGAGTTAGAGAAGTCCAAAACGTTGGTATATTCATAGTTTCTTACGTGAGAAGATTCTAGAATGTTTCCCCAGTATCGAATAGCGCTGATTGGACACGAAAGAGCCAATCAGCGTGCAACAACACAATCGTGTATGGAACCTGCTTTAATCCAATCTTTGTCCCACTAACAGATAACCATCAGAAATGTCCTAAAGGACGAATGCATATCACTCTCAGTTCTATATATCAACAACAAAATAATTTAAATGTTTATTTATTAATAAAATGATCTAAAAACAAAGTATTGGTTGCTGTTCGAAATCACTAACTTAGTTAGTAGAGTCAGTCAGTTGCAACGTAGAACTTCGTACGTAAGTACATCAGTTCATGTCGCCATACCACATCAGCACGGAGATATAATTGTCAATTCAAATCCAATAGTAGAAGAGGTAGTAAAGGTATTAGAAGTAATCGGAGAGGTTAGAATTAGAAGATATTATTCACGAAGTATGATTCAATGAGATAAGTTTAGAAAGTAAAAACTAGAGGTGTTGAAGAACTCAGAAGATTAGGATTTGAGAGAACACAAAGAATAAATGCACCGGCGCCATGGCGAACGATTTTGAGCCATGTCATTCAAGGTCTCTAACCATCGATTATTATCATCTCGCGGACCCCAACCAGGTAGTCGACAATTACCGACATGGCTAAGTCCACTCGTCAATGACTTCATGGATTTCTGCCATGTTTTGGTCTGGCCGCCCCTAGCTTTCTTCCAACCTATTCCTACACTACAAAACAAAGCTCGACGAGTTAGTAGATAATGAATGCATCGATGTTTGAATTAATAGCTACTAGATCTGACTCCTCCTGGTGCTAATATCAACAAAACACTTGAATGTGAATAAGTTTAGTTACATCTCGATAATGAAGTTCCACATGGAATGAACCCCACCGTCCCCACCCTGGATCCGTTTGACCATTGATGATTTTAATCGATAATTTTGTTTTTCTGTAATACCACTGACCAAATATTTTTTGTCCTTACTTTTATTTTTTTCTATTTTGTGTTCAAACAATTCACTTACATACATACATACATACATACATACAGTTATTTCTAGGTTCATCATTATTAGAGTTATGCATAGCAATTGGTGGTGCTGGTCTATTCAGTTTATTCATAGTCTATGATACTTGGCGAATAATGCATCATTGTTCACCGGAAGAATATATTATGGCATGTATTGATTTATACTTGGATATATTAAATTTATTCATGTATATTTTAAGAATTTTAAAAGAATTACAACATAATCAAGGTTAATTTTAAAAAAAAATGATTATGTTCAATTAATTATTGACTATTATATACATTTGTGATTTCAGTGTTTGTTATGTTGTTGATAAATTAACTTTTAAAGATTAAATGATCAATAAGTTATTTTCACTTTTTTTTGTATGAACTACTCATACTACTAATTTCATTACTACTTTTAAAAAAATAAATCAATAAACTAACTTTAACCTTGAATTGTATCTTTAAGTTTTCTTGTTGGTGTTTTGTTTCGTGTTTGCTGTTTTTTCCAATTCTAATTTGAACTTGCGCGACTTTTGAACTTTGATTGTACCGCATCAACTCGTGTAATGTATGTGCGTTGTGTGTGTGTGCATTATGGCACTATTTTTTTGCTTGCCCTCTTGTCAGTTATTATTATGATTAAAATTAATATTTTGTCAAACTACTGAGAATATAAAACTCAACAAATGCTATTGTTCTTTGCTTTTTCTGTGTCAGAGACAGTTGGGCTTATATTCGAGGCAGTCGGTGGTTGGGCATACGTAACACGCCCCAACCACCTCAACTGATGGAGTTTCACTACGTCATCTATCGATTTGCCATCCCTACCTGGTACTCATTTCCTAACGAAAACAATGCTTACTCGGTTGTCTCACGACACATGAGTGATGCTTCGAAGACATCTATAATCGAATACTAATTGCCTACTAATATCCTCTACCCTGACTGGTCATGTTTCGCGTCCAGGTAGGAGAACGGAACGAACTGCTGCTCAGTACACTCGTCCTTTAGTCAGCAAACGAATATCTCGCCTACGCCATAGGTGACTCAAGTTGACGAAAGCCAATCGGGTTTTCTGTATCCGTGCAGAGATTTCATCAGTCACCAGCCCATCAACACTGATGAGACTGCCGAGATAAGTGAAGCGGTCTACATGTTCGACTACTTCACTTTCTATCACTTGAACATGTTGGAATAAAATAAGTTTGTGAATGAGGCTAACGAAATGCAAACTAGAATAATAATTTCACATCAATGTTTGTGAAGATTAGGATTTGAAGTTATGTTTAGCATTAAGCTGAAATCAAAGTTTAAAAGTTATATATTGAGGCTTCATTTAGAATGATTAGTCAAGAAAGAGTATGATGTCTGATTAAAGGGCAGAAAGGTTTAGTGTGTTAGGATAGTTTGCATAAACTAATCATCAATTTCGAATTGGCGAAGGTATATAAACCAAATTAGATAAATTCATCAATCTGATAAAATTAATATTACTTTTAAGTAGCTCCACTCATTTTCCACAATCATCCATCATCTGATTGGCTCAAGCAGTAAGGTAAAGAAGTATTGTTACTTTTGTTGTTTCATGCTATCGGATTTATTTGGATTATACACATCTGTACACAGCACCAAACCTACTATACAAATAAAATTTGATCGATAAATGGACTTTAATTCAAATAGGGATCGATAGTCTAGAACTTTCCAATACCATATCTTGTTTATACTGCTTCACTGCCTCTTCGATCTTCAGACAAAACATCCACCTACTGGCTGACTTTTAAAACGTCATGTGATATATTCTAGTTAGCTCAGCCTATCAGCCCTTAAGATATGTAATTACATATTCAGAAATAACTTGCTATCTTGCATTTCATACTTATCAGTATCGTTTATATTTAAAGTTAGTACTAGTGAGGTTTCCAGTGGCCAGCGATTCGGTTCCACATTTGAAATCATCAATCAATCATTGTTAGACCACCATTAGAAACTTGGAAGCACTGGACGGCCGTTTCGCCCTTGTATGGGACTCATCAGCAGTGCGTTTTTACACATCAAACGGCTGTCCAGTGCTACCAGGTTTCTAATGGTGGTCTAACAATGATTGATTGATGATTTCAAATGTGTAAAAACGCAAACCTCCAAAACTGTGCCTCAAAATATCGTAACAGTGCTCACTAGTGACTAGCTTCGTGAGGAAATTCTCGGAGTTCTAGTTGAGAAGACTTGACCAATGGAGTTGAACCCTGTCGGGTGTAGGCAGTAACTACCAAAGACAAATGGGTGAGGTCGCGCAAAATCCCTAGATCAATCAGAGTTAGACATTAACACCTTTGGATGCCGGCCCAGTGGTCCGATGTTAAGGCGTTCGCCTACAATGCCAAAGGTCCCGGGTTCGAATCCTGTGAGGAGCAGGAGTCGTGGATGTGCACTGCTGATGAGTCCCATACCAGGACGAAACGGCCGTCCAGTGCTTCCAGGTTTCTAATGGTGGTCTAACAATGATTGATTGATTGATGATTTCAAATGTGTAAAAACGCAAACCTCCAAAACTGTGCCCCAAAAAGCTTCGGATCCAGTTTGGATGAATGATTGAATATGCGATGAGATAAATTTTCCTTTCCGATTCCAAGCCTCATACTTAAGTCAACCCCGTTTATGCAATGGCGGTAAGCAATGCTCAAGTATACATGCGAATACAAGCTCAACAAAAGTATAGTGGTTTAGATCGATGACTCTCAATTAAAGTAAGTTAATCAAAATGGTTTAACCAAGTCAAATGTAAACAAACTCGAATGTATGTGAAGTGCTATAAGCTCTTAAGTGTAAAATATGATTAAATTTTAATAGTAATCTCATTTTATTTTACAGAAACTATTAATCATGGTGGTCTAACATTGATTGATTCATGGTTTCAAAAATGTGTAACTTAACAATCTTCACAACCCCGTAATGCAATTTACCTGTGCTCACTAGTGACTAGCCTCATGAGGAATCTTCTCCGAGTTCTAGTGGGAAGACGTGACCAGTGAAGTTCAACCTGTTCGTGTGTAGACAGTAACTACCGAAGACTGTGTATGCGGTTGCTCAACTCCGTGAATTGATCAAGTTAGACATTCACACCGCTAGGTACCGGCTCAGTGGTCCAATGGTTAGGCGTTCGCCTACAATACCGTAGGTCCTGGATTCGAATCCTGTGGGGTGTAGGAGTCGTGGATGCGAACTGCTGAGGAGTCCCATAGCAGGGCAAAACGGCCGTTTCTAATGGTGGTCTAACATTGATCGATTCATGGTTTCAAAAATGCGTAACTTAACAATCTTCACAACCCCGTAATGCAAATGATAATATTAGTTGAATGCCTACAATCTATTCTTATCGATTGATTTCAATCAATTAAAAGGTGTGTGTGTGTATGTTCAGTCTATTTTTTTTCAACAGGACAAACAATTTGTTCAAAATTACATATATATATGTGTGTATTTTGCATTTCTGTTTATTGATTACAAACATGTAATTTGTATTTCTTCGTTGCCTATACTAAAGTTAAGTAAACCCTTTATTGTCTTATTTATTATTGTAAACAATTAATTGCAGCACAGAGTCATTATTGATAATAATTACTATGTTGATGAAATATTTTAATCAGGTATTGTTTAATTTTTTGTACTAAAAAAAAACTTGATGTTCATACTTGTTATTAAAAGAAAAATAAACATTGACTTAATTGACCGTCTATTATTATTGAACACACCTAATTATTTATTATAACAATGATTGTAAATCGATATTATAAGGTGATAATTTATTGAAAATTTTGGGGCTGAGTTTTGGAGTTTTGTGTTTGTTTTTACACATTTGAAATCATCAATCAATCAATCATTGTTAGACCACCATTTGAAACCTGGAAGCACTGAAGGACGGCCGTTTCATTCTGGTATGGGACTGACTCATTAGCAGTGCACATCCACGACTCCTGCTCCTCAAAGGATTCAAACCCAGGACCTTCGGTATTGTGCGCGAACGCCTAACCATCGGAAAATGTCAAAAAAAGGTGGAAAATATAATCAATTTTTAACGAGAAGTATGATTTTGTCAACTAAACACACAGTTTCGCATTTGTAAGGTAATGGAGATTGTCGCGTTACTTATAGTGCATTGATCAATGTTGGATCATCATTATGAAAACATGGAAGCACTGGATGATCGTCAAGTTTGTAGTGTGGGACTCATCAATAGTGTACAACTCTATTTTAAGAAAACTTATCATGTGCTCACTAGTGACTAGATTCGTAGGCAGTTCAACCGCATCGGATACGAGACAGTAACTATTGAAGACACTGAATAAGGTTGTTAAATAGCGTGAATTGAATGAAGTTAGACATTACCACAGCTCAGTTTGCGAGAGAGACCAAACGTCATGGATTGGATTCATGCGGGCATTGCCGATGAGTTGTATACTAGGACAAAACCACTGTCGATTGCTAATGGTGGTCTAACATTCATTGATTCATGATTTCAATGAGCCTCATCAATTTCCACAACCACATAATGAAAACTTTTGATTTCTTTGTAACTTACTTACAATTTTATCTCATTGATTAGTACACATTACCTTAATTAAGGTTAATAATCTTTCTCAGTTTTTATGTATGACCTTGATTGCTTTACATGCAATTTATGGTATTTCAGGCTGAATCGATGTGAAATTTACGGTTTATAAAATGGATTAATTCAACTGCAAACTATTCTTGTCTATTATAAGACAAGAATAGTAGTTGTTGACTTATAACTATGGGACCTAGTTTGTCATTGAAAGGTATACCAAAGAAGTAACATTAACCTTATACCGGCTCTCTACTCGAACACTACTGGTCGAGTGCGAGCTTATGGCGAACTGTCAACGGAATTCTTTACTTCAAGTGGTGTCCGTCAGGGATGTCCACTCTCTCCATTCTTGTTTAACTTTGTTATAGGTATGCTCTTAGAGTTAACATTATCATCGTCCGACTTTTCAGGAGTGAACCTTTTACCAAGAGAGTATGCTGATGACATAATCGCATTCGGTGAAGATGCTGACAAAATGCGGAGTCTTCTGACTACCCTAAGTAACAATGCAAGCATGTTTGGTATGAGAAGCAAAATGTTGCTTCAAGATCGGCTTGCATCGAAATTTGAACTAGTGATAGGGAGTGAAGTAGTCGAACGTGTAGACCGCTTCACTTATCTCGGGAATCTCAGCATGGATACAGAAGGCTCAATTAGCTTTTACCAACTCGAGTCACTTATGGCGTAGGCGAGATATCCGTTTGCTGACTAAAGGACGAGTTTACTGCGCAGCAGTTCTCTCCGTCCTACTATATGGCTGTGAAACATAGCCAGTCAGAGTAGAAGATATTCATAGGCTATTAGTATTCGATTATGGATGTCTTCGATGCACTACTCGTATATCCTAGGACAACCGAGTAAGCTTTGCTGTCGTTAGGAAATGAGTACTAGGTAGGGATGACAGGTCAATAGATGAAGGATTGAAACTTCACCAGTTTAGGTGGTTGGGACATGTGTTATGTATGCCCAACTCCCTCGACGAGCGATGTTTTATGATGTAGGAATAGGTTGGAAGAAAGTTAGGGGCGACCAAACCAAAACATTACAGAAATCCATGAAGTCACTGACAAGTGGACTGAGTCATGTTGTTAGATGTAGACTATCTGGTTGGGGTCCATAAGACGAAAGTCCCCGATGGTTAGAGACCTTGAACGACATGGCCCAAAATCGTTTGCAATTGAGCAGGTGCGTCCACTCTTTATGTCCTCTCAAATTCTAATCTTCTAAATTCCTCATCATCTCTGTCATTCTCTTTCTACAGTTATCTCACTGAATTATACCTCTAGAATCATATCTTCGAACATTAATCTTCTCTATTGCTTCTTATACTTCTACTATCTCTACCACTGTAGGATTGGAGCTGACAGTTGCGTCTCTGTGTTGACGCGGTATAGCAACCTTAACGTATGTACTGATGTCCGAAGTTCTACGTTGTAACTAGCTGACTGACTATGGGGCCTAATGAAGAAATTATTTAGAACAAATGCCCGCTGTAATTCTCTTTGTTCCGAAATATTTACCACTTTGAATAAGATAACAAGAGAAAGACTTCCATGAATTTACTGATCGTTTTTATACTATTCGTGGTTTAGGACAATGTCATTCTGAAGACTACTGAATTTATTAAGTAAGTGCAAGAAATTGTATCCTTTATTGTATATAACCAAAATATCATCAATAGTATCTCTTGTACAAAGTAACCTTACTGATAGGCTCACTCAACAACATTGATTTCAAACGGTTATCCACTAAAGTTTTTAAATTGGTATTGAAATCAGCTATGACAAATGACTGTTTTTCATTCTGCTGAAAAGAAAGGTTAGTTATCACTTTACCATTTAGAGGCGAATCAAATGCTTTAATCTTCAAGATAGTGACTAAAAGTAACCATTGAGAGAACTTACTACATTGCTAAACTGATTATAATTGTTTAGACTAAGCCCATCATTCCACATAGGTCTAGACATAGTTCGAATGATTACATCTCATCCAATTACATTTATCTACTCACATATTTGTGTGGATAAATACATAGGGAGAAGTAATCGGACTTTGTAATGAAGGTTTAAAGAGCATGTATGTAAGTGGCTTCAAAACCAGTTAAATTCAGATGAGCCGATAAACGTGGGAAACAGAAAACCATGTTCATCGATCGCAAGACACATAATTGAGACAGGGCATAGGATTGACATCAAAACAACCTTCAAAACATTGTATAGAAACGTTGAAGGATTAATTTTGAGGTTTATGGAAGCCTTGGGTATTCGTCAATTAACCCTCCCCCCCTGATGTGTACAGAAACAGTTTGTTATAACCTTGAATTTACACTGGTAATCAAAAAAGTCATTTTATGGCATAAGGTACTATGACATTTTCTTACTCTTTCTATATTACGTTAATTTTCTCTTAACCATCATCTACAATTATCACCTTTTGTGTGTATTTGAAAATTTATTTAATTGACCTTTAATGAATCTTCATATAAAATGCTTTGACAAGTGTAGATGTGTATGACCAAATTGTTCGAAATATATATAGCGCAAATAAACTCACAACATTTTTCAGATCAATTACATCTTCTCATTGTTCTATCAAAAGTCATTACATAATTGTTAATAAATCACATGTCATGCTTTACTGCTGACCTTCAAATTGTCTACAATAATCCATTAAATCTGGTTCATATTTTCAGTTTAGTTATACCATTATAAATAACATCAACTCTTTATTATTAAAATTAGCTTATCTTACATTGTCACTATTGTGTTTCGGATCTGACCTCTTTTTGAAATCATATTCTTTTGTTAAATTTATTATTTGCTTTTATTATCTCTTGTCTCTTGTTTTTTTTTTAAATCAAATTCCATTTTATTAGCTTCATGACATTCTTCATTTATTAAACAGCTGGTAGTCGCATTGATATCTTGAATTAATTGTAGCTGGAAATGATTTGAAAACAATGCACTCATTGTTAGGAGATTTGATGAATTTAAGTCTAATATGATTACGAGTCGTAAACTGGGACTCAATTGTTATGACCTACTTACTGATATTCAATATATTATAAGTTGAAGTTATGGTTTGATGAAAATTATGTTGAAGTAACAATAAATCACTTTTTTGTTTCTTGTTACTTTAACTACTCATAAGTAAGCAGTTAACGAATATTGACTCTTTTTATCTTTTCATAATTTCATTGTGAAAAAACATCACTTTGTTAATCGTTTTGAAGTTAACAGTTGATTACGATCAATTATTTAGTTTGTGGTACTGTGTCATTGACTTTTATCAAGGGTTAACTTCAGTTAGACAACCATTAAAACTTTGGAAGGCTGTTTACTACTTGTGTCGGACGTTTCAACAGTTAACCGCAATCTAATCAGAGAGTCATTAAATTCCTCTGTGGGAATTCAACTATTAGGCTACTGAATTGTTAGTCTGAAGTCTACATTTCCAATTATAACCACTTACTGTTTAATTGTACAGACATCAAATATTTCTATCAATGATATTCATCTCGTTCTTGACATGGATATTCACTGATAATAACCCCCTCACTAGAAACCAAAGAATCACCTCTCAGCATTAGTCAGCATTAGTAAGTATATGATAATTTCCAATAATTAGTAAAATCCTCTACAATGAAATATCTTTTAAAAGTTTAATTTATCTTATAGTGATTATAATTTAGTCGATAATCAACAAAAATGATTGTATCATCACCAGTTGCATTCACTTTACCTTACAAAACTTGTTTATGTATGTAAATACGATAAGAATTTCAAACTTATATTTCAACTTACTTGTAACTCGTCATCTAAAAGTATATAGTTGGCCTTATGGTGAATAAATCAATATTGGATTTTAGTAATGCTATTCTCTGCATAATGAAAATATATGATTATGATTTGTGACAGAAATAAGCTCTCAAGTATTATATAGGGTTCAAATCTGACAAACTTCTTGTAATGTGTGTACTGGTAGGTTGGGCGCACATGGTTAATCCTGGGTTGTGAAAAAACTAATAAATGTTTTTTGCGCGAATTACTATTCGTGTGGCAATCGACATTGACAATTATTCGGTTGGTAGTTTCTACATGAGTGTGCGTGTGTGTGTGCACTGTTCACATCGCTTATCAAATGTGTAGCCTTCATTTGTCTGACTATAAATACTTAGTCATGCCTCATCACACTGAGTTGACTCGCTCTACTTCACTTAGCTTCTCTTTGCTTTTACGATTTCTGTTCTGTGTGTGAACGATTACATGAAATAAACTCATCTGACTGAATCCTTATTTGGCTTCTCATTACTGTCATCTCACAAACGGGATTCGCCTAAGCATAATATACAGAAATTGAAGGAGAGATTGATTTAGTAGCATACTCGTTCGTCCGAATTCGAGTCACATACCGGGTCACTTTTTTAGGGTTGACCAATGGATATTTGATAGAACTTAAGAGTTATCAATTATTTTGTCGATAGTCTAAAAACTTACGTGTTGCGTAATATGATAATCAATGGGAAATTTAGATTGATGGTAGATAGATAGATAGTATGCACTGTTCCATACAAATACAAAGTAAAGGGCTATCAAATCGGCTTCTTTTCTTAGTTAAACCACAAATCCTATATCATTATTTGTAAAAATTTGAATCTTCTTGCTAATAGTAAACTGTACTGGGTTCAAGCACCGTCGGGAACACCAATTTCGGAATGTAGGCACATCCATCCGAAAAATCCCGAATAGGACGAAACGTGCGTACTGGATTCCGTCTGTTCTATATATATAATTTCGTCTAAATTAAACCATTATTTGTTGATATTTAAATTATTTGAATAGATATCTCAATGCTTGAAGTTATATTAGAAGAGCTATTCGAAACCAACAAACACTAAACGGCCATTTTGACGTAGTATAAGACTCATCAGTAGTGCAAATCCAAAGCCCCTTCTCACTGAAATCTAACACAGGACCTTCGGTCTCACTTGCAAATGCTTAATCTGTAGACTACTGAGTTGGCATTCAAAGGTGTTAAATCCTAACTTCGATCAATCCACGGTCTTCAGCGATCTCATCCATTATCTTAGCTGAGTATCTGCTTCACATACGACAGGGGTCATGACTTCTCACTGCAACCCGAAGAAATTTCCTCACGTATCTAGTGACCTGTGAGGCCGTTCCTCGTGAGCATGGGTCACAGATGCGCACTGTTAACGAATCACATCCCAGGACAAAAAGGCCGTCAAGTGCTTCCGGGTGTATAATGGTGAAGTGACAATGATCGATTCATCATTTTAGTGAAACTCAACAATCTCCATCACCCTATAATAAAAAGTTATATTTAACTATTAGAAACCATTAAATTCTAAGTGTTGTAATAAGGAAATAAATCATATTCACTCTATGATTTTGTATTTGTCTTTACTTCCTTTAAATATCTTCATGAAAACTATTAAATTTTGTAATTATCCAACTAAACAGTTAAATGAAAAAACCCATTTAAAAGTATTCTGTAATTTTATTGGTTCATGATGGATCAAGTTATAAACACAAAATTCTTTTTTTTCCCTTTCTTTTTTTAAATATTTATTATTAAATAAAATTAAAATCTCATTTTATTGAGACACACATTATTCAAATAGAATTTTAATTTTATTTCAAGATTTGATTATTGAATAATAAAAATATTTTAAAATTTTACATTATGTAAGTGAATGATTTATTTTGTTACTTCTCTTATCGATTTTTTTACTATGTATTGATTTTAAATGATTCTTTATGATAACTATTTAATTAGAAATCAATTTTAACTGAACATTGAATCATATATGATTGTTTTTTCAAACTCTGGTTTAGTTGAAATTCAAAACATTCAAGTATTAGATCAAATATTTTATTATCAAACATTAAAATTGAAATATCCACATATTTCAACATCTGGTAGTTAGCCGTAATTTAGTGATTTAATGTATGGTTAAATTGAAATTCCGCCTGAGGCCCTTCTAGGGTTCCTACCGGTCCCAACTCTGGATATAGGGAGAGAGTTGGGTATGGGGTTAGCGACCCCATCCCGTAGAAATCCAACTCAATAAAAAAAGCTAACCAGAAAAAATAAATTCACTGGTCGGTGGCCTATGCTCCATTAGGGGCTACAGGCGTAAGTAAGTAAGTAAGTAATGGTTCATTCAGTTTTAAAAAATAACAATGTATTATCAATAGTTATAGATTGATAGAATAATATAATGAGTTAGATGAAATTTAAAACCTTATTAGTGTTTATAGTCGAATAACTTAATTTAAAATAATTTTGATTATATCTAGTTTGTTTTGGGTTAATATTTTTTCCTGAAAAATGACAAATTAAGGTGGATATTGATGAGAGCATGGACAAAGAACTGAACATAAATTCGTAGTGTTTTTTGTAAGGTTCTCATCAGCTGCTTATGACTGGTAATATTTTAAAAAATCCGAATTCTTGTCAACTCTAAATATCTAGAACAGTAAAAAGGGGCTATGCATCGTCGTGATGGATTAGTGAGACTGAAGACAATATAAAGAGTGTTGTAAAAAAATAAGTGAGAGAAACTTTTTCGATCATAAAACATGTTAACAAGTGATCACAGAGATGTAATAATTAACAGATTGATTATATAATCAAGTAATTGAATCATAAATTAATGACAATTAAGTATAACATGGGTTGAGATCAGTCAATAAAGTTATGTATGACTTTGGAAGAAATAGTGGGATTAAAATAATAGGGAGAGAGAGAGAAAGTTTTGAGGAAATGATGTAACACACCAACAAGAAAGCTATTATGGTAGGGAGAAATTTACAACTGTTTCCTTATGGGTACATAAGTCCGGCTTAAGTTGTTTGATGGCTATGGATTTAACAAAGTTGAGAAAAACATCATTCAACTTTCGGTTGATGATACTGATGGATTACAGTCTATCAACTTAATGCCCCGTAACACAGAAATATTTTGAAATAACACCGCCCAAAGCTTTTAAACAAATAGACACAGGAATTCAGAGGATGTTCTTGAAGTCAAACGTAGGCCCTTCTTTCTGTGGTGTAAATTAATGTACAAAGTTGGCGGTAACGCAACGTGCGTAAAGGAAATATTGTTTTATATTTGATAATTTATGGTTAGTGTAGTTTTCAATCTCTGTTCATTATCTTAGCGACATCATCACCTTTGAATTCAAGTTGAATTTAGACAGGTTTCTTGTCTGCTGTAGTTTCTCTAAGCGTTTTGTCGTTACTTTTCTTATACTTTTCAATAAAAATTTTTGGAAACCCATTTTTCATAAGGCATTTTTTTATTGTTTATTAATTAATTCTACCTCAAATGTGTCGATAGTTCAGACTCTTTCCAGTCTATAAAACAACATTTTGATAAGTACATTTTTGTAAATAATTAGATCAAAGGTATTAAAATTCAGATGAAAGCCACTCTACGTTTCTTCTAGATAAATTGAACCTTGAGTTGTACTTACTATATTTGAACATTTAATTTTGAACGTCGCTGAAAAAGTTTTACAGGTTTTTTTCGCTTGTTTATAATCAGTACATACAATAAAAGTACTGTGAGCATACCTTGAATAATAAGTCATTCTATCAGTTGCTCTTTGAAGCTCGATTTTTTCGAGGCTATCCGTGAATATATATTTTAGGATGGGACTAAGTCAACTTCCCATTACTACACCATCTGTTTAACGGTATATGGTGTTATCAGTTTGAAACTAGACATCTTCTGTGAACGTAATTAGTAGTCATTTGTGACCTTGTACTGGTAGAGACTGAAGATCAGATTGCTTGAAAATTATTTATACGATTTCATGCTGTATTTTTGTAAACAAAGATGTTACGTTAAAAGAAGTCATCGACTTATGAGTAATGTTTATGTGATTGAGACTGTCAGAAAATTGGAAAGCCTTGGAGTGCATCATTAGCTAAAAGATGACGAGTTGATTCTGTTGGGGACGTTAGATTCCAAGAACTCACTTGGAAAGGTCCTAATTTTGTAACTTTATTTCCATGTTTTCGTGCCTGTTGACCTTCAGCTCACATTTCTCATTCGGAAAATCCTTGACTGTGATTGGTTGATGGATTATTTTGGTACGCTATTTTGAGGCTCTTCCAAGGGCGTCTCTATCATTGTATGAATAAGCTTGATTTGTGTGCTTAGACACCTCGTATCTTCTAAGCGCTTGTAGAATACATTCTCTACGCTTTATCAAGACTTCTTGATCTAGTTAGCAGGGACGGGGACAATTGGATTAGAATAGCTTATTGTGTCACTGAATCATTGCTTTCATCCCGTTTACCGAGTAAGGTGAACTTGTTATCGCATTTAAGCATATCAATTGGCGACTGCGGTTTTCGGAAACATGGATCCTTCTAAACTTGAATTATTACTTGAGCAGCAGCTGAAACTAATGCAGATCTTGAAAGATATCAAGCTTTCGCCTTCCTTACAGCCTACCACATCTAATACAACCACAGCACCATCAGTACAGTTGATTATAACGAAGAATATTTCTATTTAACCAATCGTATTTTCTTCGTAATAGTGAGATCACTACAAGTGTATAAAATGAATGTATAGTTTAATGACCCTTGAATTTCAAGTAGTTAGTTGATTGATGCTAGTTTAAGATAGAAAAATGTTTTTTAGCGATATTCGATTATATTAGTCATATCTAAATAAAAAATGTTTGAATATGTACTGCCAAAATAATTATAAACTCACCCACCAAATATACACGGGAATCAACCACACTCTAAGCGACTGAGCTAATAATCTTAACTGGTTGCCGAAACCCAAGTAGGTGAGATGGACTTTGAAATTTGACCTGAATAGAAGGGAGTCAAATACAGTGATCATTAAAACTATCACTTTGTGTGATAAAGCAATAACTAGATGACATTTCCATTCCTTATACCGGTTACATTGTAATATATAGATTTCTGAACAGAACTTATCATATCTTCTGATTAGTTTGTTAAGAGATAACATACAGTATTTAAAAAAAAAATAAAACAAGCTTACTGAATAATCGAACTCATCACTTACCATTTAGGTTTTTGATCAGGGGTAATTACAACTAAGATATTTATGTACACATCTGTTTGAAGCAGACACTGGTAATTTTGCCCAGAATGACAATGAAAATTTAATAATTAAGCTGAATAAATCAGAGAAATCTATACTGCCTAAGTTAAATCTAAATGTAAAGAAATCAGAAAACATAATCCAAGTTTTACAGAAATATTAGTTAATGAATTACATTATTAAAATACACATCATCACATGTGAATACGCATTGATTTACATTTTACACATTTGAAATCATCAATCAGTCATCGTTAGACCACCATTAGAAACCTGGAAGCACTAGGCTCTCACCAAAGACAGTGTATGAGGTTGCGCAAGACTGTGAATTGATTGACGTTAGACATTAGCATGGTTAGACACCAGCTCAGTGGTCCAGAGGTTAGGCATTCGCGTACAATACCGAAAGTCCTGGGTCCGAATCCTGCGAGGTGCAGGAATCGTGGACGCGCACTGCTGATGAGTCCCATACCTGGACGAAACAGCTATATAGTGGTTCTAGGTTTCTAATGGTGGTCTAACAATGATTGATTGATGATTACAAATGTGTATAAACACTAATCTCCATAACTTTAATTGAAAATAAAGATCTACTTTTTATGTGAGAAGACGGAAGTGAGTTTTTGCACTTTTAGAAAATAAGAAAGTCAGTCAATTGTTACTCATCTATTTTAGGTTATTTCAACTCCATTCAGATAATATTTAATATGCAAATATTGGAGATTTCTAACTGTTACTATTTATGACTGCATTTGAGGGAACTGCGTTGATATATTCATTTAGTTACACATATGTTTTAGTAAAGCTGACTAATGGTTAACAGTGAAATTCAGGATTCATATATCATCATTGTGGATATGTTAGCCAGACAAAGATAAACTCAATAGCACAATGAATGATATATTGGGATTTACAATAAATAAGCTTTCCATTCAAGTCCCATTTGTAAACATTCATACTTGACTAACTGTAGATTCAGCTAGTGAGTTCCGAAGTGAATGTAACGTTCGTTTTAGACTTCACTGAGACCTCTAATGCAACATTACCAAAATAATGAACGTTTACTGATTATAACTGCTGGTAATCGATGGAATAATGTAGTTCAACTAAGAATATGTTAGTATAATCTATTTCTTAAAGACAAATTATAAGAAATAATGAAGTGTTTGTTTTAACTTCTCAAGTACTAAATGTCTGTTTGCGTTATACTCTAAACTACGAATAAAATGGATCCATTTTTGGATATATATACTAAATACTACTTTCGAACACTGTTCATCATGCTTACTAGTAGTCATTTAGAACAACATATAATAAGCGAACAATATTACTGTTTTCGATTAGATTGTCATCAGGCTTTACTCTCTAATATACATGAATATTTATATGAACATGTTAAACCAATCAAGACAATTTGAGTCATAATCACAATCAAATGAAAAAGATTACGTCACTACATATAATAGGCAAAAGTACAACTGGATAGTAGGAAGACAGGTGTACTGATAGTAGTAAGAAAATTATAAAATAGGATAACTAAAGTTTTATCAATATTAGGTCAAACATGGATGAATAGACTTCAAATAAACATTAAAAACATCAAAACCATTACGTAATAAGCAAATATGTAAAAATAAAAATAAGATAAAAAATATATAATGTCAATCGTTAGTTACGTCATATTCGGCCACAGAAGAGATCGGGGTGTCACGAATTTCTTCTGAACACATAAATTGGGGTTGAATGTACGTATTCCTATGGCTTCTGCTATGTGTGTAGGAGACGGGATCGAACTCCGTTGGGAAATGACTGAGGTATACGATAGATCACCCGAAAAGATCTAGACTTATCTCCCAAATGACCACTATCAACCAGGTGTGCTAAGATCGAACTGCGTATTATTTTTGACTGACCCTTCTTTAACCATACTGGGAGATATTCACTCATTCGTTGGTTAAGTTGCCTGGTAGTCAGTTGTTCCAACTAAGAACTTCAGTAAATTTTGCTCCACGTCAATCAAGCCACTAATTAGAGAGAGAGAGAATGAATTCCTGTTTACCAAGTTTAAATTACTCATTACTTCCAGCAGTTGGTGCCTGTAAATACAAACTCTTTTAATTTCTCATAATTCTTCAATTTCCTAAAAAAAAATCAATACTATGCTCATCCAAATGTTCATTCCTTCTTTTTTCTTTAGAGAAGAACTTCTTTCATTGAAAATGTCTGCAACAGAACCATTGGATTTACAATATCGTAGTTTACAAACACATAAAATGGAACAAATTATTGGCCGAATGAATTCAAACAAAACTGGACTTATTCATGAGTACACATTGATGCTTTTATTATTATTATTCATTGATTATTATTTTCTGTTTAGATTTCAAACAGATCCATTCTTGCATTATGCATTTCAAGGTTGTGTATTTGTCAATTGGCTTCAAGAAAATATACCAACAGATGATGAACAAGAAGCATTACATATGGCTGAATTATTTTTATATTATGGATACATATTTCGTATAACTGATTCATCACAATCCTATTTTAAGCTGAATAAAACTTATTGGTATCGATTTCAGGTTGGTTTAACTTATTATATGCATAGGTATATTAGCGAACTAGAACGAATCTTGGTCAAATGATTAACGTTTTGGTCCGACCCTATTTAAATCAACAGATAGAATTTATTGAAATCATGAATCGGTCATAGTTAGATCACCATTAGATACCTGGAAGCACCGGATGGGCATTTCGTCTAGGTATGGGACTCCACATCCACAACTCATGCACCCCGCAAGATTCGAACACAGGATCTTTGGTCCTGCTCATGAACGCCTAACCTCTGGACCACTGGGCCGGTATCTAACAGTGTTAATGTCTAACTTCGACCAGTTCACGGTCTTGCGCAACCTCATACACTGTCTTCGGTGAGCATTGCTTCACACCCGAACAGGGTTGAGCTCCAGTGGTCACGACCTCTCACTAGAACTCAGAATGAGCCAGGTAATTTGCATTATGAGGTTGTGGAGATTGTTGAGTTACTTATTGATATCATATATTGAACAAATGTTAGATCACCATAAGAAACTTGGAAGCACTGTACGGTCATTTCGTCCTGGTATGCAAATAGAACAGGGTGATATCGTTTGCAATAGTCAAACATTGAATTTTTCATACAGCTCTCATTAAAAATTGACAGTTGATGTTTTAGGTATTTAGATGAGTCATTGTCTTCATTAGTCAGAGAACACCAGCTAAAAAGACTTAATTTATACCAAACTAATGACTAATTAATAACCAATGACTTTGTGTTCAATTCTTAGTGGTAATAAAATCCTATCAGTTAAATTATAATATTGCAGGGATCAAGTCCAGTTTGAAATTAAATTACTTGAATTAGTGTAACAGGATTGATAAGATTCATTCATTTGTGTGGACTATATCATAGAATTTTAGTTAGTACTATGCAGCCAATTAGTGTAACTTATTCATTTCTGCAGGACGTCATTGAGGGACCCAAATGAAGAAGAATTAATTCACCGATTCCGATTCTGACTCCATGAAAAACATCAGTCCTGTCAAGTTTGAAAGCACATATTGTAGAATCAAAACTGAGGTTCGAAATGAGGAATAACTGTCTAGGTAGTTTAAATACGCGCTATTGCCCAGTTGAAACCGAAACAAAGTGATTGAGTAAATGATGGTTCTAATATTCATCATAAATATAAATATACATCATTACCTAAACAAATATTACCACTCAGTTATTCCACCAACAATTGTTCAATTAATCAAATCAACAGCAACAAATAAATGTTATTCTATCCCTCTTGGATAGATCAGATTTGTTTGACAGATAATATTTGGTTGCTTTATAACACACAGTGTTTCCTATTCTGGAAGAGTGCTTCCATTTCACAATTAAAATGCACAATTCCAGTCAACACAAGCAACACAGTCAAAGGAGTCACAAATCAATATGGCTGTCGCCATGACTAAGTATCAATGAAGATGAAATCATTTAGTGTTCAGCAAGAGACAGTTATCCCCATCAGGTAGTATATGATGGTTACAAAACATCATGGATTGGTTGAATTCAGACATTAGCACCATTCGATGCCAACTCATTGGTCTAGAGGTCAGGTACTCGCGTGCAAGACTGAACGACCCAGGTTCGACTCCCATGAGTGAGGGTTATGGATGAGTATTACTGATGAGTCCCTTACTATAACGAAAATACCTTTCAGTACTTTCTGGTTTTCAATGATAGTTTAGCCCAGTTTGTTCCAAAAGTCAGACTTCAACAGCACTACAAATTTTAATCAGTAGTTTAACTTGAATACAAAGAATTTTTAAGACTTGAATAAAACAACTTTCAGTGTTTTTTTGAGTGGTTTTACTAGCTCTAATAAATTAAACATCAAAAAGATTATTATCTAATAATTTCATCTTTATTCACTTTCCCTTTGTTGGCAGGCTCCATTTTATTGGTTATCTAAAATATCTAAAGTTGATGATATAGATTATGCAATTTATTTAATGAAACGAAATTTAAAAAAAGGCGGTTTTCAAACTACTGATCGTGAAGAAGCCATTTTTAATCAATTGTCAAAATCATTAAGTGATAAATGGAAAATAATTGAATTTCAAGCAGCTGAACAATTACGTATCGAGCGTAGACATGATGAAGTTGATAAAAATATATTAAGATTACAGGTAATGAATGATTTTGCTTAAAATTCTAACAATTTGTGTTCATGACTAGAGTGAGAAGTTTAATTCAGTAGGAGTTTACATTAAGGAACTGGTTTTAGCTAAAGAGAACCGTTATAAACCAAAGGATATTGAACAGCTGTTTTCTACATTTCAGTAACAGACTCCTCACGCATTGAGTGAGTTTTTGCCATGCTCGACAATCAGTATGCTTGAATGCTATTACGAGTTCACCTTACTCGGTTGACAAGAGAGAAAACAAATGATGCAGTGACACGATACGCTACTCCGATCCGTTGTCCCCGGCCTGGCTAACTATAGCGAGAAGTCTTGATGTCGCGTAGAAAGTGTAGTCTACAAACGCCCAGGTCGACAAGCACACAAATCGAGTTTATTTATACATGATAAAAGCGTCCTTGGGAGAGCCACAAAAGTAGCTCACTAATATAATACATCACCCAATGATAGTCAAGGATTTTGCGAGTGGGAAGTGTAATCTCAAGGTCAAATGAGCAACTTATGCGCGAAAACATAAAAATCCAAAATTAGGACCTTTCGCAAGTGAGTTCTCGCGATCAGGTGACACTTAACAAGTGTTTCATCCTAGCATAGAATTCATCCGTAACGCTTATTGATACTCACACACATTAGGCTTCTCTTTACTCTTCTCTCTTAACTGACTAAATTTCATTTCATTTGCTTAAATAAAGGAAGAAGCTTTCTGGAAAATATATCGTCCATTAGGAAAAGCAAAGAATCGATTAACAGATGCATTACCAAGAAATTTCACACTGAAACAAATTCAAGTACGTCAAGAACAAATGAGAAATAAAATGTTAGAACAAAAAAGGCTATTAGAAGGTAGAGTGTTTGTTTATTGGCTAATTTTCTTATTCCATTCCTTATTTTTAGCCATTTTACTCTTCATTTATTGAATATTGAAACTATTGAATGTTTAACATTTACAAAACATGTAAAAACTAAGAAAGAAATATAAAGAATAATCAGAATATCATATTGATAATTTGATAAATTTAAACAGAATAATCTATAGAGAACTTTAAGCTATCAGAGAATTCTATGTCAACGTTACATTCTAGTATGTTCAATAAATATCACTATTGAAAATTGAACATCTAACGTTCGAGTGAGCAGTTATGACTAGTGAAGTTTTGATCATGTTAAAATTGAAACACTTGAATAATCGTTGGGAATATAGAATCTTTATATTTAGACTTATCACATGAAAGTCATCATTCTGTCTAAAATAATTAGATTTCTTTAGTTAGATTATTCGTTAGATAGTAAGTGTGTGGTGCTGTGGTGCGAGCTACTTATAAGTAGTATATGACGTGAGCGTCAACGTAATGTCTGGCAGCAGAAGATGGGGGAAGATCAAGAGAAAGGAAGAGTTAGAAAACAATGGAATTTGTATGAAACGCATGAATAGTGACAATCGATTGATGTTTGGCAACAGGAACAGTCCAGTTCGATAGGATGAACTGATATTTTGCAAATGAACAATTTACGATATGGTTTTCCGATTTTACTGAGTACCTCTGTAATTTTCGTTAAATACAATTCGGTTGCCCCACCAGCGTTCTTGTTCACTACAAATGGCGTATTTTAAGTGATCGTAGACCACAATAAATTAACTATTTACTGATAAACACAATAATTTTAGACTACATCATCGTTTTTTTTTACTTCAATCAATTCTTGACAAATACTAAACATCATCTGATCCTATTGTGCTAGATACTACTTGCAATGTGACTTATAATTAGTACGGAGTAGAGTGCTGAATCCGAATGTATGGTGTGATCAAAATGTTTTGAAGATATATATAGAAATATGAGAGAAGAAAGCCAATAATATGCTTGTTTGATAAATGGAAGTCTGAAAACTAGGTGTTTGGTCTTGACGTTTTCATTCATTACATCACTATTAATGATATCGACCTGAATTCTGTCATGACTGATCTATACTAATCACAGTTTGTCATTAGAACTTACTTAGATTGTTTAGTTTAGAAGCTAATAAATGATTAGCTTCATGTTTACTGTCCAGTAAACTTGGTAAAACCCTAACAAATCATCAGTTTTAATGACTGTAGTAAATAAACTTAAATGACTTTATTATAAATAGGATATATTGTATGGGAAATGAATACTCTAACCATGTAACTACTAGATTGTAATAGTTTGAACAACAACAGCTGAGAGTGTGCTAATAATTCAAAAGAAATCATAATGAAATGTCAGACAAAGATAGGTGGTTCACATCTTAAATTATGTCCGATTTCAGTTAATAGGTACTATTTGTAGATTGATCAGAGTTAGACATCAACCCCGTTGGATGTTGACCCAGTTGTCCAGAGGTTAGGCGTTTGCGTGCAAGACCGAAGGTCCCGGGATCAAATCCTGTGAGGTGCAGGAGTCGTGGATGCGCACTGCTGATGAGTCCCATACCAGTACGAAACGGCCGTCCTTCAGTGCTTCCAGGTTTCTAATAGTGGTCTAACAATGATTGATTGATGATTTTGATGCGCAGGAAACACTAATCTCTATGACTTAAATTGAAAAATTCTAATAAAGGCATCAGCACAGATATAGTAGGTACACCAGACTGATAAAATTCAAATAAACTGACTATTGTATCCTAAATTTTCCTGCTAATAATTACTGAAATTGTTATAGAATCTCATGGAGAATTTTTAATTTTTGATAAATATTACTGATTGATGTAAATTATGCAACCTTCGGAACCCAGGAAGCACTGGTTAGCTATTTCGTCTTATTAAGAAACTCCACAGTAATGCTCGTCAGTAAATCTACATGAAACAGTATCCAGAACGAATTGACTGAAGTGACCCATGTAGACCACTCGATATAGCTCGCAGCCAAGTCATGAGTTCGATCCCTGGTAAGATCTTTGATCCTCACTCCTGAAGAATCCCATACTTAGAGTTGATCTCTGTCCAGTCTTTCTTAGTTTCCATTGGTTGTTTAACTAATATTAATCTAATTTAGTTATGATGTTACATTCTATTGATTATAATTTATTTCATCTGTCATCTGTGAATAGAACAAAATATTGATCCATTGACACATCAATTACAAACAGATCCACAGTTAACTTCACATCGTGCTGATAAAAAATCCATAGAATTAATTATACTTTATGCTACAAATCATTTCAACTATGATAATCTTTTAAATGGTGATACAATGAAAAATAATTGGTTTGCATCTGACAAAGATACAAGTGTTTGGGAAGATGAAAGTGTAATCTGTTCAGAAACTGGCATTACTGGACCTGCACCTTATCCAACATTAAAACAGGTAAGTGAAAAACAAAAAGAACAAAACATGCCAGTTATCAATAGATATAGATATAGGGTTGTTTTTTTTTAAAAATTCTGTTTTTTTGGATAAATCATATCACATTCTTTGATGGTGATGACTTAGAGGATGTAAAGCGTTTTACATTTCTGGTCAGCATCATTGATGAGCGATGTGGATCTGAGGCAGATGTGAAGGCGTGGATCGGTAAAGCAAGAGCTGTATTTCTATAATTAAGAGACATCTGGAACTCCAAACAAATATCAATCAACACCAAAATTAGGATTTTCAATACAAATATCCAGACAGTTCTACCGTATCTAGCGGAAAATTGAAAAACTAACGAATAAATCATCCAGAAGATACAAGCAAGTGTTGATGAACAATTGTCTACGCAAAATACTTCGGATCCGTTGGCCAGACACCATCAGCAACAAGGTAATGTAAGAAAGAACAAACCACGTTGTAGTGGAGGAAGAAATCGGGAAGAAGCGGTGGAAGTGGATAGGACACACACCCAACTGCCTCACAAGACAAGCCATCACTTGGAGCCTTTCAAGGTTGAGGGAAAAGTGGAAGGCCAGGGAAAACACTACGTCGAGAAATGGAGACAGACATGAGAGAAATGAACAAAAACTGGACAGACCTGGAAAGAAAAACCCAGGACACAGTAAGTTGAAGAATACTGGTCGGCAGCCTATGCTCCATTGGGAGTAACAGGAGTAAGAAATTAAGTAAGAAAGAAAGATTTACTAATTTTTTCTGACACTGAAAAGAAAAGTTTTTTTTTTCAAAAGATCCACCCACCCAGTCAAGGAATTCAGTTATAGATTATATCATCGTCTGACGTTAGTTACATAATCATTGAAAATTAAAAGATACTAGGCGTTTATTTCATTCAGCAGTATACATCTATGATACCAGATAATATCAAACCTGGAACAATTTAATTTTCAGACAACTGAGTCAACATTGATCGGCTTACATTCCTAACCTTGAATGATTTACTATAGTGTTCAATCATCATTTAATGACCTGGTGGATTGACTCTAACAAGTCTCTGACAAGAATTTCGAAAATCGTTTCTAAAAATTATTCACTAATACGTACATGCTTAGTATTAACAAAAATCGATTTCGTAGATTTATGAACGTCTATAATTTGAAGACTATGATTGTCAAAAATGAATTGTTTTATCACTAGAATGCAAAATATCTTGTCATAAAATTATGACAGAAATAACATAAGAAAATTTTAAAGCGAAGATTGTAGATGACTAGTATTTATATTGGGTAATTTGGGACGTCATTGTTGGGCACGTTAGATCCCCCAGAACTCACTAGGAAAGGTCCGAACTTTGTAATTGTATTCTGAACTTTTGAATTTCCACGTTTTCGAGCCAAGAGACGCTTGGTTGACCTGCAGCTTACATTGCCCATTCGGAAACCGTTGACTGTCATTGGTTGATGGATTATTCTAGTATGCTTTTTTGAGGCTCTCCCAAGAGCGTAGCAATCATTCTATAAATAAGCTTGATTTGTGTGCTTAGCAATCTCGTATTTTTTTGTGTGCTTGTAGAATACATTCTCTATGCCTTATCAAGACTTCTTGCTGTAGTTAGCAGGGCCAGGGGACAATCGGATTAGAATAGCTTATCGTGTCACTGAGTCATTGCTCTTCCTTCTGTTTACTGAGTAATAGCATTCAAACATATCATTTGACGAGTATATCAGTAATCCAAATATACTTGTAAACTTGAACTATTTCAGAATAATTTTTTAGTAACTTTATTTAAGTCATTCTAAGGTTAAACTATACCTGGCAATGAAATGTAAAACGCTCGTTTCGTTTTATTTTTGAACTTGTCAACTGTTAAGTTAATTTTGTCATTTACAAACTAAGATCATTTACAAATCCATGCATACAAAAAAACACTCCTTCACTTTCTTTTCCACATTCACTCATAAAATATGACCCAGATAAAAGTGATTTCGTTTTAAACAAACAATTTTAGGTGAGGTTAAGTAAGTATTATTATTATTATTATTATTTCACTAAAAAAAAGAAGTTTAAACAAAAGTAACTATAAAACATTTCAATAAACAACAGCAACAACAACATGGAAATAAATATTCATTCACCTGTAAAAAAATAAATTGAATGTTGAAACATTTCAATATGTTTTTTGTTTTAATGCTTACTTGAGTATATATACATCATTTAAATAAATTGGTAATAAATATGTTGAAAGTAAAATAAAATGCGTGTGTATTAATGAAATAGGTTGATCACTTTTTTTTGGTTAAAATTAAATTATAACGCCTAAAATTTGTAGCAGAAATATACTAACTGTAAGAAATAATAATTTTTCTAAATGTAAAATACTAGTTTTCAAAGTACACGTTAAGTTTGTAAAATGTGCGAATTTTGTATTGTGGTGGAGTTTCGTTCTCTCAGTTGGATGTTTCAGTTGTGAAAAACGCTACATAGGACAAAGTGAACGGCCTCTTCAGCTTTTTTTGCGTAAATGTATCAATTAACAGTCAACAGCCATGACATTTCTTCCCTTATATCCAATACATACGGACAACTGAGAACATACATTCGATTGGAAAAAAAAAGTTGAAATACTGGATAGGGAGAGCACAGAGAACATTAGAGCATTGTTAGAACTTGAACTTCAAGTCAATCAGCAATCAACAAACACATTGACATTGAGCCAATTTATGAACCAATCATAAAAACCATTGACAGACGTAGGATCAAGAAACAGATCAAAGGGGGGATGCAATCAAATTCAAGGTGCAAACATCGACAGGTTTAAGGTCAATAACAACTAATCAAAATCGAGGTTAGCAGAACAAGCTATGGGTCGAACGTGGAGAAATTCGAATACTTCACTTCTAGCTGAAGTTTGTGCTGATGATGTTGTTCAGAAGAACAGTGAAGGCTCCACATGGAATGAAACTCCACTACAATCATTCACCTGAGCTACAAATTTTCTCCACTATCTCAAATTTTGTATTACACAGTCTAATAGACACAGAAAAGAAAATATTAGAACTGAAACATATATCGAATATTACTCAGTTTTCAATAACAATCTGGCTGAAATCAATCTATGATGTAAACTATCAGTTGTACAGTATTCATAAAACTTCTATACTACCCAAAATAATAATCACGACGTCTTTACCAACACAAACTATATAAATCTAGTTAACTTTAAGATTGAACTAATGTAGTGAAGGAGAACACAGGTGAGGGCAACCGAATTGTATTTAACGAAAATTACAGAGTTACTCAGTAAAATAGGAAAACCATATCCTAACCGTTAATTTGCAAATCTTCAATCCATCATCAATCCATTGTCTGACATTTCACTATTCATGCGTTTCATACAAATTGCATTGTGTTCCCACTCTTCCTTTCTTGATCTTCCCCATCTTCTGCTACCAGACATTATGTTTACACTCGCGTCATATACTACTTATAAGTAGCGCGCACCACACTAACTGTTGTTCTGATCCATAATCCAATTCTAACCTATTCGTAGGAATTGTGTATCTGTGCGTCATGTGATCTAATCAAGTGGTCTACATACATAGTATATCACTTAGTATCTTATCAAGTTATACTATCCGGCACCAAGTACTGAACATGAAACACAAACTTCCTAAAGTTATTCAAGTTTGAAGGAAATTAATTGTAAGATATTTCATTATTGTCTATATTACATTTTGAGAATAAACGCAAAACTTCTTGTGTATATTCACAAATTTAATCGATATCGTTTTGAAAATTCGTGAATACTAAATGCAGTTCATAGATGCATAATAGATGACTTGTTCAATGAGAGAACCTTCTAGTATTATTCTATCAGACACTGATTTTAATTATATAACTATAGAGAGTGATGGAACACTAGCTAGCTGATTTATACTACCATAAACCCTCTCAACAATACACATCACTAATCTCTTCAGAGATTGAACTCAAGAACGACCCCTTAACCTTTCGGCTGAAATGAAATTGTCAAGTGTTTCTGGTTCTCACTGTCTATCTATTTAAGGTTGGTCTATAATTCAATAATGTGATGTGATTTGTTTTAATAATGAACTCAAATGAAAAAAAGTAAGTACGCCTTAACGACAATGTTACTTAATAGAACTTCTATTCTATTCAGTTTAGCTTGCAAAGTTTTAAAATTGGTTATATTATGAATTTTGTCTGACTACTAGTCTATAAAATGCATTTGAAATCCTAAAGAAACATTTAGTCATCATACTCTTTTTAGTGGCCTGCGATCTGACTCCTATCCGTACGAACGACTGAATATTCTGTGAAATAAATTTTCCCCGTATTTCACACTTAGTCGAATGCGGTTTATGTGACGGCGGTGAATAAGAAGCCAAATACGGATGTAGTTGAATGAGTTTATTTCATTCAATCGTTCACGGAGAGAAACATGAGAATAAAAAGTATGGAAGCAAAGAGAAGTGAAGTACAGAAGGCGAATGGGTCAACTCGATCAATGAGCTATGACTCAGACAAAAAAATGGGCTTGACATGTGATAAGCGAAGGGAACAATGCACACACATACGCACGCACTCAGGTAAAAGCAAGCAGTATATGAGCGAATGATTGACAAGGTCAAAAGATGAATGAATAACGACACAGGCAGAAAAGATCAATTAGTTTATCAGAAAGCTGGGACAAGTCACATGGGCTCAACATGCAAATACATACACTACACTCCTAATTAGAAAAAAAGTGCAATTCGATTAAGAACAGAAATGTTGCACATAGATCACATGTTTTGTATGAAAAACTATGCATTTTATGTGTTCAATTCAAATTCGGATTATGATAATCCGAATTTCAAATATTGAACTATTGAAGTAAATGAAACTTTTAGAAAATTCCGGAAGCATTCAGAAAAATATCTTACACAAAATAGTTGCCTCCCTTAAATATTAACAAATTTCACAATGACTTTCATTATGATTGACCTGAATAAGATTCTGGAATGAATCGTATCGATAAATCAAAAATCTTACATTCATAGCATGTAAGAAATCCGATCAAATGACGATCCGAAAATGTTTCCAACTTGAAAGTGAAAATAGCGGGATTGAAATTCCTGAAGAATTAAAAACGAATAAACCGTAGTTTGATACTTTTTGATGAAGTTGGGTGGATAGTCGTTCTCCATTTTTTTTTGTGCTTTATGTGTGTTGGCGGGACAGACAAAGACAGGTTAAAGGTCATTAACAGCCAATCAACAATGAGGTCAAAAGGACAAGCTACAACTCATATATGAAGAAATTCGAACACTTCATTTCTACTTGAAGTTTGCGCTGATGATATTTGTCCAGAATAACAATAAAAGCTCTATAACCAAAACATCCAGCTCACAGAACGAAGCTTCACCACAATCATCCACCACCTGAGCTACAAATTTTCTCCACCACTTCAAAATATACATAAAATATGCGCTAATAATATTATTGACAGTGATAATACTTGCTCAACAATCATCTCTCTGTCTAGTTCAGAGAATACAAAACAGCAAATAAAATATCTCACTAGAAATATCTTTATCGATTTATTATTTAAGTAATATTCTATAGTACAATAGAATTAATTTATAGAATTATTTTCGAGTTTGACAAGTGGACTGAGTCATGTTGGTAGATGTAGACTATCTGGTTGGGGTCCGCGAGACGAAAGTCACTAATGGTCAGAGACCTTGAACGACATGGCTCAGAATCGTTTGCTATGACGCACGTGTATCCACTCTTTGTGTTCTCTCAAATTCTAATCTTCTGAATCCCTCATAATCTCTATATTTCTCCTTCTAAATTTATGTCACTGAATTATGCTTCTCGGATGATATCTTTGCTCCCTAATCTTCATCATTACTGCTAATACTTCTATTATTGCTATCACTCTTGGATTTGAAATGATAGTTGTGTCTCTGTGCTGATGTGGTATAGCAACCTGAACTGATGTACTTACGTACGAAGTTGTGCGTTGTGTCTGTCTGTCTGTCTGTCAAGTTTGAATTGTACTAATTATTTATTCTTGGGAAACTTTTCATTTTCAGGTACGTTTATGGGGTACCAGTATGAACAATCTGATT
This sequence comes from Schistosoma turkestanicum, assembly GCA_944470395.2. Classification (NCBI taxonomy): domain Eukaryota; kingdom Metazoa; phylum Platyhelminthes; class Trematoda; order Strigeidida; family Schistosomatidae; genus Schistosoma; species Schistosoma turkestanicum. Next base: position 17,122,402 of record OX103971.1, read on the forward strand.
CGTGATGAAAATGGACAAAAATGGTTGGAGCATTTTATGCAAAAAGAATATAGTTGTGAAAATTTTCGATTTTTACAAGAAGTTATCAAGTATAAATATGGACCATTATCAATGATTGAAAAAGAATCCAAACGAATCTACGCAGAATTTTTAGCTAAAACTGGAGCTAGTGAAATTAATGTTGATAATTATATTATGAATGTAACAGAAGAATTATTAAAGGTATGTGAGTAATGTCTGGCATATTGTAAATACTAAATACCATAGGTACATATATCATAGTATAGAGGTGTGCTAGGATAAAACAGATGCTCAGTCAGTTCAGATTTTCAATGGTTATCTATTCTTGATGTAAACTATAAAATCTTACAATTATATTCGCGAAGATCAGTGTTGTTACACGTTGAAATCATCAGCCAATCATTGTTAGACCACCATTAACACAGTTTGATGCTAACCCGGTGGTCTAGAGGTTAGGCGTTCGCGAGCAGGAACAGAGGTTTTGGATTCGAGTCCCACAAGGTGCAGGAGTCATGTATGCGCACTCCTTATGAGTCTCATCCCAGGACGAAACAGTTATCTAGTTCTTCCAAGTTTCTAACGATGGTCCAAAAATGATTGACTGATGAGTTCAACGTATAAAATCTTACTTAAATTCTCGAAATTCAGCTGTGCTAGAATTTATCATTATTGAGAATAAGGCAGTTAATTCCGATGGTATATCTTCCAAATTCAAAATCAAAAATAAATTTTAAAAAGCCTAGCGCTTTCTATCTGATTCAGTAGTTTCAAGTGCTTATTAAACGATCCCATAGTGCTTAGTTCACTCCCTGGTGAAGTTCGGCTGTGATTATGAAGCCGACTATAGCTTGTATTACAAAAATATGATGATAGTAGTATGTTATGAGAGATACAGTTCAGACAAAAATACAACTAGGAAAACTTCTTTCAGTTAAAATTAACGGTTCTTTTTATTTGATAAGGAAAGTAAAAGATAACTGTCAGTTGCAACTCATTTAGTTATACCACTTCGAAAACTTCAGTCAGGAAGTTTTGATAGACTGACAGATACCAGTTCTGCGTAGATTTCTTCCATACCATACCACTTTTTCCACTCTTTCTAAGTATTGAAAAGGAAAACATCCTGTGAAATTACTTAGACAATAATCATAGAACAAGTCCAAGTTATTAAAACCAATAATTCAAAAAGATAGCAAACAAACAGAAGGAACTACCAAAAGAAATCGAATCTATTGCTAGCAACAATAAAAATAGATAACTAAATATAAATTTCAGTCAGTCAGTTACAACGAGATACAGTAGTCACTTCAAGTCCCATAGTAGTAGAGGTAGTAGAAGTATTAACTGTTCGGAGAAATTAAGTCTCGACAATATTATTAAAGAAGTGGAATCAAGTGAAAGAAACTCAAAAAAGAAAAAGATAAAGGTGATGAGAAATTCAGAAGGTTACGATTTGAGAGAACACAAAGAATGAATACACCTGCGCCATTGCAAACAATTATTAGCTAAATCATTCAGGTTCTCTAACCATCGATTACTATCATCTCACAGACCCCAACCAGGAAGTCGACACCTACCGACATGACTTAGTCCACTTGTCAGTGACTTCAGCCTCTAGCTTTCTTCCAACCTATTCCTACATCGTAAAACACAGCTCGACGAGGCAGTCGGTAGTTAGGTATACGTAACACATATCCTAACCACCTCAAATGATGCTTTTTGGATATTTCATCTATTGATTTGCCATCCTCACCTGGTGCCCGTTTCCTAAAAACAACATTGCTTACTGAAATATAGATTTCAGTAGTTTATTCATTATTGTCATTTTTACATTATACTTATGGTTAACATTTAGCAATGATTAATTAAATTAACTTTATTGAAATCATGAATCGATGATTATTAGACCACCATCAGAAACCTGGAAGCACTGCGACTCACCAGCAATGTGCATCCATGACCTCTGCCCACGAGAATTGAACCCAAGGACCTTCGTTCTTGCACATGAACGCTTAAGCTATAAACCACTAAGTTGGCAGTCAACTGTGTAAATGTAGAAGTTGCGCAACCTCATCCATTGTCTTCGATAGGTAATCACCTACATCCGATACGTTTGAACTCGAGTGGTCACGATTTCTTACTAGAACCCCAAATATTTCCTCACAAAGCTACTCACTAGTGAGGTTTCGCAATAAAAAACAATATTCTCTACTGTTCTATAATCAATTAATTTGATTTTTTTTATGTCAAGTCAAAAAAAGAAACTAATTCTTTTTTCAAATTTCCCAAAATTTGTTTTTTTGACAGAATCCAAATCCATTTTGTTTTGATTTGGCACAAGAACATATTTATAATTTAATGAGAACTGATTCGTATGCACGTTTTTTACGATCATCTGATTATTTGAATTTGGTAAATAATGCCACAAAAGCTGTATCACCATCGAAATCACCAAAAATAGAACAATCAAATAAACGATCATAAGAGAAGCGATTTACAATTACTATTCTGTATTACTGTCATTTGTAGTGAATAAATGTTATCAAGTTTTCCGTTAATATATTTAAAACGATTCCTTTTTGTTTTAAATTGATTAGTAAGTGGATATTTTCTCGAGTTCATAGGAATGAAACTGTGTGTGTTTGTTTAGATTTGTTAATTATGTGCACAATTCAAACATGATCAAGTTGATGGATTACAGTTAAAAGGATATCACATGAAACTGATAGGATTTGTTTATAACAAGAAGTTTCCAGCTATTAACATCCTGATTTATATCTTGCTCTATATGTGCCACAGAAAGATAAAATATTCTAACGAATTCCACTTTAAACTCATTGAAATATTATAAGGGATGGGCTTGAAATACTCTTGTTGTATTCTAAATGAATAGTTGATGGCTTACGAAACACGATAATATTAAAAAGGGTACAAAAAAATTTGTATAATTTATGAATCTATAGAAGTGCTGCTCTATACAACTTTTCGTTTTTAAAACAACAACATAACTTCATCCACACGTATATGGAATATTCATCTCCTCGAATCCTGATAAAGACAAAACACCACGTGTTACGCATGCACGTAAACATGTTATTTGATATGCTTGAATTATTACGAGTTTACCTTAGTCGGAAAACGAGAGCGAGGATCCGGTAACACGACATGCTATTCTAATCGGATTGTCCCAACTCACATATTGAGTAAAAGAAGAAGACTTGATACGAAGTAGAATATGTATTCTACCAACATCCAGAAAGTGCGAGGTCCGAGTCCAGAAGAGAATCAGGATCCCTGACTAGGGTTCCGGGTCCGGGTCCAGGTTACAGATAGTGCGCATTTACACAGTTAGATCGAATAGGAACAACATTGAAGTCCGTGATATTGATAGTTAAGACGACCAATAGGAAACAACATTTGAAGTGACAGTGACAGTTAGGACGACCATGATACTGACCAATAGAATTAGTGATCCAAAAATAGTTCTCTTAGGATATTTGATGAATATCCTAAGGCTTATATAACAAGCTTTTCCTTGATCAACTTATTAAATGTTGGTTTTATCTTAATAAAAGTTACTATGAACATACAGAGTAACCTATTATCCAAATAATGTGTACTTTATATGCATTTACTGCATTTGATGAAATATGCCACAATTTAAAATCCCATTGGACAGTTGAACACCATTGAGACAAACATTACTAATGTCCATGAATGAAACAAGAAATAAGAACTAATGAACAACAGCTCAGTAGTTTGAATGTCCAAAGTCCCATCCCTGGCTGGGTTGTCGATATGTGCAGTTTGAGAAATTTGATAATAGGATAGAACAGCTATCCAGTCGATCTTCGTTCTTGATGATTTCCTAATTAAAGTCAGTTCATGATGTAAATTATATTAGGTTGATCCGTGATACTAAACTGCAAATATATTTTAAGAGTTTCACAAAACATTGACAGTCAGTCAGTTGCAACGTAGAATTTCGTACGTACGTACTTCAGTTCATGTTGCCATACCACATTAGCACAGGGACGCAATAGTCAGTTCAAATCCCATAGTGGTAGAGATAGTAGAAGTGTTACTGGTAATAAAGAAGATTAGGGTTCCAAGATATTATTCAACTTCATGGATTTCTACCATGTTTTGGTTTGGCCGCCCCTAGCTCTCGTCCGACCTATTCCTACATCACAAAACATAGCTGGACGAGGCAGTCGTTGGTTAGGCATACGTAACACATGTCCCAACCACCTCAACTGATGAAATTTCAATACTTCATCTATTGATTTGCCATCCTTACCTAGTACTCGTTTCCTAACGACAGCATTACCTACTCGGCTGTCCAACGATACACGAGCAATGCTTCTAAGACATCTATGATTGGATACTAGTAACCTACGAATATCTTCTACTCTTTCCGACCATGTTTCGTATCCATACAGGAAAACGGATCGTACATTAAAAATTCCTTTATATATATTGGTTACATTGTCCGAATAAATGTACATATTCTCAACTACTGTGGAAAATACTGTTTCGATCAATGACACTACAAATAGAATGATTATGGACATCATCAACAATACTTTTATGTTCAAAAATTTAAACTACTAGGAAAGTATTTGAGTAGAAAAAAATGTAGCGACGAAATCGGCAGACGTACACGACTTTTCCGTTACAAAACATCCTAATATTTTATACAATGAACGACTGAGTCAATCTTAAGATGGAGTTTATTCTTGTATCATATATCAGAAATAACACAACCAAGACATAAATTAATCGCTTTAATTATTATGATGACTAGCATGCACGTTGAGAGTGAAGATTGATGCTTCATATTAACATTAAACTACAGATACGCTCATTTTACGTTAAATGAATAAGAAAATGAACAGTTGGTTGTCGACACTGTCCTACGAAAATTTACAGAACTAGGGTTTTTCCTCTCATTCTGGTATGGAATTCCAGGGCTTATAGTGCTAATAGCGACCACGTACAAAACACTCATTTATGGATTCCTCAGTTTTAATAATTTGGGGATTTGGTGACCCTTTGATCTGTCTCCAATTTGGACGAACAACTGAATATTCTTTCGTTTAATTACCGTATGTCATGCTTAAGCAAACCCCGTTTGAGAGACAGCAGACAGACAATAAAGACAACCTTAAGAGGAGAAATGAAGCAAAGGTGGGTGGGCCAAATCAATCGGCGATGTATGACTAAGTTTTATTAGTCAGACAAAAAAATAGGCCAAGCATGTGATAAGCGAAGTGAGCAATGCTCAAGTATAAACAGTCAAGCTTATAAGTGCATAATTGATAATGTCAAAGACACGTGAATAATAACTCAAGAAGAATCAATTAGTTTGTCCAAAAGCTGGGACAAGCCACGTAGTAAACCCTACAGTAGCCAACACAAATTAACCTTAAAATAACATCGTGAAGACAAGATTTAAAACCAGTTTGATAAGATTTCTCTACTATACAGTGAGCCCCGAGAAATGTATAGGAGATAGTGCTTACAATTAATCAATCACGTGGTAGCGACCAATATCATGTACTGGTCGAATACATTTCGGTCCTATAGGAGGCTAGTGGCACAGATAACCTGATGGTAACATCTCTGAATGTAAAGCTGGGTGATACAAGGTCAAATCCTCTAGAGAGCATGTTTCCCCAAGATTATGAGGACACATGCTGACGAGTGCCAAATAGCACGAAATCTCGGTCCAGAGTTTCTTGTCGACTACATCCAACCACCACTTTGCAAGAGATAATGCTAAATATCGTTGCATATAACAACAGGATGCCTTAGAATATGAACCCACGAATGAATAAATCGCCAGGCTATGAACGGATGAGTTTACATGTTTAATGTACTCAATTTTTAGTTATTAGAGTATATCTTTAAACTCTGCCTCCCTAACTTTGGCTTCAGCAGATTGGCAGCATTGTGGTGCTCCATACACTCTTTAATCACAGTCATATCATGAATTAGTGTGACAGACAGATACGAACTGTTGTGTGACCTATTTCTGATGACAACATGCTTGATTATAAAGTTAGCACAGACAGATCGAACTGTCAATTCAAATCCCATAGTAGTAGAAGTATTAGCGATAACGAACAAGCTAAGGATTCAAGAAGTGCATATCAGTGGAATAAATTTAAAAAGAGAATAATAAGAGTTATGAGGAATTCAGATAAGAATCTGAGCCATGTCTACAACCATTGGTTACTATTATCTTGCGGAACCCAACAAGATAGTCTACACCTACTACTACTTCTTCGCCGAGATCATTTCGAATATAATTTTCAAAAATAAGATTTTCCATATACTAGGGGCCCAATTTTTGTCTGACTAGTCGTCCAAATATTGATGAGTATTCTTAGAAATTCTTTATGTAGTTTGGTGCACAATTTTGTGCTTTTAAACTTGATTTTCGAAAGGATGTAAATAGGAAACTAAGTACTGTTTATAAATGTTCCAAAACTAGACTGATATATATTTATTAACAATTGATTTGTAGTCAGTTTTTTTAAAAATAACAGATACTACTTCTAAGTAGCACAATTTTATTTTGATTCTGAAGTTCAACAGTATTGATTGGTACCAAGAAGGCTACCAATCAGAAATTCAGACGTAATATCATCGGACACTATGGTTAATAAAAGCACCATAAATACTAAATTTAGTTTAATGAGAATACGTATATACTTCTAGAGGTGTATAGACAAGTATTGATGATTAAAATGAACGGGAATCTATGGGCAAAAAACTGCATCTTTCTCAGAGGCTACGATTCGTAGCCCAAACGAAAACCCATATATATCAAAAAAATAAATGAGCAGTCGACGAAGTATGGTTTCTTTGAGCTATTTGCCAATCAGTAAATAACACTTGCTTATAAATATTGAACAACAGTCAGTGACAATGTAATCTTTCGTCCGCACAATCATGAGGCTTATCTTAATAGTTATCGCTTGGAGAAATAAAGTAGCGAAGTGAAGGTGCACAACTTTGTCCGTTAACTTGATATTTTTGTTATGAACTTTACACGTCAACTCATAATGGTGCACTCAACGTACACACAAAATTGATTTGAATAGTGGTGATATGCTTAAAACTAGTACGAGTTCAGCTTCCTCGGTAAATGGAACAAAGGTCAACGATACAGTGGCACGACAGGCTATTCTAATCCGTTTATCCAGGTCCTGCTAACTACAGCAAGAAGTTTTGATTCTACAAGCATCCAGAAAATTCGTGTTTGCTAAGCCCACAAATCAAGCTAATTTATACAATGATAGAAACACCCTTGGTGAGCGCTACAAAATAGCGTACTAAAATAATCCACCAACCAATGACAGCCAAGTATTTTCCGAGTGAGAAATGTAAGCTGAAGGTCAACTAAGCGTCTCTGGCGCGAAAACATAGCCATTCAAAAGTTCAGGAATAAATTACATAATTAGAACCTTTCCAAGTGAGTTCTAGGGATCCAAAAAGCACAGTCCATCATATATATTGGAAAACATCAAATGAATATGCCTGTTTTTACACATTTAAATCATCAATCAATCATTGTTAGACCACCATTAGAAACCTGGAAGCACTGGACGGCCGTTTCGTCCTGGTATGGGACTCATCAACAGTGCACATCCACGACTCTTGCACCTGACAGTATTCGAACCCGGGACCTTCGGTATCGTGCGCGAACTCCTAACCATAGAACCAACGGGCCGGGATCCAACGATGTTAATGTCTAACTCTGATTGATCTACAGATTTTGCGCGACCGCACTGCTGATGAGTCCCATATTCGGACGAAACGGCCGTCCAGTGCTTCCAAATTTCTAATGGTGGTCTAACAATGATCGACTGATGATTTCAAATGTGTAAAAACACTAATCTCCATAAATCTAACTGAGAATATACCTATATCCTAATGTTGATTATCAAGTCAGCTGTTTCACTTCAATGCTTCAGGAATATATTTCAATATGAAGGAAGACATAACATAAAAACAAAGTAAACATATCTAAAAACTTTTTTTTTTTTCAGATATTTTCAAAAAAAGTAATAATAATAATAATAATAATAATAATAGAAATCTTACCTAGTTTCACAATTAAACAAATAGAATAAATATGAATTAAAATAAAATACAGTAAACAAAGATTATCTTTTTCTTTCACAGACAAACAACATAAATTTACACATATTTTTATCTTGTGAGAGAAAAAAAAATGCAGCATTGATACACAAAAGATACAAATAAAACATCTACAAACATTTGAGGTAGTAGGTTCAATGAAAATTCATTTCTGCAAGTTTCAATGCTCTACGACCTAATGCTTCAGCTTTTGCAACAGCTAATAATTCTGGTGATGTTTGACACCAACCTGAACGTCTACGATCAGCCGTGGTTAAAGATGTAAACTCTGGAGATTTAAAAAGGGATTGATTTGAAATAGAAGTTGTTATTAGGTGATGTTTCTGTTTCTGGTGTTGTTTTTTCTGTTTGACAGACGATGATGATGATGGCTTTTTTGGTGATTGTAGTTTCAACGGTGATTTCAATGTACCTTTACGAGGTGTTGTAGATAATTTCGGTGAACTAACAGACGGTTCATTATGGCCATCATCATCACTGTCCGAAAATAAATCAACAAGTCGAGTACGAACACGTTGTCGAAGTGAACAATTGATATCTCTATTATTACTGTTGCTATTGTTGTTAGTATTTACAAATCCAGTCGGTATAAATTCACCACCATCAGGAGTAGATGTTTTCGTTGGTGAATTTAAACATTTTGAACGAGAATTTAAAGTTTTTGCATTAGTTCGTTTAGAGCTAAATAATTGAAGCATGAAAAAAATTTGGGGAAGAAAAAATAGTCAGTGATAAATACAATATTTAGAATAAAGAATAATTTTAGCTTAACTATCCTAGGATTTACAACCAATGGCATCAAAGACACCGATGATTGAATAGTAATGATAGCCTACGAATATCTCCTATTCTTACTGGCTATGCTTCACAGCCATAAATTAAGACGGGGAGAATTGATGCACAGTAGACTCGTCCTTTGGTTGATAGACGGATATCTTGCCTACACCATAAATGACACAAGTTGGCAAAAGCCAGTCTAGCCTTCTATATCATCAACTTAGATGATGAATATGTCGTTTATAAGATCAAGTAATCTAGCTTAGAGGAAAAAAAACACCTTCAAGATTATTCGCATGTAGATATGATAATAAATATTTTATTAGTGACAATGAAAAGCATTAAAGTTATATTGCTGACTATTAAATAAGTATTTAAATCAAAGAACTCATTTAATTGATTTAAGCTCAACATAAAAATTCTATTGAAAATAAACGCTGATAACTTTAAAGTGAAAGTTAATTAGGTTTACAGGTACCGACTTGATTATATTAAAAAGACAGTATAGAACTACTTCTGATTAATCTAGGAACTGTTTAAACAGAGATGAAGTATACAACACTCTATAGCATTTATACCTACCATTGAAAAGAACAGCTCCACAACAAGTCAAAAATCATTGGTGTAAAGTTGACTAGATGTGTTATGTTCACGTAGAACTATAGCAGTCAGTCAGTTACAACGTAGTACTTCATTTCATGTTGCCATACCACATTAGCACATAGACGCAATTGTCAATTCAAATCCCATAATCGCAGAGTTAGTAGAAGTATTACTGGTAATAGAAAAGATTAGGAATTGAAGATATTATTCAAGATGTATAATTCAGTGAGATACGTTTAGAAAGACAAAGGTAGAGAGGTGTTGATGAATCCGGAAGATTAGGATTTGAAGGAACATAAAGAGTGGATGCACCTACGCCGTTGCAAACGATTTTAAACCATGTGGTTCAAGGTGTCTAACCATGGGTTACTATCATCTCGCGGACCCCAACCAGGTAACCTACATCTACCGACATGAATCAGTTCACTTGTCAGTGACTTCAGATAAAATAATTAACACCTGAATCGTATATTTAAGCTTCATGTAGTGACCTTAATATAGACACCACTGGAAACCAAGAAACACAGGATTACTGTTTTTTCTTAATTTGAGACTCCTCAGTAGTGCGTAACCACGACTTGATCGGGGATTGAACCAAAAACCTTCATGTTTCATGCTAAGCGCTTAACATTCGGACCACTAAGTGGGTAACTGTTCAAATGGCTACCAGAAGCTTCTATAGGCTACCAAGAAGCCGAAGAGTTTTCATTCAATCACAGCTCGATAGAATTTCTAGAATATCGATGTAGTATAAGGTTGATTTGTGGATTAACCGTTCTGCTAGCGAACATATCACCAAAAATTCTAACTTCAGTCGACCAACCATATTGAGCAACCATCATGGTTGAACCGTAGTGCTTACAGAGTCTCACTTTAACCTAAGAAAGTACCTTCCAAAACTAGTCGCTAGTAAGATTACTGACGTGAATAATAATAGTAATAGTAATAATAATAATCATAGTAATAATAACGATATTAGAGACAATTAACATAACTTTAATTTAATCTTTACACTTACCCTTGATTTGTATTACTCTCAGAAATTTTAGAATGTTTCACAAAGTCTAATACTTCAGATGATGAAGAATTACTAACTGGTGATATATTCTCTAATTGTTTAAACCGACTAGGTGGACGACCTCTTGGTCGTTTATTCGGTAAACTTTGTGGAGTTTTTTGCAATGTATCAATGAGTTCTAAATTCTCCATTGAATTCAAAGCACGTGAATTATTGAGCTGTAAAGTAGTGAAATATGAATATTTATTATCACAATTTGGTTAACACAATAATGATAATAATATAAAGGTCAAAACGGAATTAGACGAAGACAAAACTCTATAAACATAGATAAATTTGAAGAATAAACAGCTAAAGTATTCATGACTGATGATTACAAATAATGAAATAAATTCTTTTGCTTTTACACTGTATTCCTTTTCGAAGCAACAATATATACACAAGTATATACATATGCCTAATGAATACACGTGAAAAAGATAGTTTCTGAAATTGAATTTTTAAACAGCAAAGTTTATGAAATCCTTTGGACTGTTTCCCCGGTAGGATAGTTTTATCATTCAGGGGTTAGGAAACGGATGCTAGGTAAGAATGGCAGGTCAATAGATGTAGTATTGAAACTGCATTAGTTGAGGTGGTTAGGATATGTGTTGCGTATGCCTAACCACCGACTGCCTCATTGAGCTATGTTTTGTGATGTAGGAATAGGTTGGATGAAAGCTAGGGGCGACCTAACTTAAACATGGCAGAAATCCATAAAGTCACTGACAACTAGACTGAGTCATGTTGGTAGTATTGACTTCCTGGTTGGGGTCCGCGAGATGATAGTAATCGACGGTTAGAAACACTGAATGATATGGCTCAAAATCAGTTGCAATGGTGCAGGTGCATTCATTCATTGTGTTCTCTCAAATCGTAACCTTCTGAATTCCTCATCACCTTTACCTTTTTCTTTTTAAGTTTATTTCACTAGATTCTACTTCTTGAATAATATCTTCGAACCCTAATCTTTCCGATTACTGCTCATGCTTCTACTACCTCTACTGCAGTGGGATTTGAAGTGACAATTACATCTCTGTGCTAATGCAGTATGGCAACTTGAACTGATGTGCGTACGGACGAAGTTCTAGGTTGCTGTTGATTGATTGATTGATTCAGTGGTAATATGATCTAAATAATCCTAAATTTTCTAAATGTGTTGAGTTAATTAGCTGATAAGTCTTATCAAACGTGAAACAATGCTCTTGATAATCAGGAAACATTTCAAGTGTATTGTCCCAATGGAGCTCTTCAACTAAAGATTATTTGCCCATGTTGGGACAAAATGCTGAGCTTAAGATAGCAAATCCTGGAACAAAAGACAGTCACTTTGTTAGTATCTATTGGTTCGTCCTGACTATCCGTATGAAATTCCATAATGACTTGGTACATTGTCAGGAATGATTCAAATTTCAAATTAGCGATGACCATACATAATAATCAGTGTATTTCATTGATATTCTATCTCACCTTAATTACATTGTGGTTGTACATGTATTACGTATACTCAACCATCGCCTACTTCGACGTATACAGTTGACTGGAGTAGGAACAAGTTACGAGAAAGTCAGAAACGGTCAAACCAAGATACGACGTC
>OX103971.1:17135128-17157438 GCA_944470395.2 Schistosoma turkestanicum
AGTCTTGATATAGCGTCGGAAGTGTATTCTACAACACTCAGCCAAGCACACAATGAATCCAGCACCAAATCGCGTTTATTTATACATCATAGAAACGTTCTTGGGACAGTCACAAAATAGCACACATAAATGACACAGTAACCAATCACAGTTAAGGATTTTCCTGGTGGGAAATGTGATCTCAGGGTCAACTGATCGGTTCATGAATAAAATCCAAAATAAAGACATTTATCAATCGAGTTCCGGGGGATCTAACATCCCTAACAATCTTGAACTCAAAACACTATCAGCCATCACCAAAATCAAAATTTTCCATGCAAATGTCCAGTTCTACTGTATGGAGAAGAAACTTGGAGATCCACAAAAGAAATCATCTACAAGATGAAAGTGTTTATTTATAGTTTTCTACACAAGAAACTGTGGATCTGTTGTCCAGACACAATCAATAATAGCCTACTGTCAGCGTGAAACAAATCAGATTCCAGTGGAAGAAGAAATCTTGAAGAAGCTCTGGAAGTGGATAGGACATATATTGGAGAAAGCGATCAAAAGCATCATAAGACAACCCTCAGTTGGAATCCTCAAGGCCAAAGGAAGAGAGGAAGACCAAGAAAACACATTACACCGAGAAATGGAGATATGACAAAGAATGACAAAACTGGACAGAACTAGAAATGTAAACCGAAGGCAAAGTAGGTTGGAGAATGTTGGTCGGCGTCCTATGCTCTTTTGGGGGCAAAAGGCATAAGTAAGTAAGTAAGTAAGCAAGGATACTGCGATCCAAAATCATTAGAGAATTAACGGATTAAATCATTAAATTTCGAACCTTAATTATGAGTTTTCAACTTGGAAAAACCTATTCATTTGCATTATTGTTTGAACCTTAACAACGATGTGTAACACTGTAATTGATCCGTGTCGTTTGGCATAAGTACATTCTATTCGAATTGCATCGATATTGACTTTCGATTAAAAGTATTGTTAACAGAGCTGGATAGTGGGCTGGCATTTTGGAGTTCATGGTGCATGACCGGAATGAATATCAACACTAGGATGTGACAAGTACATCCAGCTAACTTACACCTGGTTCTCTCAATGGTGTATAGGCAGCCCACCATCATTAGCCAGCCTACTTTGTCATGGGCTGTCCTTTCCAGTTCCACCCGGTCGTTGTTCATTCTTTTCATGTCTAAGTGTGCTCTTTGGTCTTCCTCCTAACCTTTGGCCTTGAGGATTCCAAGTGAAGGCTGTCTTGTAATGCAGTTGAATGATTTCCTCAATGTGTTTCCTGTCCATCTCAAGCACTTTTTCCTGATTTCTTCCTCAGTTCTGCCCTACAGTATTAGGTTGTTGACAATGGTGTCTGACCAACGGATCCTTCTAGATTGCACCGCTAGACACTACTGACCTTTGTCAATATATTTTTCATGACTAAAATATTTGTTTCGTGTCATGAGCATTCTTACTTACTTACTTACGCCTGTTACCCCCAATGGAGCATAGGCCGCCGGCACCAGTTTTCTCAGACCAACTCTGTCATGGGCTTCCCTCTCCAGTTCTGTCCAATGTTTGTTCATTCCTCTCATATCTTTCTCTATTTCTTGGCGTAATGTGTTCCTTGGCCTTCCACTTTTCCTTTTGCCTTGAGGGTTCCATGTGAGGGCTTGTCTTGTGAGGCAGTTAGGTGCTTTTCGTAGTGTGTGTCCTATCCACGTCCACCGTTTCTTCCTGATTTCCTCCTCCACTAGAATCTGGTTTGTTCTCTCCCACAGTACGTTGTTGTTGATCGTGTCTGGCCAACGAATCCGACAACTGTTCATAAATACTTGTATCTTGTGGATGATGGCTTTGGTAGTTCTCCATGTTTCCGCTCCATACAGTAGAACTACTTTGACATTTGTATTGAAAATCGTGATTTTGATTTTGGTTGAAAGTTGTTTGGAGTTCCAGATATTTTTCAGTTGTAGAAATGAAGCCCTTGCTTTGCCAATCTGCGCCCTCACATCTGCATCGGATCCACCTTGATTGTCGATGATGCTGTGGCGATATGTAAAGGTGTTAACGTCCTCCAAGTCATCTCCATCAAGAGTGATTTTGTTGGTGCATGTTGTGTTGCATCAGAGAATTTCGCTTTTTCCTTTATGTATGTTGAGTCCTGCTGATGCAGAAGCTGCTGCTACACTGGTCGTCTTCTCTTGCGTTTGTTGTTGCGTGTGTGCGATAGAAGAGCCACGTCATCTGCGAAGTCCAGATCGTCCAGCTGCATCCTAGCTGTCCATTGAATACGGCGCTTCCCCGCAGATGCCGACGTCTCCATAATCCAGTCGATCACTAGGGGAAAGAGAAAGCATGAGAGTAAGCAACCTTGCCTGACACCAGTCTTCACCTCGAACGAGTCTGTTAGCTGGTCATGAGCATTCACTTCACAGAAAAAAACCAGACTAAAAACGTACATCTTTAGTATCAGATTTCTCTAGATTAGTCATCAGTAGTTTTGTTTAAAACAAAACGATTTCATTTAAACAAAGAATATATATATATATAAACTATAGAAATATGATATTTTTAAATTGAACAAACGAGTATTTATTTTTTTCTAAACAAAAATATCAATGTAAAACTGCAGACTTGTTGCATGACCTATTCCTTCAATGTCCAATGTGTTTCAGTCTACTGAAATATATTATTAGTATGAATATTTTCTCTCATTTTTTAGACAAATGATTCAGCATTTCGGATAGATAATAAATCAGTCAAATTTTTTTATTGGCAATTTGTCAAATATTCATTTGAGAGAAGAGAAAAAGGAAACTTTCTATATATTCTTTTACAATGAATAAATAATTCTCTTCTCTCTATCTTGCTCGGTGATCACGGTTACTGTCTGCATACTTACTTACGCCTCATTGAGCGCAAACCGCCGACCAGTATTTTTTTCTTGTTAGAGTTTTTATGTAGCGTGTAGATTTTCTACTGGATGGTGTCGTTAACCCTAATGCCCAACCCTCTTCTTTTATCCGGGCTTAGAACTGGTAGTAACGCACAGAAGGACTACAGGCTGAGGTTCGATTACTGCAGTTACATTCAATTGTTTAACTCTTAAAATCGTGGATTGGTCATTATGAGACCATTATTCGAAACCTGTAATCACTGAAAGACGGCCGTTTCGTCCTAGTATGGGACTCTTCAGCAGTACGCAGTCACCACCTCCATTCCCGTGAGCAAACGCCTAGTTTCTAGACGACTGAGTCGGAAATCATGAGGAAATTCTCGGAGTTCTGTTGATAAGCCATGACCAGTGGAGTTCATCCATCTCGAGCGTAGGCAGTGACTACTTAAGAAAATATGTTAGGTTGCACAAAATCCTTAGATTAATCAAAGTTATTTATTAACACCATTCGATGCCGGGTCAGTGTTCTAGAGATTAGGCGTTTGCGCGTGATACTGAAGGTCCTGGGTTTGATTCTCGTGAGGGAGGGTTGTGGGTGAGCACTGTTGCAAAGTCCCATACCAGGATGAAACGGCTGTTCGGTGCCCTTGGGTTTTAAATGGTGGACTAAGGATAATTGATTCACGATTTCATTGATGATGTAGTTCAGAAGAACAATGGAAACTCCACAACCAAAACATCCAGCTCAGACGACGAAACACCACCACACAAATACATTATACACAATGATTTTTATTTTGCGTTCAGTCTAATATGTTTTGTGAACATATAAATTGTGATTATTAATTGCCAAGAATAGTGTTTGCTAATATGAATCCAACATTTTTCTCTTTTCATAAGTCTAGATTTCAAAACATTAGGATAGCTGTTAAAAGAACCGGTGGAGTTCTATTCATGTCCGGTAGGAGATAGTCATGTGCTACAGTGGATGGATGAAGGTTACATAAGATCGTTCGATGTAGAGTGAATGTCCTATAGGTCAAGTGTTCATGTATGAGATTGAAAGTCGTTTGTTCCATTTTTCCTTGCAACAGTCATAGATGAATACTGCTTATGATTTGTATACTAGGATGAAACAGGTAACCAATGCTTTTAGGTTTCTAAAAGTGACCTAGTACACACATCAGTTCGTATTGTCAACTATGAAAGTAAAAAGAATTCAATTTCAAGAAAAAATTCATAGAAAATACAAACAGAGATAAATAGTAATTAGCATGGGATGCATGTTTCGTCCCATTTGGGACTCATCATAGTTAGCATGTTCACTAATTATTTTTAGTGGATATCAAGAAATTGAAGAAAGTGAGGATTATAAATCCTCACTTGAATAAATCACCGATGACCTATAACATTTGTATTCTCACACTTCATTTATTAATATTCTATTTTACCTACATGATAGAATGTTAATATATTATTGTATGACTTAACACAGTTTATTGTATTCCTGCCCTATTGATATTGATATATGATGACTTACTGTAAGTGTTTTAAAAGTAAAAAATCAGTAGACCACACAAATATACTACGACGTAAGAAGGTAATCATATAATTAGTTATCTATTCGTACGATTATTATTGATTAACATATAAGGAAAGGAAAATTTATGGGAACTGTTAATTTTTAATTGGGAATAGTTTCTTTTTTGTTAATATGAAGGTTGTGGGGATTGTTAAGTTTTTATTGAAACTATGAATGGATCAATGTTAGGCCGTCATTGAATAACTGGAAGTGTGGTGTGAGCTACTTATAAGTAGTATATGACGTGAGTGTCAACGTAATGTCTGGCAGCAGAAGATAGGGGGGAAGATCAAGAAAGGGAGGAAGAGTGGGAACACAATGGAATTTGTATGAAACGAATGAATAGTGAGTGACAATGGATTGATGTTGCTTGCAACAGGAACAGTCCAGTTCGATATGATGAACTGATATTTTGCAAATTAATGATTTACGATATGGTTTTCGGATTTTACTGAGTAACTCTGTAATTTTCGTTAAATACAATTCGGTTGCTCTCACCTGTGTTCTCCTTCACTACAGAAGCATTGAACGGATATTTTTTCGCGAGTATGAAACTCATCAGTATTGTACATTTTATCAACATTGAATCACAGACCTTCGGTCTCGCATATGCACGTGCCTAAACATTAAACTGTTGATTTTAAATCGAAGGTTCTTAACGTCTGACTTCGATCAATCCATATTATAGCACGATCATTATCCATTGTCTCTCATATTGTGCAAGCATTCCATGTATGTATATTGATGTTTGTTCTGGTTGTCAGAAGGGACTCTTTTGTGAATGAAGACCTTCTAACTCTCAGATTAGAGTTTAAATGATTTGAATTTATTTTTTCTGGTCAACGCTTTTTTCCAGTGAGTTAGTTTTCTACGGGATAAGCTCGCCGATCCCATGCTCAACCAAACTCAAATCTCCGAGTTTGCGACCTGCAGTAGCCCCAGAGGAGCTCTAGGCGGAGTTAGGAGCAAACAAGCCAGATTCCAGTAGACGAAGAAATCAGGATGAAGCTCTGAAAGTGGATAGGTAATACACACTGAGGAAAGCACTTAACTGCATCACAAGACAAGCACACAGTAACAATTCTCAAGGCCAACCGAAAAGTGGAAGGCTAAGAAACACATTACGCCGAGAAACGGAGACAGAAATGCAACGAATGAACAGAACTAGAAAGGAAGTCTCAAGACAGAATAAGGTTGAGGAATTCTGGTTAGCAGCCTATGCTCGATTGAGGGTAACAGTCATAAGTAAGCAAGGAATCATCCATTGTCTACGGTAATGTAACTACCTCACACCTGATACGTTTGAACTCCGTTGATCACTGCTTCTCACTTGAATCCTGAGATTTTTCACACGAAGCTAGTCCGTAGTAAGCACATGATCAATGTCAGTATGAGGGTTGTGTAGATTGTTAGGTTTCATTGGACAGCATACACTCTCCCATATGATTCGGTTATACATTCTATGTATACATATTCAACACATCAATGCACAAATAAATGTCACACAGTTTATTGATTGACACGTGATCAGTTGACTATCTACGCGCCAATTTAATGATCACGTGAACTGATAAACTAATTAACATTCGATTTAACTAATAATGTTAACAAAACTGACAACAACTCTTTACTTATTAATTAATAAACCATGTGAATGATGAAATTGTGCATAGAGTGATTATTATTTCATAAAAGTCTACACAATATGAAATAATAAATTTAGGTTAGATAAACTATTAAAATACCAACCACCAGGAAGTACACTGAAACAGTAGTTTTATTCTAGTATTATCATTGTCACGTACTTCAATGTTGTTTTTTATTGATCGTCCTGACTGTCAAAGTCACAGACTTCAGTGTTGTTTCCTATTCGACCGAACTGTATAAATATGCATTGTCTGTAATGTTTTATGATCTGGACACGGATCCGGATCCCTAGTCAGGGATCCTGATTCTCTTCTGGACTCGAACCTCGTACTTTCTGGATGTTTGTAGAATACAAGTTCTAATTCATATCAAGTCTTCTCCTTTTACTCAATGGGGGTTGGGGACAATCGGATTAGAGTAACATGTCGTGTCCCCGGATCCTCGATCCTCGCTCTCGTTTTCCGATTAAGGTAAACTCGTAATAATTCAAGCATATCAAATGACGTTTTTGCGTGTATTCGTAACAAATATGCAACTTCATAGCGAATGGTTTGTACTTCAATCAGAAAACTACAAAACTCTTTGTTCCCCTTTCAAACACTTTACATTGTTTGAGCGGCTCGATCTGGCTTGTCATTTATGGGTTTGGTGCCTTGCATACACCTGGCTTCGTGCTGGACTGCATGCACGCGCTGGCTTAGCGGTAAATATACTAGGCTTCAGCGTTAACCATTAGTCCGATGCATTTGGGTGGCGTACAACTTTGTTCATGATAAGTATGTGTAGTTGGATTAAAATTTGAAAGTCCAATACTGAGTTGAGTGATGATTTTTGATAGGTACTCTATGATTTATGAGGATTGATGAATGGATATAAGAACCGGTTGCGTCGATATTTGAAAGGAGATAGTACTTGGAAACAACTGGAAGGAATGATCCTAGATAAGGTTGGTTAGAGAATCCTGGTTGATGATCTATGCTCGAAAACGGGTAACAGATATTGAAACTGACACTGAAACTTAAGTGAAAAGAGGTTACTGGTTTTGTGGATAAATGTTACTGACTGAATTACTCATTTACTTACGCCTGCTACCCCCCAACGGAGCATAGGCCGGCGACCAGTATTCTCCTACCTACTCTGTCCTGGGTTTCCCTTTCCAGTTCTGTCCAATTTTCGTTCATTCTTCTCATATCTGTCACCAATTCTCAGCATAATGTGTTTCTTGGCCTTCCTCTTTTCCTATGGTCTTGAGGATTTCAAGGAAGAGCTTCTCTTGTAACACAGTTGGGTGCTTTTCGTAGTGTGCGTCCTATCCACTTCCACCGCTTCTTCCTGATTTTCTCCTCCACTGGAATCTGGTTTATTCTCTCCCACAGTACGATGTTGCTAATGGTGTCTCGCCAACGAATCCGAAGTATTTTGCGTAGGAATGATACTGAGTTCATCAGAAAACGTGATGATCCTAGGTTGACTTCTGGTAAGGTGATGATTGCGAGCTGAGTGAAATTCCTAGTGTAAATCTAAAACGTTGTTCAGTGTCACATATTTTCTAACAATTCATAACCTACGAAGTTGTGTGAATATGTTTACAGTGGAACTAGATACTGTAAACATTTACTTAATTCTGTTAACTGAAATAGTTAGAAATTATGAAATATATGAATAAGAATAAAACGTTATTTTTTCTTACCTCTCCACATTTATTATTTACGCCTGTAACCCCTTAAGGGAGTACAGGCCAATGACAAGCATTCTCCAACCTACTTTGTCCTAGGTCTTCTTGTCTAGTTCTGTCCCATTGTTGTTCATTCTTCTCATGTCTGTCTGCAATTCTCGATGTAATGTGTTAATTGGTCTTCCACTTTCCTATGGCCTTGAGAATTCCAGGTGACGGCTGGTCTTTTGACTCAGTTGAGTGATTTCCGCACTGTAACTTCCTAATTTCTTTCTTAGCCATAATCTTCTGGTTCGTTCCATCCTATAGTAGGTTGTTGCTGATAGTGTCTGACCAACGCACATCCAGAACTCAAAACAACTATTAACCAACACCAAAGTCACAATTTTCAATACAAACATCCAACTAGTTCGATTGAACAAATCGGAAACTTGAAGAACCCCAAAAGCTATCATTCAAAAGATACAGTTGTCTACGTACGATATTAAGAATCAGTTAGTCAGACACCATCAGCAACAACCTACTGTGGTCCAGAACAAAAAGTATACTCCAACTGAACAAGAAATCAGGAAGAGAAGTGCTATAAATGGATAGGACACACATTGAGGAAAGCATCCATCTGAGTCACGAAGCAAGCCTAAACATGGAACTCTCAAGGTCAGAAGAAAGAGACAAGATCAAGGAAGCACATAATGTCAATAATTGAAGTCAAATATCAAACGCAAGAACAGTAATCGAGTAGAATTGGAGAGTTGAGTCATAGGACAGAGTAGTTTCAGGAATGATAGTCAACTCTCTAAGGATACAAGACTTAAAAGTAAGTTAGTGAAAACGTTTGCTTCATTCTAAAAATATCATATTTAACAGCGAAATTAGATAAAAAATGATGAATAATATTAAACAAGAATAAACATTTTCTGTCTTAATAGTTATGTTTGTTTATAAAGAGACTAAAATTGACTACTACTGCTACTACTACTGTAGTGAAGAAGAACGCAGGTGGGGCAACCGAATTGTATTTAACGAAAATAACAGAGTTACTCAGTAAAATCGGAACACCATATCGTAAATCATTCATATGCAAAATATCAATCCATCATATCGAACTGGACTGTTCCTGTTGCAAGCAACATCAATCCATTGTCACTCACTATTCATGCGTTTCATACAAATTCCATTGTGTTCCCGCTCCTCTTCCTTTCTTGATCTTCCCCCATCTTCTACTGCCAGACATTACGTTGACACTCACGTCATATACTAATTATAAGTAGCTCACACCACACTCGTACCCACTTTTAATAAGCTGTCGTCGTAGTCTTTCAAACCAGGGACCCTGGTCAGTTAATATCACCTTCCGTATTCCGTGACACGCTACAATATGCCGGATTACCACTTCGGTCATTGTTCCTGTCCGCTGGTCTGGAATGGGTACGGCATCTATCCAACGTGTAGCGTTTACTAGTTCCCGCTGCTGGGACACGGCGGCAGTCACACTCTCGACAAATTGCGACGCCAACAACTGTGCCCCCGACTCCCCATCCATACTCCGCAGCGCACGGCGCAGCAACATCGTGAGCTCCACAGCCAGCACCAGTGGGACAGTCAACCTCGCCAACCGGGACCTCTGCAGCGCCTCCTCCTTGTCCACTGGGCCGACGAACTCCGTCACTATTCGTTCCGTGACCGTGTCCCAACGAGAACACAGGTGGGGCAACCGAACTGTATTTAACGAAAATTACATAGTTACTCAGTAAAATAGGAAAACCATATCTTAAATCGTTAATTTGCAAATCTTCAATCCATCATCATCGATCCATTGTCTGACATTTCACTCACTATTCATGCGCTTCATACACAAATTCCATTGTGTTCCCCCCACTCTTCCTCCCTTTCTTGATCTTCCCCCGCATCTTCTGCTGCCAGACATTACGTTTACACTCACGTAATATACTACTTAGAAGTAGCGCGCACCACACTACTACTACTACTACTACTACTAATAGTAATAATAATCCTTAAAATTAGTGCACTGCTTCACTACTAGTCTTCCTTTCATGTTATTTCTATTTAAATTTTGTGGTTTAAAAAAAAAGAAATGTACGCTACACGCATAATATTGATCATTGAACAAACCAAAAAGCAAGAGAACAGAATAAAGCAACTACAACTAATGAGATAAACAAAAAAACACTGGATGGATTATTATTATGATTATGATTGAAACATTGAATTCAAATTGTTTATGTTTTAAAATCGGATTATTTCGAGGGTGGGCAGAGATAAGAAAAGAAGAAAAGAACAGAACAGAAAAAAATAAAAAACGAATTAAAGGTGCAAGAAATTAAGATAAACAAATTGTTATTTATATATAGATATACTTAAAAATATTTATGATAATTAAAATTACTCATAACACAACTATGTATCTTCATTATGCATGATAGACATTATATACTTTTCAAGTGTGTTTGTTTTATTAAACCAATGTGATATATATATCTATCAGCGTAAATTCAGAATGGTTTTCTTATTAAAATCATAAATCATAGATCATTGGTAGACCATTATTAGAAACCTGGAGACACTGAACTGCCATTTCGTCCTGGTATGGGATTCATCAGCATTGCATATCCACGAACGCTGCACGCAAGAATCGAATCAAGGAATTTCCACTTTGATTCACGTTTGAGGATGTTATATCCCCAAAATTCGCTTGATAAATGCCTAATTTGGGATTTTACGTTTTTACCAGCATGGGCTGATCAGTTGACCTTGAGATTTCGATTCCCACCAGGAAAATCCGTGGCTGTGATTGGATGCTGTGTATTTTAGTGTGCTGTTTTTGTGACTGTCCCAAGGACGTTTCTATGATGTATAAATAAACGAGATTTGTGTGCTTGATTGCATTGTGTGATTGCTGGGTGTTTGTACATGCATAATGAAGATACATAGTTGTGTTATGAGTAATTTTAATTATCATAAATATTTTTAAGTATATCTATATATAAATAACAATTTGTTTATCTTAATTTCTTGCACCTTTAATTCGTTTTTTATTTTTTTCTGTTCTGTTCTTTTCTTCTTTTCTTATCTCTGCCCACCCTCGAAATAATCCGATTTTAAAACATAAACAATTTGAATTCAATGTTTCAATCATAATCATAATAATAATCCATCCAGTGTTTTTTTGTTTATCTCATTAGTTGTAGTTGCTTTATTCTGTTCTCTTGCTTTTTGGTTTGTTCAATGATCAATATTATGCGTGTAGCGTACATTTCTTTTTTTTTAAACCACAAAATTTAAATAGAAATAACATGAAAGGAAGACTAGTAGTGAAGCAGTGCACTAATTTTAAGGATTATTATTACTATTAGTAGTAGTAGTAGTAGTAGTAGTGTGGTGCGCGCTACTTCTAAGTAGTATATTACGTGAGTGTAAACGTAATGTCTGGCAGCAGAAGATGCGGGGGAAGATCAAGAAAGGGAGGAAGAGTGGGGGGAACACAATGGAATTTGTGTATGAAGCGCATGAATAGTGAGTGAAATGTCAGACAATGGATCGATGATGATGGATTGAAGATTTGCAAATTAACGATTTAAGATATGGTTTTCCTATTTTACTGAGTAACTATGTAATTTTCGTTAAATACAGTTCGGTTGCCCCACCTGTGTTCTCGTTGGGACACGGTCACGGAACGAATAGTGACGGAGTTCGTCGGCCCAGTGGACAAGGAGGAGGCGCTGCAGAGGTCCCGGTTGGCGAGGTTGACTGTCCCACTGGTGCTGGCTGTGGAGCTCACGATGTTGCTGCGCCGTGCGCTGCGGAGTATGGATGGGGAGTCGGGGGCACAGTTGTTGGCGTCGCAATTTGTCGAGAGTGCGCCTGCCGTCGTGTACCAGCAGAGGGAACTAGTAAACGCTACACGTTGGATAGATGCCGTACCCATTCCAGACCAGCGGCCAGGAACAATGACCGAAGTGGTAATCCGGCATATTGTAGCGTGTCACGGAATACGGAAGGTGATATTAACTGACCAGGGTCCCTGGTTTGAAAGACTACGACGACAGCTTATTAAAAGTGGGTACGAGTGTGGTGTGAGCTACTTATAATTAGTATATGACGTGAGTGTCAACGTAATGTCTGGCAGTAGAAGATGGGGGAAGATCAAGAAAGGAAGAGGAGCGGGAACACAATGGAATTTGTATGAAACGCATGAATAGTGAGTGACAATGGATTGATGTTGCTTGCAACAGGAACAGTCCAGTTCGATATGATGGATTGATATTTTGCATATGAATGATTTACGATATGGTGTTCCGATTTTACTGAGTAACTCTGTTATTTTCGTTAAATACAATTCGGTTGCCCCACCTGCGTTCTTCTTCACTACAGTAGTAGTAGCAGTAGTAGTCAATTTTAGTCTCTTTATAAACAAACATAACTATTAAGACAGAAAATGTTTATTCTTGTTTAATATTATTCATCATTTTTTATCTAATTTCGCTGTTAAATATGATATTTTTAGAATGAAGCAAGCGTTTTCACTAACTTACTTTTAAGTCTTGTATCCTTAGAGAGTTGACTATCATTCCTGAAACTACTCTGTCCTATGACTCAACTCTCCAATTCTACTCGATTACTGTTCTTGCGTTTGATATTTGACTTCAATTATTGACATTATGTGCTTCCTTGATCTTGTCTCTTTCTTCTGACCTTGAGAGTTCCATGTTTAGGCTTGCTTCGTGACTCAGATGGATGCTTTCCTCAATGTGTGTCCTATCCATTTATAGCACTTCTCTTCCTGATTTCTTGTTCAGTTGGAGTATACTTTTTGTTCTGGACCACAGTAGGTTGTTGCTGATGGTGTCTGACTAACTGATTCTTAATATCGTACGTAGACAACTGTATCTTTTGAATGATAGCTTTTGGGGTTCTTCAAGTTTCCGATTTGTTCAATCGAACTAGTTGGATGTTTGTATTGAAAATTGTGACTTTGGTGTTGGTTAATAGTTGTTTTGAGTTCTGGATGTGCGTTGGTCAGACACTATCAGCAACAACCTACTATAGGATGGAACGAACCAGAAGATTATGGCTAAGAAAGAAATTAGGAAGTTACAGTGCGGAAATCACTCAACTGAGTCAAAAGACCAGCCGTCACCTGGAATTCTCAAGGCCATAGGAAAGTGGAAGACCAATTAACACATTACATCGAGAATTGCAGACAGACATGAGAAGAATGAACAACAATGGGACAGAACTAGACAAGAAGACCTAGGACAAAGTAGGTTGGAGAATGCTTGTCATTGGCCTGTACTCCCTTAAGGGGTTACAGGCGTAAATAATAAATGTGGAGAGGTAAGAAAAAATAACGTTTTATTCTTATTCATATATTTCATAATTTCTAACTATTTCAGTTAACAGAATTAAGTAAATGTTTACAGTATCTAGTTCCACTGTAAACATATTCACACAACTTCGTAGGTTATGAATTGTTAGAAAATATGTGACACTGAACAACGTTTTAGATTTACACTAGGAATTTCACTCAGCTCGCAATCATCACCTTACCAGAAGTCAACCTAGGATCATCACGTTTTCTGATGAACTCAGTATCATTCCTACGCAAAATACTTCGGATTCGTTGGCGAGACACCATTAGCAACATCGTACTGTGGGAGAGAATAAACCAGATTCCAGTGGAGGAGAAAATCAGGAAGAAGCGGTGGAAGTGGATAGGACGCACACTACGAAAAGCACCCAACTGTGTTACAAGAGAAGCTCTTCCTTGAAATCCTCAAGACCATAGGAAAAGAGGAAGGCCAAGAAACACATTATGCTGAGAATTGGTGACAGATATGAGAAGAATGAACGAAAATTGGACAGAACTGGAAAGGGAAACCCAGGACAGAGTAGGTAGGAGAATACTGGTCGCCGGCCTATGCTCCGTTGGGGGGTAGCAGGCGTAAGTAAATGAGTAATTCAGTCAGTAACATTTATCCACAAAACCAGTAACCTCTTTTCACTTAAGTTTCAGTGTCAGTTTCAATATCTGTTACCCGTTTTCGAGCATAGATCATCAACCAGGATTCTCTAACCAACCTTATCTAGGATCATTCCTTCCAGTTGTTTCCAAGTACTATCTCCTTTCAAATATCGACGCAACCGGTTCTTATATCCATTCATCAATCCTCATAAATCATAGAGTACCTATCAAAAATCATCACTCAACTCAGTATTGGACTTTCAAATTTTAATCCAACTACACATACTTATCATGAACAAAGTTGTACGCCACCCAAATGCATCGGACTAATGGTTAACGCTGAAGCCTAGTATATTTACCGCTAAGCCAGCGCGTGCATGCAGTCCAGCACGAAGCCAGGTGTATGCAAGGCACCAAACCCATAAATGACAAGCCAGATCGAGCCGCTCAAACAATGTAAAGTGTTTGAAAGGGGAACAAAGAGTTTTGTAGTTTTCTGATTGAAGTACAAACCATTCGCTATGAAGTTGCATATTTGTTACGAATACACGCAAAAACGTCATTTGATATGTTTGAATTATTACGAGTTTACCTTAATCGGAAAACGAGAGCGAGGATCGAGGATCAAGGGACACGACATGCTACTCTAATCCGAGTGTCCCAACCCCCATTGAGTAAAAGGAAGAAGACTTGATATGAAGTAGAACCTGTATTCTACAAACATCCAGAAAGTACGAGGTCCGAGTCCAGAGGAGAATCAGGATCCCCCCTGACTAGGGATCCGGATCAGGGTCCAGATCATATAACGTTACAGATAATGCGTATTTTTACAGTTTGGTCGAATCGGAAACAACAGTGAAGTCTGTGACATTGGCAGTTAAGACGACCAATAAGAAAACAACATTGAAGTACGTGACAATGATAATACTAGAATAAAACTACTGTTTCAGTGTACTTCCTGGTGGTTGGTATTTTAATAGTTTATCTAACCTAAATTTATTATTTCATATTGTGTAGACTTTTATGAAATAATAATCACTCTATGCACAATTTCATCATTCACATGGTTTATTAATTAATAAGTAAAGAGTTGTTGTCAGTTTTGTTAACATTATTAGTTAAATCGAATGTTAATTAGTTTATCAGTTCACGTGATCATTAAATTGGCGCGTAGATAGTCAACTGATCACGTGTCAATCAATAAACTGTGTGACATTTATTTGTGCATTGATGTGTTGAATATGTATACATAGAATGTATAACCGAATCATATGGGAGAGTGTATGCTGTCCAATGAAACCTAACAATCTACACAACCCTCATACTGACATTGATCATGTGCTTACTACGGACTAGCTTCGTGTGAAAAATCTCAGGATTCAAGTGAGAAGCAGTGATCAACGGAGTTCAAACGTATCAGGTGTGAGGTAGTTACATTACCGTAGACAATGGATGATTCCTTGCTTACTTATGACTGTTACCCTCAATCGAGCATAGGCTGCTAACCAGAATTCCTCAACCTTATTCTGTCTTGAGACTTCCTTTCTAGTTCTGTTCATTCGTTGCATTTCTGTCTCCGTTTCTCGGCGTAATGTGTTTCTTAGCCTTCCACTTTTCGGTTGGCCTTGAGAATTGTTACTGTGTGCTTGTCTTGTGATGCAGTTAAGTGCTTTCCTCAGTGTGTATTACCTATCCACTTTCAGAGCTTCATCCTGATTTCTTCGTCTACTGGAATCTGGCTTGTTTGCTCCTAACTCCGCCTAGAGCTCCTCTGGGGCTACTGCAGGTCGCAAACTCGGAGATTTGAGTTTGGTTGAGCATGGGATCGGCGAGCTTATCCCGTAGAAAACTAACTCACTGGAAAAAAGCGTTGACCAGAAAAAATAAATTCAAATCATTTAAACTCTAATCTGAGAGTTAGAAGGTCTTCATTCACAAAAGAGTCCCTTCTGACAACCAGAACAAACATCAATATACATACATGGAATGCTTGCACAATATGAGAGACAATGGATAATGATCGTGCTATAATATGGATTGATCGAAGTCAGACGTTAAGAACCTTCGATTTAAAATCAACAGTTTAATGTTTAGGCACGTGCATATGCGAGACCGAAGGTCTGTGATTCAATGTTGATAAAATGTACAATACTGATGAGTTTCATACTCGCGAAAAAATATCCGTTCAATGCTTCTGTAGTGAAGGAGAACACAGGTGAGAGCAACCGAATTGTATTTAACGAAAATTACAGAGTTACTCAGTAAAATCCGAAAACCATATCGTAAATCATTAATTTGCAAAATATCAGTTCATCATATCGAACTGGACTGTTCCTGTTGCAAGCAACATCAATCCATTGTCACTCACTATTCATTCGTTTCATACAAATTCCATTGTGTTCCCACTCTTCCTCCCTTTCTTGATCTTCCCCCCTATCTTCTGCTGCCAGACATTACGTTGACACTCACGTCATATACTACTTATAAGTAGCTCACACCACACTTCCAGTTATTCAATGACGGCCTAACATTGATCCATTCATAGTTTCAATAAAAACTTAACAATCCCCACAACCTTCATATTAACAAAAAAGAAACTATTCCCAATTAAAAATTAACAGTTCCCATAAATTTTCCTTTCCTTATATGTTAATCAATAATAATCGTACGAATAGATAACTAATTATATGATTACCTTCTTACGTCGTAGTATATTTGTGTGGTCTACTGATTTTTTACTTTTAAAACACTTACAGTAAGTCATCATATATCAATATCAATAGGGCAGGAATACAATAAACTGTGTTAAGTCATACAATAATATATTAACATTCTATCATGTAGGTAAAATAGAATATTACTAAATGAAGTGTGAGAATACAAATGTTATAGGTCATCGGTGATTTATTCAAGTGAGGATTTATAATCCTCACTTTCTTCAATTTCTTGATATCCACTAAAAATAATTAGTGAACATGCTAACTATGATGAGTCCCAAATGGGACGAAACATGCATCCCATGCTAATTACTATTTATCTCTGTTTGTATTTTCTATGAATTTTTTCTTGAAATTGAATTCTTTTTACTTTCATAGTTGACAATACGAACTGATGTGTGTACTAGGTCACTTTTAGAAACCTAAAAGCATTGGTTACCTGTTTCATCCTAGTATACAAATCATAAGCAGTATTCATCTATGACTGTTGCAAGGAAAAATGGAACAAACGACTTTCAATCTCATACATGAACACTTGACCTATAGGACATTCACTCTACATCGAACGATCTTATGTAACCTTCATCCATCCACTGTAGCACATGACTATCTCCTACCGGACATGAATAGAACTCCACCGGTTCTTTTAACAGCTATCCTAATGTTTTGAAATCTAGACTTATGAAAAGAGAAAAATGTTGGATTCATATTAGCAAACACTATTCTTGGCAATTAATAATCACAATTTATATGTTCACAAAACATATTAGACTGAACGCAAAATAAAAATCATTGTGTATAATGTATTTGTGTGGTGGTGTTTCGTCGTCTGAGCTGGATGTTTTGGTTGTGGAGTTTCCATTGTTCTTCTGAACTACATCATCAATGAAATCGTGAATCAATTATCCTTAGTCCACCATTTAAAACCCAAGGGCACCGAACAGCCGTTTCATCCTGGTATGGGACTTTGCAACAGTGCTCACCCACAACCCTCCCTCACGAGAATCAAACCCAGGACCTTCAGTATCACGCGCAAACGCCTAATCTCTAGAACACTGACCCGGCATCGAATGGTGTTAATAAATAACTTTGATTAATCTAAGGATTTTGTGCAACCTAACATATTTTCTTAAGTAGTCACTGCCTACGCTCGAGATGGATGAACTCCACTGGTCATGGCTTATCAACAGAACTCCGAGAATTTCCTCATGATTTCCGACTCAGTCGTCTAGAAACTAGGCGTTTGCTCACGGGAATGGAGGTGGTGACTGCGTACTGCTGAAGAGTCCCATACTAGGACGAAACGGCCGTCTTTCAGTGATTACAGGTTTCGAATAATGGTCTCATAATGACCAATCCACGATTTTAAGAGTTAAACAATTGAATGTAACTGCAGTAATCGAACCTCAGCCTGTAGTCCTTCTGTGCGTTACTACCAGTTCTAAGCCCGGATAAAAGAAGAGGGTTGGGCATTAGGGTTAACGACACCATCCAGTAGAAAATCTACACGCTACATAAAAACTCTAACAAGAAAAAAATACTGGTCGGCGGTTTGCGCTCAATGAGGCGTAAGTAAGTATGCAGACAGTAACCGTGATCACCGAGCAAGATAGAGAGAAGAGAATTATTTATTCATTGTAAAAGAATATATAGAAAGTTTCCTTTTTCTCTTCTCTCAAATGAATATTTGACAAATTGCCAATAAAAAAATTTGACTGATTTATTATCTATCCGAAATGCTGAATCATTTGTCTAAAAAATGAGAGAAAATATTCATACTAATAATATATTTCAGTAGACTGAAACACATTGGACATTGAAGGAATAGGTCATGCAACAAGTCTGCAGTTTTACATTGATATTTTTGTTTAGAAAAAAATAAATACTCGTTTGTTCAATTTAAAAATATCATATTTCTATAGTTTATATATATATATATTCTTTGTTTAAATGAAATCGTTTTGTTTTAAACAAAACTACTGATGACTAATCTAGAGAAATCTGATACTAAAGATGTACGTTTTTAGTCTGGTTTTTTCTGTGAAGTGAATGCTCATGACCAGCTAACAGACTCGTTCGAGGTGAAGACTGGTGTCAGGCAAGGTTGCTTACTCTCATGCTTTCTCTTTCCCCTAGTGATCGACTGTATTATGAAGACGTCGACATCTGAAGGGGAGCACGGTATTCAATGGACAGCTAGGATGCAGCTGGACGATCTGGACTTCGCAGATGACGTGGCTCTTCTATCGCACACACGCAACAACAAACGCAAGAGAAGACGACCAGTGTAGCAGCAGCTTCTGCATCAGCAGGACTCAACATACATAAAGGAAAAAGCGAAATTCTCTGATGCAACACAACATGCACCAACAAAATCACTCTTGATGGAGATGACTTGGAGGACGTTAACACCTTTACATATCGCCACAGCATCATCGACAATCAAGGTGGATCCGATGCAGATGTGAGGGCGCAGATTGGCAAAGCAAGGGCTTCATTTCTACAACTGAAAAATATCTGGAACTCCAAACAACTTTCAACCAAAATCAAAATCACGATTTTCAATACAAATGTCAAAGTAGTTCTACTGTATGGAGCGGAAACATGGAGAACTACCAAAGCCATCATCCACAAGATACAAGTATTTATGAACAGTTGTCGGATTCGTTGGCCAGACACGATCAACAACAACGTACTGTGGGAGAGAACAAACCAGATTCTAGTGGAGGAGGAAATCAGGAAGAAACGGTGGACGTGGATAGGACACACACTACGAAAAGCACCTAACTGCATCACAAGACAAGCCCTCACATGGAACCCTCAAGGCAAAAGGAAAAGTGGAAGGCCAAGGAACACATTACGCCAAGAAATAGAGAAAGATATGAGAGGAATGAACAAACATTGGACAGAACTGGAAATGGAAGCCCATGACAGAGTTAGTTTGAGAAAACTGGTGCCGGCGGCTTATGCTCCATTGGGGGTAACAGGTGTAAGTAAGTAAGTAAGAATGCTCATGACACGAAACAAATATTTTAGTCATGAAAAATATATTGACAAAGGTCAGTAGTGTCTAGCGGTGCAATCTAGAAGGATCCGTTGGTCAGACACCATTGTCAACAACCTAATACTGTAGGGCAGAACTGAGGAAGAAATCAGGAAAAAGTGCTTGAGATGGACAGGAAACACATTGAGGAAATCATTCAACTGCATTACAAGACAGCCTTCACTTGGAATCCTCAAGGCCAAAGGTTAGGAGGAAGACCAAAGAGCACACTTAGACATGAAAAGAATGAACAACGACCGGGTGGAACTGGAAAGGACAGCCCATGACAAAGTAGGCTGGCTAATGATGGTGGGCTGCCTATACACCATTGAGAGAACCAGGTGTAAGTTAGCTGGATGTACTTGTCACATCCTAGTGTTGATATTCATTCCGGTCATGCACCATGAACTCCAAA
This sequence comes from Schistosoma turkestanicum, assembly GCA_944470395.2. Taxonomy (NCBI): domain Eukaryota; kingdom Metazoa; phylum Platyhelminthes; class Trematoda; order Strigeidida; family Schistosomatidae; genus Schistosoma; species Schistosoma turkestanicum. The sequence continues at coordinate 17,155,081 of OX103971.1, forward strand.
ATGCCAGCCCACTATCCAGCTCTGTTAACAATACTTTTAATCGAAAGTCAATATCGATGCAATTCGAATAGAATGTACTTATGCCAAACGACACGGATCAATTACAGTGTTACACATCGTTGTTAAGGTTCAAACAATAATGCAAATGAATAGGTTTTTCCAAGTTGAAAACTCATAATTAAGGTTCGAAATTTAATGATTTAATCCGTTAATTCTCTAATGATTTTGATCGCAGTATCCTTGCTTACTTACTTACTTACTTATGCCTTTTGCCCCCAAAAGAGCATAGGACGCCGACCAACATTCTCCAACCTACTTTGCCTTCGGTTTACATTTCTAGTTCTGTCCAGTTTTTGTTCATTCTTTTCATATCTCCATTTCTCGGTGTAATGTGTTTCTTGGTCTTCCTCTCTTCCTTTGGCCTTGAGGATTCCAACTGAGGGCTTGTCTTATGATGCTTTTGATCGCTTTCTCCAATATATGTCCTATCCACTTCCAGAGCTTCTTCAAGATTTCTTCTTCCACTGGAATCTGATTTGTTCACGCTGACAGTAGGCTATTATTGATTGTGTCTGGACAACAGATCCACAGTTTCTTGTGTAGAAAACTATAAATAAACACTTTCATCTTGTAGATGATTTCTTTTGTGGATCTCCAAGTTTCTTCTCCATACAGTAGAACTGGACATTTGCATGGAAAATTTTGATTTTGGTGATGGCTGATAGTTGTTTTGAGTTCAAGATTGTTAGGGATGTTAGATCCCCGGAACTCGATTGATAAATGTCTTTATTTTGGATTTTATTCATGAACCGATCAGTTGACCCTGAGATCACATTTCCCACCAGGAAAATCCTTAACTGTGATTGGTTACTGTGTCATTTATGTGTGCTATTTTGTGACTGTCCCAAGGACGTTTCTATGATGTATAAATAAACGCGATTTGTGTGCTTGGATTCATTGTGTGCTGGCTGAGTGTTGTAGAATACACTTCCTACGCTATATCAAGACTTCTTGCTAGTACATTTGGGTCAAGGGATCAGAATAGCTTACCTGGACGCTGATTCATTGTTTTGTTCTCGTTATTCGACCAAGGTGAACACATATTAGTTTTAAGCATACCTAGAGACGAGTGTGACAAAGATGTTCTACAATTTTAGAAATTCTGCTCTTGCTTTGATAATCCATGTCTTTACATCTGCATCAGATCCACCTTAGTTTTCAATAATTCTTCTCAGAAATGTAAGGGTTTCAACATCTTTCCAAGCTTCTGAGTCATGTGTAATTCAGTTGCTGTATACAGTCCAACATCGAAAGACATTGATTTTTCTTTGTGTACGTTGTGACTTATTGGTGTTGGACAAAGTCGAGTAAATACAATCAACTAAATAGTCCTAACATGAAATGAATGGCGCGTTCCACTGCTTGTCACAACCTGTCGTTTGTGCATTAAACTAAATTATAGTGTCTTTGATAGGCAAGTTTGTTGATAAGCCAAAGAAAATAATTTACTTACTTACTGACTTACTTGCTTACTTACTCACTCACTTACTTACTTACTTACTTACTTACTTACTTACTTACTTACTTATGCACTTACTTATGCACTTACTTACGCCTATCACCCGCCCATGGAGCATAGGTTGCTAACCAGCATTCTCCAACCTACAGTCTACCGAGCTTCCCTTTCAAGTTCTGTCCACTATTTGTTCATTCTCCTCATGTCTGTCTCCATTGCTCGGCGTAATATGTTACTTGGCCTTCCTCTCTTCCTTTTACCTTGAGGGTTCCAAACGAAGGCTTGTCTTGTGACGCAGTTAGGTGCTTTTCGTAGTGTGTGTCCTATCCACTTCCACCGCTTCTTCCTCCTCCACTGGAATCTGGTTTGTTCTCTGCCACAGTTCGTTAATGCTGATGATGTCTGACCAACGAATCCAAAGTATTTTGCGTAGACAACTGTTAATAAACACTTGTATCTTCTGGATGATGGATTTCATAGTTCTCCATGTTCCCGCTCCATACAGTAGAACTGTCTTGACATTTGTATTGAAAATCCTGATTTTTGTTTTGGTTGATAGTTTTTTGGAGTTCCAGATATTTTTCAACTGTAGAAATGCAGTCCTTGCTTTGCCAATCCTCGCCCTCACATCTGCATCGGATCCACCTTGGTATGGACATACATACTACTTATTAAATAGTGTCTGGCCAACGAATCCGAAGTATTTTGTGTGGACAAAGAAAATAACCTGAACTTAATGTATGTTCACAAACATTTTCACAAATACTTCCTACCCATGAAGGCAAAATATTCCATTGAAACCATGAATCAGTCAATAGTAAAACATCGTTAGAAACTTGTAA